>QJOB01000195.1:0-94115 GCA_004155035.1 Monosporascus sp. 5C6A | reverse complement strand
TCTGGGAAGGGCCCACCCGCCACAGTTGGGGGGGGGGGGGGGCCAGCCACAGTACACAGGACCCCTGCCACTAGCCGCGACGCCAGCAACCCCGTCATAGGCTTCGATCCTGATGGATCCAGCAGATCGCAATGGTAAGAGCAGCCCCGTAAAGCACCTATATCGCGTGATAGCTTGGGGGCGGAGACTGACGATGGGATTACTCGCCTTGTAGATCGTCCGCGACGTGCATCGGCGTCAATGAGACCTGCGGTCGCCGAATCTTCCACAGCACAGAAGCAGCCCCGACCGAGAGCGAAAGCCGCGCCCAAGAAGAAGACAAAGCGCAAGTCTGCCCAAACGATAAACGACGACGACTGGTGGGAGATTAAGGATATAATCGGCGAGAGACTTCATAGAGGAGTTGTGCAGTATCTCGTGGAGTGGGAGGGCACTGATCCTAAGACGGGTCAGCCTTACGAACCAAGCTGGGTAGGGATATGCTGCTCTCCCTGTTGACTGCCATGTCGACTGTCGCCTGCCGGACTAGGAACTAACAAGTATACAGGAGCCTTCGAAGAACGTGACGGAAGCCGCAATCAACGCTTGGCGAGAGACAAATAAGAGGAACAACAAGGCTCGGCTGCAACATACGAAGGACGCGCCGGACGATTCTGCGGTAGAGTCTACTCAGGATAGCAACCCAGTTCAGCCGGAGAATTTGAGGCGCAGGAGACGTGGGGAACAGGAAGCATCCGAAGAGGAGGTGCTACACGACGGTGGAGTAGCCGAGGAAGCTATACGGAAACGGAGGCGAACCGGCCTCTATCCTCATCTTCCTTCAACTGGGCAGCAAGACACCCGGGAGGGCTCTGAAGCGGCGTCAGGCTCCCCAAACAAGGGCGCTCTTATCGGAGACCAAGAACAACGAAGAGGCCAACGAGGAGCCCGAATAGTAGTGGTGCTGCCTCTCAATACATCCTTGGATCGTTCCGAGTATCAGCCTGTGCCGTCTTCTCCAGTCTCGCAACAGGCATCCCAGCAATCACCGCAATCCCGACGAAGCTGGCCGCACACGCGACGGCAAACTGCCCAGCACCAAACATCCTCCCAGCGCGTCATACCGGACTCCCAAGACTGTTCTGGAACCTCATCTTTACAGACGCAAAACAGCCTCACTCAACCGGACGCCTTGTCACTAGGTCAAATTGCAAGGGAGGCTGTAGCCCGAAGTCAGGTATCTAGAAATCACTCAGCTACACCGTTCACGCAGGCGACAACAAATATCACCTCACATCAGCCAGATCACCAGGCTACAGGCCTCACTCATGACCAGGACATATTGACAATTGCAACTCAAGCTGAAACAACACCATCTGCTGACCAGAGCCAACAATCACTTCCTTGGCGATTTCCTAGTGGAAATTCATCGCATAATTCTATTGGGGATGGGAATAGGGACGATCTCGCATTTTTGACACAAGTACCATTCGAATGCGACGTTGCCGCACCATCATCGCAGCCTTCGACCAAAAGCGCGGGGGGTTCTTCGGAACCAAACCTTAATGCGAAACTTTCTACCACCCGAAATTCTGTTTCCGCGATTCATTTATCTTCTTTTCACACCAACTCACAAGCCGCTCAGATCGTATCACAATTGAGCGCCCACCCTCCAGACCTTTTAGACCGCAGCCAGGAAAGCTTCGCACTCTACGACGAACAAGGCATTGTTCCTAACTCGGCTACGAGGGAACCTGAGGAGCAATTAAATTCACAAAGCTCCGGCCAGGCCTTGAGCGAGCTAAATGGTAATACCAGGAATCCTTCATCTGCTCCGAGGATACAGGAACTAGACTCGCAGGCCGAGCTCCGCTCGATCCCACAATCGCAAATAACCTCAGAAAAGCGGGTGGATCGCATCCGTGCCCACGTCTCATCTGCTGGCCAGCCTTCGTCACCTTCACTCGGACAACAGGACAAGCTCTCGCCCCGGGTTACGCCGTCAGTTTCACGAAGAAGACTTTCCGGAAGACAGTCGCGGGCTTCTACTGAAATGGAGGACCCAGAAGCACTCCAACCGAGGATGTCGGCGAAAGAAAAGCTGAGGCTGCTTCGAGAGCGGCATTTTGCCGCCCTTGACTTTGGAGCGCCCGGTCAATCGTCCGATGCCCCTACAGGCTCGGGGACTGCACCGCTCCCGGCGGATCAGACCGAAACCCAAGCGCCCACAGAACTAAACGCACAGGTGGGAACGGTATTAGACTTTTCTGTCCCTATCCCCCGGCCAGGCGACCTTATGATACTGCCATTTGGAGGACCAGAAACGCTGCAGGATAAACAGTCACCGGTGCCAGAGACAACACAAGTCTCCGATGGACATCAGCACGCCGACAGTTTGCCCCTCCACATGAGTTCCGCTCATATGGCTTACGATGCACCCCACGAGGAGCCCCCTGCGACCTTGGATCCATCGAACCTGACTCTCTCAATAGAAGACAGGGATCTCAGTCCGTCGGTACCTACCGATGATGCGCTCGCCGAGTCAGCCGGACCGGAGGATTTCATTCCCTCGGTGGATTTCTCTAAGCAATCAGACGACGAATTGCCGCAACAACCCTCTGGACACCTCCCCTATATTCCAAGCGGTGTAAACGAGCATTTGATCACACTTCCGTTCTTTGCCAGCACCAGCGGCCGGGAGCAATACAACGACATTATTCGGGAGAACCAGGACTTGATAACGTCGTACAATTCCGCCTTCTTGGTCTCACCTTACCAAAAACCGAATCAAGCTGTCATTTCAGCAATGGATCAGATGTTCTCGCGCCTTTTCGACTTCTGCGACTTCCCCCCGTTTCTGGAAACCGCTGTGGAATCGGGCCCTGAGGTTGTAACCAAACATGTTGTCGGTACCAACCCAAAATTCTGTTTTGTCGACGAGTTCCTGCTTCACCTAGATCGGCTTGGATCAACAAAGAAAATCCTCATACTCGCCAGGCCTGGGCAACTTCTGGACCTGTTAAGTAACGTGGTGCACACAAGGGGCTACCGCTTGATTCGGCCGGGACAGGAGACGCGCAGCGTCATGACGGACCGGTCCTCCTTAACCGTTGTCATTCACTCTACAAGCGAAGACTCATCTTCAGTTCTAAGCGACGCAGATGCCGTCATTGCTTTCGACCACACATACCGGCGAGACTTACTGCCGCCATTCGACGAAGCAAATCCTCCCTTAGTTCTTCTCCTCACAAATACGAACTCTATTCAGCATATCAACATGCGGGTGTCAGAGAACATGGAGCCTCTAGAACGGAAGAATTATCTCATGCATGCTCTAGTCAAAGCGATGCGGTACATCGAGGAACCCGATTACACGCTTCGAAAACCGCCTGAGATCGCTGAGATGTTTGCACAATATCTCGAAATGCCGGATAATGATGACTTCTACTGGGAGCCGCAGGAGCTGCCTGAGGATATCTTCGAGGGGCTCCCCGACGTCACATCACAAATGCAACTGTCCCAACCTAGCCTAGAGCCCGTTACAGCTCCACAAGCACCAGGTGGTCGTAAACGATCTCACGTAAGTTGCCTTCGCCCCGGTAAGTATTCATTTCAAAATCTTACGTTTATGTTAGGACGAGCCCCAAGAGAGCGCACCGAAGCGTCCGAGGATGTCGCAAGCACACGTTGTCAGTGTTACGGGTCACATCAGCGATTCCGTGAGGAAATTACTCGGCGACGACATCATGGACGGCCCGGGCACTGTCAGTGTCTCGATAGCGAAATTAGAGGCGCTATCAGGGAAGGTCAGTCGAAACCAGGCTACGTGTCGAAAGTGCTTTCACTGACGAACTATAGATCACACGGCTCACTGCTGAGCTACGGGAGAGCAGGGAGCGCGAGAACGAATTCCGCCGCCTAAGCGATCGATCGAAGAAAGAGGTAGACGGGTATACCTCCTCGATCAATACCATACAAGCCAAGTTCATGGAAGCCTTGAAAGACAGGGGTATTTTCGAGGCCAACTGTGCTGAGGCTACGGAGAAGGCAAATACTCTAACGTCGGCTCTCGAATCCGCCCGGAAGGAGAACGCGATATTAAAGGAAACCAACACGGAGCTCCGGAAGAAACTCTCTGAAGCGACCCAATCGCTCCTCAACTCATCGATCCCCGAAGCCAGCAAGCTGGCGCAGCTGGAGAAGGACCTCGAAGAGGCGCAGGCCAGGGTGCAGTACCTCGAGAAGAGGGTGACGCTCGCGCAGGGCGACCTCGAGTACACGAAGAATGCGTACCAGCAGGCCTCGCACAGTGCGACGCAGCTGCGGGCGGAGAACCGGGAGCTCGAGGCGCGGATCGAGGCGCTCGCGCGACGGGCCGATGACAACGTCGCGAGGGTCAACGAGCTGCAGAGCCGGCAGGAAGTCGCCGAGCTCGCGCGCCTGCTCGCAGAGCAGCGCGGCATCGCGCGCGACCATGAGGCCCGGCTCGGCCAGCTGCACGAGGAGCTGCGGCTCGCCCGCGCCGGCCGCCGCGAGACCAGGCAGAGCAGCGTCCCGCGTAGTCCGCGCATGACGGCCGCGCTTGGTGGCGCCTCCTCGTCGGCGTCAGTCCTGAGCCCCCGCAACCACAACCATCACCCGACGACCCCGTCGTCCGTCGCGCGCGCCGCCACCAGCAGCCGCGCCGCGAGCCCCGCGTCGGCCACGGGCGTCCAGCCGCCCGTCGGCGTCTTTGAGAGTGGCGGCGGAGGCGTCGTCTCGGGTATGCCGTTCTTTAATCGGCACGCGCATCTGAGGGATTAGAGTCGGTCGGTTGAGGGAATGGATTAAGGGAGGACGAATTCGCCTAATGGCACACTTCACTCGCCTTCTCATCTTGATCCCAATGCCTCCTCTGCCTAGTTTACTGACGGAGCATGCTTCACCACATTCTACGCTAGCAGGCTTTTGCCTTACTATAACATTGTGAACGAACAGATGTACCAAATGAACGTCACAAGTGGCGCTGAGGCATTATCTACTGAGATATCGACCAATCGATGGACGGTGAACGAGTGCTCCCAGGAGGATATCAGTGGCCTGGTTTCTTATACAGGCACTCCACTATAGGGCGGATGGACATAGATCCAACACGGCGATCAGCTGGACCGAGCAGCGCTACATTTGGTATATTGTGTTGCGGCGGCTTGTAATCACATCTGGAGCCGATTTCTCTTTTTTCTTCATTTTCGGTTTCTACCTTCGACTCGGCTTGCATGGCGGGGAGCGACGTATGTAATTACGCCAGCGAGATGGGGCGGTGGGAGCGAGCGAGCGTGACAATGAGTGAACCCGGGAGATCCGCGAAGGGCTTGTCTCATCACCCACCCACTACACTACCTGTCGCCCTACTCATCTTCGACAACGGATATGCCCCCCTTTTCTCTTTCTTCTCCGCCGACGCGAGCAGTTCGGACAGACAGGCTTTAGGCCTGGCCGGCCTGGCCGGCCTAAGCAGTCTGTGGATGGAACAGGCAGCCCCTGGCCTCATAGCGCGTCGGCTGGTTCCTTTCCCTGAACTGTCACGCGTTCTCTCGCATCTCGCTCATGCTCACCCTCCACCCTGCTACGCTCATTGCACGGCTAGCGGGCTTATACCCAGTAGTCATTCGGTTGATGGATGGCGGTGGATGAACGGACGAGTGTGTGTACGGAATAATGGAAGGATGGACTGATGGATACCCCATAAGTAACGCATGACCGCCAACCCCCAGTTGTTCGCATCATACTACTTACTACCCCTACTGCTTTCCACTGCTCTTTTACCTTACTTTACCTGATTTGTTGTCTTTCCCCTAAGAAGGGGAAGGTGCCTCGAGGGAGGGACCAAAGGGAACGGACCGAATGGACATGTCAGCCAGTCAGCCAGTCAGTTAGACAGTCAGGCAGATGGGACATATCCATGTTCCGTGTCCCATGTTTTCCCCATACCATGAAACGGTTCTGGACTGGGCCGGGCGTTTACGCGCGCGCGCGCGCGCGCGTGTGTGTGTGTGTGATTGCTTGCTAGTTTGTTTGTTGCGTATATTAATAGAGGAGGTCTACTACTGCTGCGCGTTTCTGCCCACCCGCCTCCTTTTATGCGAATTCGAGTTGTTCCCCCCTACATCTGACGGGCCTGTCCTGTGTTTCGCGTGCTCAGGTTGCCTTGCCCCGGACGACGTTATTTGGCACGCTCGAGGTATTATCATGTGTTGCCAAGCTAGCTGCTTTTATAATCCACAATATGGCCCTTGGTTTTCCAGCCGGGGCCTCCGCGAAAGCAGACCATTTGGACTTTAAGTGGGAATGCTTGATACGGTGTAGATAAAATTCCAGATGCATGCGTGAGTGTTTCTGGAACTGCATCGTATACGTCCGGAGGAGCCGCCCAGTTGCCCCCCACCGGCCACGCCCCCCTTCCCCCCCTTTTTCAACTTTTTTGATACCTTTTATTTTATTTTAATTTATATTAATTTTCTTTTTTTTTCCCTGGCGACTGAAGAGAACTTCCCTACCCTGGATTTTCCGTCACAAGTTCGGTCGATGGATTGATGGTGACGTCAACTTACGGGATCTAAAACCCAGGATGGTTGGTTGGTATGTGCAAGTGAGCGAGTGAGTTTTTAGTTCGCGGCGCCGGAGGTGGTGGGTGATGGTGCATCCCACGAGGATAGCCACCTTCCATACAAGACTCATCACACATCCCCTCGTCCGGGTCAGCTGGGATCTTCGTGATACGCCAGCCGTGGATGGGCACACGTTGTCGTGCTTCGCGAATATGGCAGCGCTAAATATACGCACGCATGTGTGTATGACGGGATCGACACGTTATGGCTTGGGCTGCCTGCTCGTAAAGCTGATACATATATATATTTGCCATGCTCTACGTGCGCGTCGGCTTAGGAGAGGTATAGCAATAAGATGGAAACATGACGTTTACGAGTAGACCAGGGAGGACATATATATAGATAGATATGTATGGCTCTAACCCACGCAAGTACGACGAGAATAATGCGAGGGGAGACGAGGTGAAATTACGGGAAACCCCGCGATGTACCATGAGTGAGTCGGGTTGAAATGCCTTTTTACGTCGCAAAACAAAGGGAAAAGAAAAATGTGCCTCTCCTCTCTTTTTCTATCCTGCAACCATGCCGCCCCTGTGTCTTTTGCGTCCATCGCGGGAGAATCGTGGTTTTCTAACGGGTAGATAAAAAGCAGTAAGACATATACACATGTTGGCATCCAACGACACCGGGTTCTTATTTTCCTCTCTTCTCTCCCCCACGCCTCGCCCCTCGCGCTCCAATCTAAACAATGCTTCCCCCGTCCCGTTTTCTCCGTCAGACGCCCTCGCACTCCTTCCAAGAAAGCAGGAATTACCGGATAGAGGGTCGATGCACGTGGGATAGATATTGCCCGCTTACTTGGCAGCCTCTTCGGGGTACAGTTCTTCCTTCAGCAGGACGCCGAGCTCCTCCTTCAGGGGCTTCAGCTCCTGGAGGTACTCCTCGTACTGGCCCTTGTTCTCGACCTTGGCCTTGATTCCCTCGAAGATCCGGACGGCAGTCGGGAAGTCGTTGACTCTTCTCGCGGCCTTGAGGGCGGCCTGGATGACGGAGGGCGAGGGGACGAGATCGTAGGCGAAGGCGTTGTTCAGGTTGCGCTACGTGATAGCGTGGGCATGTTAGTTCGTGTTCCGGCACTTCGTGGTCGTCGTCACTGCAAATGGTGGTGCTGGTGGGTGGTGGTGGTGAATTTATGACGCACGACCCGCTCGCGCGCCTTTTGGGTTCTAGTGGGTGGAGAGGTTGGACCAACCTGCAGCTCGAACACATCTTGCACAGCATCGAATTCCTTCTCATAACTACACGGAAGCTTCGATTAGCTTATGCATTCCTCGATGGCGCAATTTTCGAGACTAATTGAGCCGCTTTTCGCAGCTCTCCCGAGCCGCCCCTCCTTCATTCGCGGCCCGAACACCAAAAATTTCCTCAATTGAAGCTCGGTCCCAAAAAGGCCAAAGCTCCCGAGAAGCTTCCCCACGATGGTCGAAAACAAAAATTGTTTCCTTACCGGGCAGTGAACTCCTCGAACGTCTCCTCCTGGTGTTCGCTTCGTCGGGAAACGGTGGTGCTGAAGTTGAGGCTGGAGCCGGCAATGACACCGGGGACGAAAGAAGCGCTCGCCCGGCTGGGAGCGACAGGCCGGTTTGCGCGGAAGAAAGTCTTGGAGGGCCCGGCGCGGGCAGCGATTCGGAGGAGGGAAGTCGAGGACATTGCCGAGGAAATTTTGTTGTTTTTTTTAAAGAAAAATATTAAGTTAGAAGATAAGTGAGTCGGGAGGAGGAGGAAGTGGTGACGGTGGTGGTGATGGTGTCTTAATTGCGTACGTATAGGTTAACCCTGGTACGGTAGTAAAGATTGACGCAGATAAGTTTTTGGAGGAGTTGATCTGATCGTATGGTTCAGGATTTCTTCCCTCCCTCCAAGTCGGGTTTCGGGTGCTGCTGCTTTGCTAGGTACATGTAGCTGCAAGATATTGGACGTACCTAATTCCTTATTGGCAGGCTTATGCTTAGCTTGGACGAGAAGGGAAGAAGATGGGGTTAGCTTCCGAAATTATGGAGAAACGATTGGTTCGCATGGAGAACTACATAGCTGGGTACTCGACTGTCCGTTGTCTACCCCCGGGCCGTCTTTAAGCTTCCGTTGGCTGGCAGGCAGCTGACTACCGTATTGATTATCGAGATTGCAGCTTTCAGCTTTGTGCCCTTGCACGTGGCCCGAGCTGTCGCCGTCCAAAATATATCTGCAGCCTCCCGCAACACACATATGTGAAGACGTCATTTGGGTCCGAGTTGTTCACGGCATCGTACGACATATAAACTTATTTTCTCCAGCATTCGAGATTTCAGACCAGAGCCGTGCAGACACATGTCCTCCGGAACTATCTAGTATTACTTCTATCTCGATATAAGAGAAGATTTTATAAGCACCAAGCTCTCAGATATAGTAAGCCTGAAGTCAAAAGAGGGGGTATAAAACTATCAGTATTCTTATCGTAGATAATAGATACATTTACAATGAGATGTTATTATTGGTTGACATTACAACGTCCTGCCCGAAGTTAGATTCCCATATCTCTCTAAGAAACGGGAGGACATACTCGGTCCTCGTCTGCGAGCGCCCGCTCCTCTTCCGCTACGACGGCCGGGAATCTCGGACTTCGCCCTCCCCACCTCGGCTCGGCATGCACACTCTCGGCAACGGAACCCGCTCGAGCCAGAAGAACCGGAGCGCACAGGCTCCGAGTCGCTGCCGCTGCCATCCAGAGCTCAGGAGTACGAGTCCCGCAGAGGGTAGGCCATCATCCCGAGGCCCCTAGTTCGGCGTGGCCTTCGCACTCACCAATTCCACCCCGCTAGCGCGCGACAGCCCGCAACGTACGCCCTACGCGCCGGGCGCCTAACTCCTGCTCTTCCTCGGCCTCTTCTAGATTGTTGCCTCCTCCTATGTTTTACCTTGTTCCAGCGCAGAATACAAGAGCAGCGAGTGAGTGCTATGATAAACGGACGGTATAGTCTGTAGCATTAGTCGATTCGAAACCCATCTTCGTGGTGCTTCATCGCACATTCTTCATTGCCTCTCGCCTAGTTCGACAAAGCCGAAGCAGGTAGCTCAGGTGAGCCGACCTGCCTCTATTCTTCCGGCTTTTCCCAGAAGCTTATCTGGTCCACCTTGGAGGTCGCTCGCTCCCTGGGAATACGTCCCAAGCAATCGACTGTAGAGCACGAGTTAAGGGGTGTTCGCTAAGTTTTGCCGAAGCATGTAGAGACATCCATAAGTCTAGCGCATACGGCAGCATCTCGATGCACTTCAGGCAGAGCACATGGTCTCGATGGACTCTATTCCATCACGCAATGGAACCCCGATGGGCTCTGTCGGATTAGATCTCATTATTATGGCTTAGGCGTCATAGATGCTAAGGTGTCCTGAGGAATATCCAGCGAAGAAGCAAGACCGCCAGAAAGATCACGAGCCGCCTGCTGTGCCTAATAAGGGGAGCCACGGATCTTACATTAGCTCCCAAGGTCAGTTAGCGAGCAGGCGAGTCATCCGTTGATTCGCCAGAAGATAGGATAGGCAATTTCGGTCGCTGCCGGTGTTCTCAGGCCGACATCTGCGGCCAGATGTGTCGTACTACATGGACAACCTTTCCGCGCCGCCAAAAGCTGACATGGCTATGAAAGTGAGGCTGTACCAGATGCGCGACTGGCATATCAGAACTGCTAGACGCCATAGGTCAAATTACGCATATCTGATGGTGGTATCGTCGGAATTAGGTCGGAGAGATCAGCTGTTCTTGACTGTCACAAGTCCGATAATGGCTAGGGAAGTGCCGAGGCAGAATTGGAAACGCCGATGCGAATATCGCGCTTATAGCGCAGGATCGTCTGGATTATGTGGATGTCCCGTCTAGGGAGTGCAGACCAACGGCGTTTTCGCAATTTAGGAGCACGGGGCCCAACAACAGTCCAAACAGGGACAGTCGACGGCAAGAAACAGACAAGTCGGTCAGTGATGCACATACAAGCTAATTGAAAGTGGCTAAATGAACACATATGTATTTTCCGACCTCCGACTATAAGTGATTCCCGAGGCCAGCAGGCAGACAAGATTGGGTCCCCAACAATTTCGGTTGGATCCCCACATTTATAAGCTTTTGTTGACCAAAGAGAAGAAGGAACATGGACAACGGAGAAGGGGGAAATGGAAGACTTATGCAATCCATGTGGCTTTATTTGATTAACTCGTGATTGGTCAATGGATGTAGCACCTGTCCAAACTTGGGTTTCGTGCAGGTGCATAATAGGGGACTTCATTTACGTACTGGCGAGAGTGGGAATTTACGCGGCGCGCCGGCATACCGCGGGTGCGTGGCAGGCGGCCAGCAGGGTCAGCTCCAGTTGGCCGGGACCTTGGGCGGTGGTTTACTACATATATGTACTAATAGCGGTAAAAGGTACCCCTTCAGTCCCTTCAACCGCTATAAGCCAGCAAATTTGGGTGATATGTGGCATGATATGGTACCTACAGTAGTAGTCGAGACAGGGGTTCAAAGGTGGGTTTAACGTTTTATTGGGGCGCCGGGGAAAATGTAAGATTAGCTGCGACCTGCTAAAAAGTTTCCCCTTATCATAAAATATGAACATCTATTTCCTCTATTATCGCAATCCCTCTTCCCTTCCCTTCCGCCTCTTCCTTGCGACCTCTTTTTCCTTTTTCCTTCCTCTGCACTACTGTATATTTTTAATCATCATTGATTCCGCGGAATCACTGACCCATCAATTGTCGGGTGCCTTGGGTCGTGTCACTCCTTCTCCCGGATTTGTGTTTACACCGTCAGCAAACAACATACTCGGTATTTACCTGGCTGGTGGTCCTGCAGCAAAAGAGATCGCTCGCATCTTGTCGTCGTTTCCCCTCGCGTTACGCGTCGCGGAGCCTGCTTAGCGATAGAGTTTAGAAGACAGAAAACCCAACGTCATGTCCAGCCCGACTCCTGCCGCCCTGTGGGACTCGCTCCCTGTCCCGACGGTGGACCGTCCCTTCGGGATACACCTATGGCCGTACTTCAGCAAGGCCTTCGAATTCTTCGCCGGCTACCCGGCCGAAGATTTCAGGTTCCAGGCCGGCAAGACGCCCATGTCGACACTGAAGGAGACCTCCATCTTCGTCGTCGTATACTACGCCATCATCTTCGGCGGTCGCGAATGGATGCGCAATCGGCCAGCATATAAGCTGAAGGGTCTATTTCTGATCCACAACTTTTATCTGACCGCCATCAGCGCTATACTCTTGGCCCTCTTCACCGAGCAGCTACTGCCAACTGTCGTTCGCCGGGGAATTTTCTACGCCATTTGCGACGCTGATGGTGGCTGGACTCAACCCCTGGTCGTCCTGTATTACGTATGTCGTCTACTTCTTCACTCACCGTACTCCCTCGGGTGGCCACGAATGACTAACACGGACCAGTTGAACTACCTAACCAAGTACCTTGAGCTGCTCGACACCGTTTTCCTGTTCCTCAAGAAGAAGCCGTTGAGTGAGTTCCAACACGTGCCCAGACAGGAATTCTAGTCTTCTAACGCCCGACAGCTTTCCTCCACTGCTACCACCATGGTGCCACCGCGGTCCTCTGCTACTCTCAGCTGATCGGTAACACTGCTGTGTCCTGGGTCCCAATCACCCTAAACTTGACTGTCCACGTCGTCATGTACTGGTACTACTTCCAGAGTGCCCGAGGCGTCAGGATCTGGTGGAAGGAGTGGGTCACTCGCCTGCAGATCATCCAGTTCATCATTGATCTGGGTATGTTTGACCACCTAATCTCGACTCCGTCAGCATGTCCACTAACTGACCTCTATAGGTTTCGTCTACTTCGCCTCGTACACCTACTTTACGTCCCGATACTTCCCCAACATGCCCAACGCCGGCAAATGCGCTGGGGAGGAGTTCGCTGCCTTCGCCGGTATTGGTGTCCTCAGCTCGTACCTGGTCCTTTTCATCCTCTTCTACATTGCCACCTACAAGAGGGACCACAAGGCCCCAAGTGCGCGCAAGTCCCTGCGGCGCATGTCCCAGGCTCCTCTGCCCGACCCACACGCCATTGGTAGCGTTGATACCCTCGGCAGGGCTAGATCGACTGGATCCAAGGCCAACGGCGTCTCGACTCGATCCCGAAAGGCATAAAAAAAGCAGTTTGGGCGCTCTGCTAGCGTTCATCTTGGTGCCAATGAGAGAACCGTCCTCGGGGGGGCGCCATTTTCTGGACTCGATGGAAACCATGTGCTTCGGGCGTAAGCCGTGCCCAGTGTGGGCCTATTCATGACCTGTATTACTGAACTTGGGTTGATGCGACGGTGATGCATTGATTGAAATATGATGATAATGTCGGCTGGCACCGGGGGGTTGCCTGGGATATGTATAACTACGAGAG
This sequence comes from Monosporascus sp. 5C6A, assembly GCA_004155035.1. Taxonomy (NCBI): domain Eukaryota; kingdom Fungi; phylum Ascomycota; class Sordariomycetes; order Xylariales; genus Monosporascus; species Monosporascus sp. 5C6A. The sequence continues at coordinate 81,116 of QJOB01000195.1, read as the reverse complement.
AGGGAAAACAAGCACTTGATGGGAGTTCACGACGGTTTTACGCTTGGAGGGGGGATGGATCAGGAGACAGGTCGGATACTGAGCTTCTTCTAGACAAGGAAGGGAGTCTCGGCCAACCGCACTGCCTGGGCCCGAAATCTGTCATAACGAGGACTGCAGAAAAACCATATAAATTATTACTAATAATGAAATGCTCAATTACGAGAGTCGCTGTACGGTTGCATCGTTGCTTTATTCTTCCCTTCTCCTAGTTGAGAGGTACCTATTGGCCAAAGCACAACCTGTGCAAACTAGGCTCGGAACTCGCCGTGCTGACCTTAGCATTCGCCTTGCTAACAATCTACGATAGTACACACCTCATTTAGACGTATTAACCGGCCTGTTTATACCGGGGCAAGTCCACGACTCCAACCCCGAATAGGGGCCGCTCCGATGACCACGGTAGTGACACATATACGAGTATTGCAGTATCGTCCCTGGGTTACGGGAACGCAACAGAAGAAAAGAGAAAAAGTTATGGCTCGGCTTCGCTCTCAAACGCAGCGGGGATTTTTCACTCCCCTGAGTTGATTCCGTAGGGGCACCCACTAGAGAGACAGGCGCGTATTATTTGCTGCAATGAGATATATATAATGACGCTATACCCGGCAGCGCCAGTGCACGGCGTCCAGTACCTCGGTAGGAAGGAAGGGGCCGGCAGGAAAGGATGAACCTTCGTATCTTGTATTACGGGCCTTGTTTACGAGCTGGGCCCCCCACCTGCGTTCTCCCTCGCGAAAAGCAGGCAGAGGATAGGGTGCCATATGGTTGGTGTGGTGCGCGTGTGTATAAGAGGAGACGGACGGGTGCAACAACCGGGTTCCTGGCACGTATTTACTTACCTGTCTAATCGCGTTGCCGGCTGTGGCGTTATCATGCGACAGGGCGGCTTTACTTAGGCTCCGGCGGGTGGGGTGTCGCCGGCGGCGGTTCAACGGCAGGTTGGGCGGCGATCGCTCTCCCCCTTCTCGGTTCCCCCTGGCGCTCTCGGGGATATCCGTAGGAGGGCTCAGCTAAGCGTGGGGTTTTGTTGCACGGTTACTTATTAGCAGCATATAGAAGAAGGGAAGATTACTCCTCCCAAGGCACAATTCTCTGACAATGGTCAACTGGAGCGAGAGCAAGCTCTGGCATAGGAAGTGAGTGCATCACAGACTTGATTATTCATCTAACCCTTAGCCCGGCCTAATCCCATACAGCCCGGCCCAAACATACTCAATCACCTCCGAGAAATGCCCGTCGCCGGCTGCCACTCGTAGTGGTGCTGCCCCTTCTTCGGCCCGCTGACGGGGTCATCCTTCGTGTCGAACATGTGCTGGCCAAAGTAGTCGAGCTGGGCCTCCATGAACTGCGTGGGCAGGTTGGTCGACGTGTCGTACTTGTACCACTCGAGCGTCTGGCTGAGGGCGGGGACGAAGAGGTCGGCCTCGACGGCGCGCAGCACGACCTCCTTCGCCGAGCCGTAGTGCGCCGCGAGCTCGCGCCCGACCTCGGCGTTGGACAGGACGTCGTCCGGGTCGTGGTCGGGCCTGCGGTACATCGCTTCGAGCAGGTCCGTGATGTGGTCCGCCTGGATGATGCAGCCGCCGCGCCACAGCCGCAGCAGGCTCACGTAGTCGAGGCCCCAGCCCTCGCGCCGGTCCTTGCTCCGGATGATGTCGAGCCCCTGCGCGAAGCACGCCAGGAAGCAGAAGTACGTCGCTGTGCGCAGCTGCTCGACCAAGGCCTGCTTCTTCGACTCCCCCTCCCCCGCCACCGACAGCGGCCGCGCCTTGACGGCGCCAGCGCCGGCCGCCGACTCCCTGTTTTTCATGCGCCGCGCGGCGTCCGAGGAGGCGCAGCGGAACAGGTGGGCGCTGAGGAGCGACGCCGCGGGCACGTGCAGCATGACGGCCTGCTCGCACGTCCAGATGCCCGTGCCCTCCTCCTCCGTGACGTCCTGTGTGACCTTGTCGCGGACGTCCTCGATCTCCCGCTCGCCCCGCCCGCCCCTGGCGCGCTCGATGCCCACGCCGATGTCGACGAGGAAGCAGTCGTGCAGCGGGCCCGACCTGTTCCAGGACTCGAAGATGTCGCTCACCTCCTCGTGGCTTAGGCCCAGGCCCCCCGTGAGCAGCATCCACACCTCGGCGATCACGCTCATCATCCCCTGCTCGATGCCGTTGTGCACCATCTTGACGTAGTGGCCGCTGCCGCCGGGACCCACGGGGACCACGCACGGCCTCCCCTGCTTGTCCCTCGCGGCCATCTTCTCCAGGAACGGCATCACCTTCTCCAGGGCCTCGCGGCTGCCCCCCGGCGACATGGAGGGCCCGTGCCGGGCGCTCTGGTACCCGCCCGACACGCCGCACCCGACGTAGTGGATGCCCTGGGGATCCAGATCCTTCTGGCGACGCTCCGTGTTCGACCAGTGCTCGTTGCCGCAGTCGATGATGATGTCCCCCTTCTTGAGGTGGGGCTTCAGCGCCTCGACGCACTTGTCGGCGGGCTCGCCGTGCGGCGTGCTGAACATGAACACCTTCGGCTGCTCGGGAGTCTCCAGGTTCTTGCAGACTTCGTCGTAGCCGCTTGTCCGGTGCACCTTGTCGTTCAGCTTGATGTCCTTGGACTGCTGCTCCAGCATGTCCATGTTCTTGTCGTCTGCGACGGGGTTTAGTGAGAGACTACGACTATGGGGACTGCTTTCACTACGTACTTGGGTCATAGTAGAAGACCTCGACACCGAGTTCAGCTAATAGCAGCGACATCATGGAGCCCATGCTCCCAACCCCCAGCATCCCGACCTGCAGGAGTTTGTTAGCGTCGGCTCTGCCTTCGCGTCTCGTTCAGGGTCGTGCTTACTTTCTTCACGTCAACCCCCTTCCCCGTCATTGTGAAGAGCGTTCCGGAGACGGCTGCTATCTAGGTAGTTTGGTTCAGGATGTATACTAAGTGGGGTGACTTCTGTTCACGTCAGGAAGTCGATGGGATATTGCCAAGAAACAAACGAGAGGCTCAATTTTGGAGGATGATGCCAAGGAGTCCATTTGGTTGCAAGTAGGTATCATGTACGCAGGCTATTCATAATTATACTCTCTTGCTTCTCTCTACTTTGGCCACTTATCGAGTGTGACCTTCTGTCACAGTTACGTAGGCGCACGGTGGTTCTTCGATCAATCGCAGGTTCCGTGTAATCGTTGACGTCAGAGCACAACTAGTAATACCGAGCACACGGCAGAACATTGAAACGTCAGTTTTAGATATTCGGGCCAAGTTATCAATTCCCGCCATCTCCACATTCTTATTACGTTCAAGTATCCATATCTGCTTGATGCCATCGATTACAGATGCGGGCTCTACAGAATAATGTGTCCCTTTCCGGCATCTAGTCAACCGTGGGATACTGATAATGGAACGTAATTGTTACCCGTATATACCTTGCAATATGAACAATCGCCTAAGAACCGTCGCTGCCTGACGAAGATAATTCCAGCACCCGGACTGGCCGCAAGATCGGATAAGCCCATAGAGAGGATATGTGTATCGTAGCTTCTCATCGACCTTTAAGGTCCTGCACGAGCGCTCCGGCACCTTACTATCGCTAGGAAAGCCTGCTGAAATATCAGTACAATGAACTGAAACCTATTGTCTCCCTGTTGGACCATGCACTTAAATGGATGAGGAGGCTTCTTCGAGACGGGACGAGTTCAACCTGAATATGAACTTCTTCTAGTCGAACAAGTTGGGTATTAGAAGCGCAAGTCCGTCCGGCATCTAGAGGACCCTCGGATACTGTGCAAAGTCTCGCGGCCTTTCTTAGTGTCGGCCTGATCATCACCATAAACCCAGACAATTAGCATGTGTATAAGCATGCTCCTTCAGACAAGATACCGACAGAGTGGCATCTCTCGGTAGATACGGCGTTCGTGTTCCGAAGCCACGGCCGCCATGTTATGGTCGATAATGGATTGACTCAGTCATCTCCTGGGTTGAGAAGTAGAGTACGCTGGATTTCATAGTTGTGCAATTCCGTCCGAAGGGGGTGCTAGCTTAAGGCTACCCAAAGCCCTGATTTCCCTTTCCTGCAGAGTAAACGCGTGGAATGATAGGGGAACACGCGCCCGCCCAACAAGCCTTGTCCACCCGCAGGGTTGGGGAGTTAGTACAAATAGTTACCTCGGTCTAAGCCTGTGCAGAGTTGTACGGCACCACGGATATTCGAGTGCTTGCGTAGTCGGCAACTGGGAGCGTTGTAAAGAGGTTCATGTTGGTAACGACTTGTAAGATGAATAATGCAGCTCATCTTCGGAGGAGACGGAAACAACAGTCTGGCAATCAGCGGTTAGCTCCAGTCTAACACTCGTCTCGCTGTGAATGGACTGAAATATGTCACGCTGTCTTCATGATGATGGAGGTTAGTTTGTGTGTTCTGGGAATCCCCACCGCGCTGCATCCGTCACGGCACAGCCATCTATGTAACATCGACACATAAACCTGCAGAGCACCCCGTCGTATAGGCTTTCATGTTGGTTTTCAACAATGTTGCAGGCTCCCCCGCGCCGTACATATGTGTGGTCAGCGGTTGGCCTTGGCGCAACCCTTGAACAAGACTGAAGTGTAAAAAGTATCAGCTCCAAGGATACTGCCCAGCTTACAAATCGCAAAGTTGTTCAAATAAATACGCAGATATCCCTGATCCGACGGTTTTAAGGGGACACCGATTACGCAGCGATTGTGCATGCGAAAGCCTACCTACGTATCGACCAATTTCATCTTAAAACGTTTCAAGCGGACAGATGCGGCTGAAAGGAAAACGGTTGTCGTCCGTGCCACCCATGTTGAAGATCCAGTTCCCCTGACTTCAGACGAAAACGGGAGAGTTTATTCGGTCCGAGTTTGCGGAAGGCACGTTTCTAAAAAGGTAAATGATGCCGGCGGCATCACTCCGTCAGGCCGACGCACACATTTTCGCCAAGGCATATGTAGTAAGTGTTTCTCCGTAGTAGCTACCCCCCGTCGTGTCGTAGCTGAAGGCAAGTGATACGACGGGGAGCTGAAAGACAGAGTAAGCAGTTGAACACTTTTTAGGAACCAACTGGAGAGGTGAAATACTGGAAATATCTTATCAACGCCTGAAACATTCAGGAGTGAGATGACGGGCTAAACTCAATTAGCGTAAAGCCCATCACGCGACACGTTGAATAGGTAACTGGTTACCCAGCGAAGGATGTTACAGTGCTATTCTAACTCACCCATTAGAGCAGCTAGACGACATGTGGCTTGACCGACTTACGCGTTTCTAACAGCGTGGTGAAATGTTCACGAGTAGTGGTGTGGCTCTAAAACTTGTTTCTGTAACTCTGGATGTTGCGATATGCTTAAAATATCGATGGAAGGATGAGTATACGTGTAACATAATCCTTCCGGCAAGGGATGAAATCCACCTACGTAGACACCTGACGCACCAAGCTGCCAGCTTTCTGACGAAGTTAGCAAACCAATTGATGCGGAAAGGCGCCCACGATCGACGAGATCAACTGCGCCCATGAATCCTAATAGTAAACGCAGAGCATCGGAGAGGAGATAAGATCCGGAGACGGATGTGATGATCAAATGCAGACTCGATGTCAGGGATGTTTCGCCTTGAGGATGCAGGAGAATAATACATGGTGCTCGTATAGTTCGTGGATTGCGTCTTTGAGGCACGGCGAGTTAACTGACTCGTCAGCAACCTTGAGTCCTTGCACCCTATCTTCTGGTATTCCGAGACAGATGATCAGAGCTGAGGTACATCGTGTGATTATTATATCATCAAAAACCACATCAACATGACCTGACATCGATCTTTCCAGCAACTGGAAAAATAAAATTGTTGGCGCCCCGGTGCGTGTACCACGTCGCAGCGTAAGTTTAACATCCCTAGTCAGGTGTATTGATTAATCAACTTTAAATTGAGATTATTACTGTCATATAACTGAACGTATTGATACCAAAAGTTCGATTATTATTCGATTCCGATAATAGAACGCTTATAAATTAAAACTTTAACACAGTAATAGCGCTGGATCTACGCTGGGGTTTACCTGACTGTTAAAACTTCGGCCTGGCACTCAGTACTTAAAGGTAGGTAGGTAGTAGAGGGCCGAGGTATGTGGGTACTTAAATGAGCACCAGAGAGTACCTTCCTCGAAAGATGTTCTGCGGACTCACTAAGGATCCGACAAGTTGTAAGATGCTAAGGGAGTCGCGCGGAGGGTTGTAGCGGGAGGGTGTGCTGCTGAGACCAGTGGTTACTAGTTAGCCCGCTAGCCGAAGAAATCTCGCATTCGGAGTCGCACTTCGGGAGGTGGTATTGGAAGAGGACCCCAACCTTACCCGGAGATCAAAAGTTATCGTGGGTAACAAAAAGGGATGTCGTAAGGCGGCGGCGGTGGGCCATTGAAGGCATACCCAGCGCCCAATCCCTTCCTGGTTAGGGCAGTAAAATGGGTGCCACAACACTGGGTCCTGGTTGGCTGTTTCAGTTTGATCTAAAGCCCACTGGCTAGGATGCTTCTCGGTCCGCCGTACGACCTGCAAAATTTCGCTTCACGAGATGTCCTACTGCAGCTTTCTGTTCACCACTACTGGATCTAAGTTAGGACGGTGAAAAGGAGAATGCACTGCACCGTTCTTGGCTTGGACGGAGGAGTAGGGCGCCAAACAGCGAGTAATAGGCATGGAGTTCGGAGTTGCACCAGACAGTCGTGCAGATCTTTATAATAGCCCGGTACGGTATCTGTCAAGCTGGCGTTGTGGGAACATGGAGGTTGATCCTTTGCGACCAAATCCGTGAGCTGAAGAGCTGGGGCCGATCGAAATTGCGACCGCCTCACTGCCCGTCACGATGGGGAATTCGCACCGACTCCGAGGATACGGCGAGGCCAACCGTGGGGGTAGTCGATTATGATGCACAAGAGGCGGGGGCTAGTATTCTTCTGTCTTCCCGCCGAGATATGCACGCGAGATTCGTCCTGTGCAGTTCATTAATGGAGATTTAGCTTCGTAGTATCGATATTAAACTTATATTAATCCTCTGAATGTGCGGCGATGGCGCCTCCGTATCTGATATTCCTATCCTGGGACGGTGGGTCTTCTTGTGTAATAACCGACTGCAGGTGCAGGGTCGGGCGACCAGATGGCCTACCAAGCCTAGCTAGTTTCTAGTTTAGTTTTCCACGCTGAAGTTATCTGTGTACGAATTTTTGAATACGGCGAAGTGAATAAGTGTATCTACTACTTGTTAGTACATGCGTGGAGTAAAGAGGCGCGATAGGAAGTAAAGTATTCTTCAACACACTTTCGTCCTTGCACTGCTCAAGACTCGAGACAGAAATTCTCAAATGTTTGTGGCGACCTGGACACTCTTCAGGTATTGTGTCCTCCAAGCGTCATAAAGGATTGTCTTTCCATGATTCCATCGTCATTGCGCTGCATTCTCAATGTCTCTCTCTCCAATGGGAGTCCGGCAACTGCGAGGGTCCTTTGAGGACCCTTGGCCATCGCATCCCTAAAAGGCTAAGAGAAAGAGAGGGACCGCCCCGCTAGCAAGGTTGTGCCCTGTCATCGTTGGAGTGCCCGCATTCGAGGAACTGTTGATCATAGCCTTACCCGTTCCGGCCAAACTGTTCTTTCGGATTCGGACGGAAATGGAAGTTGGAAACTGCAAAAACGCTCTCTGATCAAGTAGGAAACGGACCTTTTCGTTTGGTCAGCATGCGATGAAAATGTATTCCTTCAACTATTGTAAAGCTCTCTGCGGCGTAAACGCTTCGTATATAGAAATCAAGGCCTTTTACAACGCCTGCAACTGTGGCCCTTGAGGTGGCCCGACTCCTTTCCACAATTCAAGATCTTCTTTCCGCGCTATAGTGCTTTAGCCTGTACAATGTATGAGCACACACACGAACATCCACATCTCACGATTAGCTGCTATAGCCAGATTTCACGCAGGAGAATTTGCAATAATTAGTTCACTTTTTTCTCTACGCGATCCCAGAGAAAAGCTGTTGATTGGCGCTTCGTACAAGTCATGGTCCTGCTTCTGCTGCTTCTCTGAAGCACTGTAGTACGAACCGCTCGACGATCCCTTGTCTAACTTGAAACGCATGCTGGCTCTCGGTCCAGTCAGAGCCCAGCAGCAAGCCAAGACACCCAGCGAAAAGCCCCTGGCCTCTTCGACGTATTGGGCGGTTTCTCTTGCCACACCTTCCCACCCTCCAGCGCCGTGTGGCAGTGTGTGATGTGCATGTTGAGTGTGTGGTTGTGGGCGCGCGCCTGCCTAAAAAGAAACATTTGACGTTTCTCTTGTCCTTCCCAGTTGAGAGACGTGCAGCATAAGGGGGTGTGGGGGAGAAAAGAAAGAGATTGAGTAATCGTATACTTGCCAAGACGACCGTCGACTTTACCCTAGCCCTCTGAAGACAGGGGAATTGAATGGCGTTCCCTGGCATAATATCGTTTGCATGAACTCCATACAAGATGTATGCCCCCCCAAGCCCAACCCAAGTCTGTGCCAATCTTCAAGCCTTTACTCCAGACAAAATTTTGTTCTGTTTCGCTTCAAGAAGAGCTGGCCTCCAAAGACATACTGACAAGATTTGTTTGAATTCTCTATACTAGCAGTGTGATCTTTACTTTCCTACCTTTATCGGACGGCCTACCAAGCGGGTTGACATACCCACGGCTCTTCTTACGAGATCGCCATGTCTTCGGGGAAAGAACCACTTCTGGAGGCAGTCCAACAGAATGTGGAGAAAACCAAGGACACTGACGGACTGAGCGGACTTCCACACAAGCGTACCCGCAATAGCTATATATCACAGACAACGTACGATGAAGATTTACTCGATGCATTCGCCGATATGGACGAGCATTGCCTCGTTGAGAAGGCCACCATCGTCGACACCAAAGACAGCAAGAAACAAGAGGTCGGCGATGAGCCGCCGGCGCTTCCAGAAAGAAGCGCCCTTAGGGCGTCAAGGCTTCTTGACAATCTAAAGCTTAACTCGATCGAATCTGCAAGGCAGTCACTTAACACAACCACGTCACATGATATCTACCTCTCTTCGGAAGAGGATGCTTCCTCGACCACAGATGACTTATCTGATTATGACTTCGAGTCTGAATGCGAGTCCGAATCCCAGTCCAACTGCAACAGTGACGAGTCTACACAGTCTTCCGTGCGCCGAAGGAGTCGTGAGGTTACCGCCAGAGCTGTCTCGGTCATATTCATTGGCAGGCCGTGCATTGTGGATTTGTCCAGTAGTAGGGCATCCGCGTTCCTCGAAGACTCGGCGTCAAAACCACGGGAAGCCACCCTCGAAAAGCCACGATCTATTGATATCGAATCCTTGGAAAGACCTAGCCTCCCGCCTCGGCAAGATAGTCTACCGTCGGCCAAATTACGGAAGAAAAAACCAGCATTCCTTGACACAGATCCTTTCGCGGGCGGAAACTACTCTATCGACGCGGCGACACAGCAGCAGGACGAGCCTGTCGTTCGAACCCCTAGAACCCCTACCGCGGTATTGCAGCGGTTTCAAAAATCGCTGAGCCTTGTGAGGAAACGGAGCCGTCAAAACCTTCGAGCCGGGATCTCCCACGAAAACTTAAATGGCAGGTCCGCATCCGCGTCGACGTCAAATCTCCTAGATATAGATACATCGAGCGTCCCAGCAATGGATCCGAAACCACTAGAACCGCAGTCGGCGACTACTATGCCGCCCCACTGGCCCCTCCCGTATAATAAGGTGGCGAGATCTGCGACGAGGGAGTCGTGCCCCTCTATCGCCGCGTTGCCCGCTGCCAGCGGTGCGATTCCGGCGGCTATCCCGCCCGCTAACCCTGCGGCGTCGAGAAAGAGTTTGCTCGGAGGATTGAACATCGGTCGAAGGCGGAGCATAAGAGTAAAATCCCTAGCGCTCCCTTAATTTCACTCACACACACACACACATACGCTCTCCCCTATTTTCGACGTTTTCGACAAAGCATATGAGGTTGGAGTTCTTGGTTCGGGCGGGTTTCTCATGCATGGTCCATAGGTCTGGGGGCCGGCGCTAATAAGGTTACGGCGGCATCAATGGTCAGGTGGACTGACTGGGTGGCTGAGTGGCATGGTTTTCAGCACCGCTTCGAGGCGTTTGCGCTTATGATACCTATTGGTTTCTCTCGGGCCCTGTATCACCGTATACATCTAGCCGATGCGGCGACAACCAATTGAATGATAGCACTCCATCGTTCTCTTGCATACGCATCATAAACTTCTCATAAAATTTGGACCGCCCTGGTCATCATCATATCTCATCTTCGCTGGACGCGATCTTATTCCCGGCTTTAATTTTCCTAACTTCGATATTACTATCTAGGCTAATAGGGCTGTGTATCACTGGAACTCGGAACATAGCAATCGCATATCACCTAAAAATCTGACATGATTTCCCGACATCAAAAGTTTCGTCAGGGATACCCTAGATGCAGGCGCGACGCTCAACTGCTTCCAGTCCCCCAAGACGACTGCGTCGGTACTTAAGCACCAAGATTCCCGCTAATGCAGGAGATTAGGTGCGACAAGCAGGTTCGACAACGGCACACCGACAAGCAGCGTCAGGGTACGCGCCAGGCATTCCTTTCTGAGTAGGCACTACGGGGCATGGCGCTACTGTGCTTCCCACTACGCTAAATTTTGAGGTGTCAGGAACATGATCATCTGGTAAGCAATGCTTGCATCCCTGTGGTCAATACATGCACGTTTCTGATGGGGAACGGAGAGTCCGTTCCTCTTATCTGAATCTAGGGTGTATCGTATGTGACGTATAGTAGTTAGGTGCAAAATCGGAAATTATACAGTACGGAAGGCCAAGTTAACACACCACCTTTATCATATGAGTTTGTCCTGTATATAGGAAAGTGGTGTATGACGAGGTTTATAGGAGAACATCCCACCAATCCTAACCAAGCATTTGCCCGGAAGATAGCGGGAAGGTGGGGTCAACTACCGGAGGATTGCGGAGGATTGCGGAGGTAAGTATCGTGGGGGGAGAGGGGCCTCTGGTCCCGCCGATGCTTGAAATCTCACTTTGTTGAGTTGGTGACTAATTCTGCGCTTTTCCCTTACCAGACGACTTTAGTGTATATACCATGGTTTGATCCTCCCTTACTACCAAGCTGATAAGCTTCCAAAGTTAGTTTAGCATCTTACGTTAGAAGCCCCCAGTTGATGATGATCATCGCAAGGATCAGCACTTATAAGATTGACGACACTATTAGTCGACCTAACTAGTCGGGCAGGCGGGTGCCTATCTTCTGTACGTAGGTACTTTTTCGGCTTCCGCATTGGAGCCTTTTTACCACGTACGCTGGTTATTCAGTAGCAATGAGGTAGGTAGGTGAGTGCAGATGTAGGGCTTATGGGGTGTTGTACGGTGGTAGGACCAGCAGGCGGATCTTTTGTCACCGAAAAGACGTCAATGGGGGTCGCGATAGAGGGCCTAGCAATCGAGAGGAATGGAAACGTTCGGTCTGTGATAGGCTCACCCCCTGATCTGTTTCTGTACCCCAACTTGTTTCTCTTCGGCGGGTTGCTGATTCTCTGTAACCCATTGGACGGGTCCGTCCTTGTTCGCAACGACCCCTCCGACATGGTTATGCTGTCTTGGCAGGCCGCCCGTTGGTCAATATTGTCCAGTTGCTGGGGGCCCCGGACCACGATCAGAATGAGGATGGGGTGCTTACGCAATAACTCGATCAAGCTCGTGGATCTCGACGACATCAAAATGTTTTACATGTAGATTCGAAACAATTCCGGCCACGCTCAAGAAACGTCCAAGCGCCCGGGTGCTGGCAAACGTACTTCAAACCGGCACCCGGAATCCCGTTTCGATGAGATCAGACGATTGCGAGACAGGAGACGAGTCTGGGGCTTTGATGATTTGCGAACGAGACACGTGCCGGCGTGCCGCCTTCTCCCCTACTCTCCTCCCTCGCATCTCAGGGATGCAGCCAGTCTATCCTTGTGATACCGAGACGCAGGCACGGTGGCTAGCTGCAGCTGGCTAAATTGAGCCTCAACTGCCAGAATGCGGTCAGGCGCCAATCTCCGCAGGTACCGTAACGTATCTAATATGTAGGTAATTATTGGTGTGGCGGCGACTACATTATACGGGAGGGGGCCAAGAGCGCACTTTCAGCGCTTACTCAGTCAGGAGCATGGCGCATAGTAGCTCTCATTGATACTACCTACTGTATGGTGCGACTTCGTATAAATTTCCCAGTCGCAGAGTAATCGGCTATGGACAGCACATTTTGCTGGGTAGTAAATACAACTCAATAAAAAAAGGCCACCTCAAGAGAATCGACTGATCACATGGAGTGTCTCGACAGAAGCAACGCGGACCGAGCGGCAGTCTAGCGGCATCACGACAGCCTCTGCTGAGTATACCTGCCGCTCTATCAGCAGCAGGGAAGTCTACGGCTCATGCGGGCCGGGTAACAAGATTCAACTCTGGGGGCGGCCTAATGGCTAGATGCTAAGTGAAAGTGCAGCGTGGCGCCCACCGTTGTTAGTAGCGTCGATTATCACAGACAACGGCGATCGCCTTACCACGAAGCTCTGCTACGCTTTCGCCCCCTATTTAGCTGGGATTGGCAATTCGAGGCTGAAAGCCGGAGCCTTGCCAGCACTTTGCTGTGCCACGCGTCGTGCTCGACCTTGCTCGAAGCGACATCTCAACTAGACATGGCCATATGCTACACAAGTGTCCAAAGGGCTCAGGGTGAGTACAGAAACGTACAGGTCCATATAACTCGATGGGCTTTTCAACTTTCCACGCCTGCAATAGAGAGAAGAGAGGAAAGGGGAGGTTACGTGTACCAAGCGTCTGAATGTCCTGCAGCTACGGACCAGCACCCATTCAGGCGGCTCCGGACCAGGCAGGATGTATAAAGATATGAATTCACGTTTGACCGCCTCATCTACTATATATGCGCAATGAGGAAAAGTGATTGCAGCATACATAATACATCGTGTGCTGGAGTGGTAGCTTATCACTAGGCAGCGGTTCCCGCTGGAAGTCCAGCAACCCATCCCCCTCCTCCAAGCAACCATGCCAAGACCCAAGCCCTTCAGCCGCAGTGTCGAGGTAGGTTTCGGCTGCTACTTAGCGTAGCTCGCTGAACAAAGAGGTGTCGTAGGTTCCCGCCGAGTTTAGGATGTCCAGCATAAAGCTTACTAAGAATGGACAGAGTTGCGAGGCCTCATAGCTAGGTGTCAGCTATATTGCTCCTCAAAGCGCGCAACGTCCACACATGGGACCTCTTCATCGTAACCGCATTGGCGGCGACTCCAAGGCCTACTCCAATACGCTTGCTGAGAAAATGCAATCATATTCGTAAGTGCTTCTAGTTGATACAACCCTAAAACGAGGATATCCGCGACTATCTTCATATTAAAATACGCCCCACTCGACTACTCTCACCTGATTCCCCTAGCTTGGTGAGGGTGACGCCTCGTTTCCTCGAATCACAGCAAGGTCCAAGTCAAGCCGGTTCGCCTGGCTTCAGCTAGCGTTCGCCGGCAAGGTCCGTCGCCGGTGTAGTGTGTCTGCTCTTGTGCGATCGATGTCGCTGATGGGAGTTGGGGCTGGGTGAAATGAGCAGAGTGAAATGCGCCCCTAGCTAGAAGAGATGCTACAATCGTAATGAGTCAGCTGTGGCTTGGTTTCCAATATTACTGCTCCTCACGTTAGACACAGCCCGGCACTACCATAGCTGGATATGGCTTGAATTACACGCTTGATGCGTCAATGCAAGCCAGTGGCACCAATAGGGGGGCTAAAGGCAGAGACGTAAGATTCCTGCGCGGCGGCCCCAGAATGATCCGGGTGGCCCAGCCTTGCCGACCGCATGACCAGACTCTGCCAGCTTTCTTCGCAATCCAACAGCACATGTGGGCGGACTCCCCAGCTCTCCTGCGTTGGCCGCCAAACGTTCCCTCGGATACACGACGCCAGCATTTCAGGTGCCTGGAGGAGCAGCTGCCTTCGCCTGCAATCGTCATGGATTTGGTTTCGCTAGTATACCTGTTTCTGTATATGCCCTAGGAGTCACAAATGATTCCCCTTCGATGAGAGCTAGACCTGACTACGGCGGCTGATGTGTGATTGGTGGCGGATCGGCTCCTCCTTTCTCCCCCACCAGCCTGAGCGCTCCATCGCTGCCCACGTTAGAACCGCCAGACCACCCCCACTGGTTACGGTATGAAGCTAGGTAGGTTGGCGGGAAACTCACTAAATCCTCGTGGCTTGAGCCTAGCCTCGAATTTCGTGAACGGACGGTGACTCGCTGAGAAATCTCACCCAGGGTCCTACAGAGCCTTCCAGTCGGATCCCATATGGTTGCTTAGGGCCTGCGAGGCCCCCTAGTCTTCCGGCGACTGTGCACGGAACAAGCGCAGCACATGCGATGCATGGTGACGAGCTAATCCTAAGAGTTACTCTCTCAAAAGTAGTTGTTCATGATATTACCGGGTATTTTACTTGCTAGATAGGCCAGGCAGGATTTGACGACGTTGATTACCTTACACACCTCATCCCACAAGGCTTCGTACGATAACATAGGTGGCTGTCCGGCACTAATTGTACAATCTATGACATCTTCTGCCACGATAGATCGCCTAACTTCTTTCTACTGCGTGTCCCAGAAGCTCTTCTTGAATGGCCATACGAGGAGCGGGATGCTCGAAACAATCTAGAAATATTTGATCACAAAGGCTTTATACACAAGACAAAGGATGCCACCCGAAAATGGAGCATCCAAACCGTGTATCATTCGCAGCCATCCCTATGCAGGCTAGTCCGTTAACTCGTTTTCTGTTAAGTGTTATAATGAGCGAGGAAACCGGGATGTTGGAAACCCCTGAAATTTATACGCAGCTGGTTGGAAAAGAATATGTAATTGCACGACTTTTAAATATCCAATTCAATCACGCATATCGGAATATGAGCAAGGAGAACGAGTATCTGGAGCTGCCGCGCAAGGACTCGCGATGGAAGACCCTGCCGGCCACGCGGAGGAAGAACGAGAAGGCGAACGGCAAGCGATATAATCTCGCGATACACCTCGAGGACCTCGCGGCGGGGCGATGATGACAAACGAGGACTCCAGGCGCGGGCGTAATAAGCGCAAATGGCCCCGCTTTCGTCGACGCGTTCGAAGAGGGCGCTAATAACACCGGCGCCGGCCGTGCCGGCTGCGAGGCCCTCGTCGAGGCCCCCTCTTGTGGAGCAAGCAAGTGGCGATCGAGTATCGAGTAGGCGACGACGACGACGCGGACGCCCCCGAAAAGAAGAGGGCCAGCATCGAGGGGACGAGGGGGCGCGGTCGGTGCTGGACGAGTTGGACCAGCTCGTGCGCCTCGCGCGGACGGCGTACCCTGAACCCGACGACGCGCAGGGCTGGATCAGGCCGGGGTTGGCGAACGTCTACCAGGCGGACATGCTCGGGAGGAGGAACGTAAACATGGTTTACGTTGAAACAGGGTATTATGCCGGGTTAGCCTAGTAGCAACAGGTGTAGTCTTCAACATTATTTCTGTTATGCATTCAATATCTATTGCGGGCGACCACCGCAGGCTGCCACGTCACCTATGTAGACCTGCCCTGCCACTCAGCTCTCTGTTGATAGCTTCCTTCAATCCACACCATCTTTTTCCTATTGCAGTATCCTGCAACAATATCACAACCTGTCTAGAACGTCGGCGGGAGAGAAGGGTTGAGGAGGCGGGTCATTAGCAGCGCAAGCTGAGTCACATATCCTCTAAGCCATCTACTTAGGTAGACCTTCATACGCTCAATTAAAGCACAACCACTCTATGAATACATACAGACGATCATAGAGGCGGCAGCTCCTCCCTGCAGATGGGGCACTGGAGCCGGAACCTCATCCAGCCCTCGAGGCAGGCGCTGTGGAAGATGTGGCGGCAGGGGGTGACCATGTACATGCGCCTGGCGAAGACGCCCGCGACGCCGCCGACGGCGGCCGGATCGTCGTCGCCAGCCCTGACGACGGGCACCTCGAGGACCTCGCGGCAGATGGCGCAGTCGATGACGTGCGTGTTAGTGATCCTCTTCCTATCCCTACTATCGCCGCCTCCTTCCTCGCCCGTCCCGACGCGCTCCAGCGTCGGGCTACCAGGCGCGGAGACGAGCCCGATGGGCAGCCCGCCGGCCTCGAGGCTGTCCTCGCGCAGCACCGGGTGGTACTCCCAGGCCTCGGGCATCCAGCCCCTGGGCAGGCCGTACCGGGGGCCGAGGACCGACTGCGCGGCGAGCACCCAGATCTGGATCCAGACCCAGCCGGCAAGCACGGCGAACGCCGCCCAGTCGGGCTCCGCGAAGGCGAAGTTGTCCTTCAGGAGGTAGAAGTAGGCGATGGGGAGCAGGCGCAGGACGGACTGTCCGATGACGAACTGCCACGACAGGGCCCGCCGGCAGTTGCGGTATACGTTGCGGTATATCTGCGGTGTCCAGAGCGAGAGGTAGATGAAAGCTAAGAGGTTGAAATAAGCGGAGCGCAGACTGTGCCGCCAACTAGCCGCTGCGAGGCTGAGGAAGATAATGCAGATGCCTATCATGATAAAGCGACCGAAGATGCTACTTAATGGTGTTGCTCGATCTTGAGTGGTTGCCGCTTGGTTGCCCGCAGTCACTGGTGCAGGCATTGTATTGTTGGCATTGTTTGTAACTTCATCGATTTCAGCATCGATATCCTGGTCCGAAGGGATAATGATAGGAGGTGACGGCGGCCGTCGAACGGGCGTCGTTACAGGATTTGGCGTAGGAGTATTAGCCGGAGCAGGTGACGGCGTTGGTGCGTTCGCTGGCGGCGCGTTCTGCCTTTCCCGTGCCCTTTCCTGTCGTCTCCACTCGGGCTCCTGCACCTTATGGATCTCGGCAAGGAAGAAAATGCCGACACTCATAGACAAGAATGCGGCACATGTGACAACTAGAGAAGGCAACAGTGTGGTCGACGCCGATAAACTCCACGCCGCCGAGCCGGCAAATATGATACCGTCCGCAATCAGCATCATGCTTGCCGTAAAAAAGCTTATGCGTCCTAGTGTTGATGGCGTGGATGTTTCCCTCATCTGCATTTTAAGTAGCTGGACTTGCCCAAAGATGATTAACCCGAGCCCCAGGAGCCAGGCGCTGACACTGTAGAGGTATGCCTCCTGTTTAACACCAACTAGGTGCTGTCCGTCGCTCGGGGGAAAGGCTGGTGGGCCCCTGGATTCAAGGAAGAAAGCGCAATCGGGAGAGAATATGACTGCCGACATCTGAAGTCTGGGAGTAGTTTGGTGCGGCGCTCCTCGGGGGAAACGAAGCTCCCTTTCGATGTCTTCAATGGCCTTCGCAACATTTTCAGGTCCAGTAAGAGTCGGCTGCACCTTTATTACGTCCTGGTCTGGAGGGTGGACCTGGAGATACACTAGATACTCGCAATGGGGAGAGGGGTTCCAGATCTCACCGGGTGCGTCCAGCGTCGATGCCCAGGGGTCGGACTGATCGACGAAATAATGCTGCTCTTTCCTTTGCAACACCTTGTCGAGTGTTCTGTTCAGCAATGTCTGACTCGAGTCGAAGAATTCGGGCCGGGCCGTGAGATGGGGTAGCCCAAAGATGCCAGCGAACTTTTCGCTCGTCGTGGTCAAGAGCATCGCCCCTTGCCGAGGCCAATGGACGCCATGCAGCCGCATTTCCCAGCTGCTCCCGGACCCCTCCATGTCTTCGATATCGACTGTGGCAGAAACTTCGCGTGCTCGAATCTCCATCCTCAAGAAAATGTTTGAGTCCGTTACTTCCGGTTCTGTACCGGCATCCTCGTCGTCGCTAACACGGACTAGCATCTTTCCTTCTTTACCAGTAGCGTTTCGGCTCCATTGCGAGGCCCAACCTGACCATGTAACCTCTGGACTTATGTCGCTAAGGTTATAGCTCGAATGGTATCTCGGGGACGACGTATCCAGCTTATCCCAGAGTCCATGTACTACACCCGTAGCGTTCTGCCAGACAGGCTGCGACGCCTCAGGTATCCCTACGGCATGGTGACTCCATTCCTCGCATCGATTCTTGAAGCGGCCGAGATCCTCCCAGACGAAGCCGTCCTCCCTGCGGAATCCCGTCAGGTTCAGGTATCCCGTAGTAGAGTTGGACGCATCATCGACTGGCGGGGGGAAGAAGTCACCCCATTTCGTACTGTTCAAAACTCCGTGGGCATGCCGTTGGCGGGCGAGTCTATTTTTAACAAGCGCTGGTCCTGCGATGAGGCCTGGGCCGGTGTCGGGTGTGGATGCGAACCAGAAGAGCAGGATGATGAGGAAGAGAAGACGTGCGTTGTCCTGCGGAGGCGGCATAGCCGAAATGGATTCCCATTGCCGTTATCCCGGGCGCATGTTTAAGCGTCTATAGGTTCGGACGTTGACTTTAGGTGAAAGTTGTCCGACGCGAAGGTGACATGGGTGTGGATTAGGGAGTGATATATCTTAAAGATATGAGTTGTATTGGGTACTTTCTTAATAGGCCACGGCGGATGACATTGTTACGAGAGGTCATTTATTAGTGCCAACTGCTTTGCCCTTATGCCTGGTTTATGCAAGTAGCTGGTTTTCTTTCAATGTTATGCATAACGTGTGCACAGACCACATTCCAACAATGGTCACTTGTTTGGTTCTCCCCTTTAAGTTCTTATCCCCAGATTTGGATTAAACATGTGCCATGCCTATGTTCTCATTTAAAAGGCACCACTGTTGAACAAACCATTGCCAAGTAGACCTTTACATCCCGTTCGTTTGTTAGCAACCTACCAGCGTATTTAGACCGTACGTCGCGAACATGTCGTCAAACAACGCGGAGATTGGAAATGAGGAGAACAAGGAGACTAGCAGTGTAGGTAGCTCGAGCTCATGTGACAATCGATGCTCTCTTTCGATCAATGCTAACCGGGTCTACGTAGAGCTCCGAAGAACTTACAATAGTCGTCGAAGACTTGCTCAACTCACTCTCCAGCAAGTTCGCTGGTGTGTCGAGCGAGATCTTTGCGAAGAGTAGGTGACGGATTAATATTCACGAGACTATTCCTTGTTCTAACTCGAGCGATTGTAGTGGATGAGATGTCCAAGCGCTTAGATAATCTCGAAGCTGCACTCCAAGCCAATCAGGAGAGCAGTCCCAGCTCGTCCTCAAAGTCCCAATGAAGCGATTGGAAGACAACGAATCATGGCATGGCGTTACTGGTGTTGGTGGTAAAACTATGTATCATTTGCGTGAAAGAATCACGGCAATTCTTATCAGGGCGAGGGGAACGCTTGGTCCTGGCCACTTCTCTGGTTCGGCCTAGGATTTACGCTTGTTCATGATCTGAATCCAAAAGTCTACTAAAGCTCGTCCTTGCCAGTGGCCTTCTCAGCAACCTGCTGGAGAAACTGCTTCAGGATGTTGCTCTTGGTTTGCAGCTCATCCAATTTGGCTGGTGCAAGACCGCCCTTCTTGAGGATGTTATCGAGGCGGGCTGACTCCTTCGCAACCCAGCCTTCGTTCTCTGCCAGCTTGTTGAATACCTTGATGTAGTACTCGGCATATTTGTATTGCGCATCACCGGCTAGACCCTCGGCGGCCTTCTTGGCCTCGGCAGCCAGATCAGCCAGCTTTTCTGTGCCAGCGGTATACTTCATGGCGATGTGGTTCAGCATGTCGATGGTACCAGCCGTCGCATCAAGACCACCGCCGGGGACGCGGCGAGTGCCGGTCTTCTCGTTGATGAAGCCAATGAGCTCCTTCTCGCTTCGGCCGCCGTTGTAGAGCTCGCCCTCGGTCGAACCCTTCGGGAAGAACTTAATGGTCGGGTAAGAAGAGACACCTTGCTCCTGAGCAGTCGCCTTGCTGTTCTCAGCCTCCGCATCGACCTTGGCAATGACAACATCCGGCTCCGTAATGAAGTCTTGCGCTAGGGTTTCCCACGTGGGGGCTAGGTTCTTGCAGTCTATCGAATTACATTAGTATGTGCGGGATGACAAGTTGTTACAAGAATAGAGTTCGAGCTTACGTCCACACCAAGGCGCAGTGAATGCAACAAGCACGTTCTTGTCGCTGCCAACAATCTCCTTGAATGATGCGTCGGTCAACATCTCTACTTGGCTGGGCATCTCCAGCTTTCTCTTGGCCTTAACTCCAGTCTTCTCGGCTATGAAACTCTTCAAGCTATCCAGATCCCGGCCGCCATTGTAATCAGTGGGCGTGTCACTCTTGCCGTCGAACCACTTGAGGGTAGGGAAACCCTGAATACCGAATCTCTTGCCCAGTTCCTTCTCGGCATCGGCGTCAACCTTGGCAATCTGGACATCGTTGGAGCCCGCGAAGGCCTGACCGAGCTCCTCGTAGACGGGAGCCAGCTTCTTGCAGTGTCCACACCATGGTGCAAAGAACTCGACAAGGGTCGGTTTTCCGGACTTCAGGACAACTTGGTCGAAGTTGGAGGGAATAAGGTCGAGGACGGCAGATTTGGCTGCCACAACGGCAGTTAGTCCGGCGAGCACGAAGCTCTTGATGAGAACCATGGTAGCGTTGTCGTTGTCTTCACCGCCGATTCTTTGCTTAAATTCGTGAACTTGGAAAGTCGAGTCTCAGTAACAACCAGGAATTACGGAGGTCAGTGGAGATAAAGATATGAGTCTGAAGGGTTTGTATCAAGAGTGCTTTGAAATGCGACGCCAATCAGCCGGAATTGGCCACTTTGCAACTGGACCCAGGATGCTGCTCAAGCTATGGATAGATAATGACTGAAACTGTGGCGTCACCCCCTTATCTTGCCCCACGATAGGCTAGGCACCTCAAGTTGTGCCCCATTGTGACAAGCTGGTAGTTATGGACTATGTAGAGGAAGATAAGTGTGGCGGTGTAACGCTCAAGCCGCAGCGGCGCATCAGATCACCAGCCACATGTCCTGCAAGAGAAGCTGCAGCCCTATCTGAGTTGGTAAGGTAAGTACTAGCAGCATAATGGCGTTTTTAGCCCCTTTACGAATGAAGCTCGAGTTCAGAGGATCGTATATTCGTATACCGGTCAATAAGCCACTATAGATGTCCCACGTGGGCTTTGCAGCTTTGAGAGTCTATTCAGTGGCTTATTTTCAATTCCAAGAAGCAGCTACCTTGGTTCACCGTATAAGTCGAATCATGTTACTTCCTACAATATGTTCAAACTCAATCCACGGCCATCGGCGCCCACCATTGCGAGGGCGTCCCAATATGATTCTGTTAGCGACTTTACATAGTACCGATGTACAGTCAAGCAACCATGATCCCTGACCATTATTACGCCCCGTCTCATCTCTAATTTAAAACCAACCTCCTGAGGCACAAACGTACAAGATGAGAACACCAGCATGATATTTGATCCTCGCGAAATACCCTTCACAGTTGTCTCTTCTTGGAAATTTCACGATGCCGTCTACCAAGCGTAAGAGGTCTTCCTCCGAGGCTATGTCTGAGGAGGAAGAAGCATGCGCTTTGAGGGAGCAACCGCCTGCCGTAGTGGAAATCGACCCTGATGGCGACTTGTGCTTAGAGGTCGGATACGACGAGTGTAACCTCCGGAAAAGTCCCAAGGGCCAGAAACACGATCACGAGCATGCTGTCTTTTACGTGGTGGATTCGAAAGTTCTATCTCGCTCGTCACCCGTATGGAAAGAGATGCTGAACGAGCGCTTTGGCGAGTCCAGACGGCCCGAGCCCGACCAGGACTGGATCGTGGAGCTTCCTGAGGAGGACCCTAAAGCCATGCTTATTATCTTGAATATCATTCACAATCGTTACGGCGACGTGCCTAGGGGAGAGAAGGCAATGCCGATTCACTGCTTGTATCGCCTAACCGTCCTTACTGACAAGTATGGCCTGACGTCTCTCCTGGAGCCTTGGGCGCAGGCCTGGGCCAATGGCCTTGAAGATCAACTCCCAGGGAATATGGGATTGACCACAGAGAAGTCTTCGCTGACACTTAATTCTCTGGAGATGCTCCTTTGGATTGCTTGGGAACTCGGAAGTGAGCTGTTATTCAGGGGGGTATATGGATATCTCGTTTTGAATGCTACTGTGGATGAAGGGCGCCTTATTGAGAAGAACTTCAAGACCAGGCTGTTCTCTACCGGAATTTCAAAACCCCCGGCTGTCTGTGGTAAGTATAGCCGGACTCGATTTGCATTACTTTCGTCACAAGTTTCTAACAGTATCATGCACAGAGCACATCAAAGCTGAAAGAGGAAAGGTCATCTCCAATATTCTTGGTTTGTTCAATAGCAGACTCGATTCCTTCGTTTTCGACGAATCCGGGGTTTGCGGGGTTCTACGATGTGAGGCCCTTATGAATAACAAATTCATGAAATGGCTTGGACGCAACGAACTTTGGCCTCTGCCGGGTGCTGGAAATGCTCTCACGAATGGAATTCACCTGGCTGCTCTAGTTACATGTTCTCAGTTGACTGGATATCACTCGCGGTGTCGTACCTTTCAGAAAAGCGAGATCGCATCAATCCTTGACCCGATGAACATATCACTACCCAAAGACTTCAAGACCCACCTCGAAACGCAAGCGAAGAAGTCCGGAATGGATCAGCAATCATAGCTACGGAGGAGGAACTGCATGAGCGTCCGGCCGGGCGAAGAGGGCCCACGGGTATATATTATGAGTGGCCTACCCACAAGAGTAATGTGTAATAGTATGAAAATCTGCAGACGCGACTCTGTTTGGACACCCGTGTGCGCCATCACCATGTAAAGATTCAGAAGCCCCTCGGAACAACCGCCCCATAAACCTATACTGAGGCGCGGTGGGTAACGGGATTCGAGCTCACTTCAAAACAGTGCATGGAATCCGCCCACCTATCGGATGTGCACACAGGCGGAATCGCAGGCACCGCCGTCCTCCAGCCCGGAAGGAGAAAGTCTTCGATTTCACTGCCTGGGAAGCGTGCCTGAAAAACCTGTATCTGTGCTACCCTGCCCTTTTTCGGGAGAGCACATAGCGGCCGAATAAAAGTAGAGCACCAGCCCGGGTTGGTCTACCTCTTACGAAAACAACTTCGACGTCTCCGTTTGAAATGACCCAACAGCGATTCCTCCCTTGGACCGACTGAGCCACGAGACACGTTATGCCATGGCTTCCGAAAGAGAAGCCGAGTACAGTCGCGACGCAGCTGGTGTGCATGGAAGCCGTAGGGTGCTGTCAGTGAGCCACGAGAGTCGCATGAGCTCACCACGGGGACGACACCCTTCCTGTCGGAATAGGCGTTATAGCAGGGGCAAGTAGATGGCCCACACCTCCGTGTATACATAGCTGTGTAGTGCCTGGGCCTCCTAGGCCAGGTACACAGGATGCAGTCCTAACTGGTAGTAACCGAGCTTCAACACTTCATACCACTCGCCACCTTTCTTCTACCATTAAAATGCGGTATGGAGTATTAGTTCCAAATTATGAGCCTGACTGACGCGC
Organism: Monosporascus sp. 5C6A; assembly: GCA_004155035.1. Taxonomy (NCBI): domain Eukaryota; kingdom Fungi; phylum Ascomycota; class Sordariomycetes; order Xylariales; genus Monosporascus; species Monosporascus sp. 5C6A. The sequence goes on along the minus strand of QJOB01000195.1, from coordinate 57,522 downwards.
ACCATTTCTCTCGATACCTGCTCGCTGGACTCGAACCCCTTTATTTGACGTTCCACCTATTGCGCCACTAACCTCGCTACGAGGAACTGCAAATCACGAAATGTATTCGGTCATGATCGGAATCGTATTAGGTTCATCGAGTCGTCATCTCTCCTCTTTCTCGTAAAATACAAGAGAAAAATAAGACAAGGCCGAAGCCCATAGAGAGGAGATGACCTAGCCTTTCTTTCTGGGGCCGAGTTTGTACATGGGTTCAAAAACAGTAAATGTTGTACATCATAGAGTCTTCCATATACAGACGTGAATATCATATTTCACATACCAGCCGGCACTCCACGCTAGCAGCCCCCTCTGCCTATGTTTCTTTTACATTGTTTTTTTTGATTATCCCTTGGGACTTCTATTTATTCGATGATCCTTGTGACGATGCCGGTGGCAACAGTCCGGCCACCTTCACGGACGTTGACTCTCTGACCAGCTTCGACAGCGAGGGGGTTGTGCAGGGTGGCAACCATCTCGACGTTGTCGCCAGGCATGACCATTCGGGTCTTGTCCTCGGCATCGTCGGGGAAGAATAGCGCGCAAGCCTCATCAGCAGTACGCAGATACATCTGAGGCCGGTAGTTCTCTTGGAAACCAGTGTGTCGGCCACCCTCATCCTTGGTCAGGACGTAGAGCGAGACCATGAACTTCTTGTGGGACTTGACGGTGCCAGGCTTGCAGACGACCATACCACGCCTCACGTCTTCACGTCGGATACCTCGCAGAAGCAGGCCAGAGTTATCACCGGCACGGGACTCATCACAGGACTTCTTGAAGGTCTCGATATCGGTGACCTTGGTCTTGATAACGTCGCCGCCCTTGCCTACCAGCTCAACTTCGGAATCCTTCTTGAGAACACCTCGCTCGACTCGACCGGAGGCGACGGTGCCACGACCAGCGATGGAGAAGACATCCTCGACGGACATGAGGAAAGGCTTGTCAAGATCACGCTCCGGGGTGGGGATCCATTCATCGACGGCCTTGAGAAGCTCATCGATCTTCTGGACGCCGATGTCTTCGCGCTTGCCCTCCATAGCCATAAGGGCGGAGCCCATAATGACGGGAGTCTCATCGCCCTCGAACCCGTAAGTGTTGAGCAGCTCACGCATCTCCATCTCGACCAGTTCCAACATTTCGGGGTCCTCAATGGCATCGATCTTGTTGACGAAGACGACGATCTTCTGAACACCGACCTGACGGGCAAGCAGCAGATGTTCTCGCGTCTGGGGCATCTGGCCATCGGAAGCAGCCACGACAATTATGGCACCATCCATGTTGGCCGCACCGGTAATCATGTTCTTGATGTAATCGGCGTGACCGGGGCAGTCGACGTGGGAGTAGTGGCGATTTTCGGTAGAATACTCGATGTGGGCACTGGAGATGGTGATACCACGCTTCCGCTCTTCGGGAGCCTTGTCAATGGCGCCATACTCGAGGAAAGTTGCCATTCCCTTCTCAGCCTGTCTTTTGGTGATAGCGGCAGATAAAGTAGTCTGCGTTCCGGGCCCATGGTCAGCCAATGCTTCCGGGTGTAGGCAAGATACCCTTAATACAGATATTTTACCTTTCCGTGATCGACGTGTCCGATGGTACCGATGTTCACGTGGGGCTTCGATCGCTCATAGACGGCGGCGTAGGTGCGAGCGAGGTTGAAAGCTGCTCCAACATTTTGCTGGTGTCTTATGGCGAACTGTAACGGGTTGGCGGTGCTGCCGGCTCTGAGTGAATGACGGGAGGCGCGCAAGAATGGCGCAACTGCTCTTAACGCAGGCATCTTGGCGGTAATCTCTGATTCACCGACCAGGAGAAAAGAAGGAGAGGCGATGAGATGCTCTGGAAAGCAACAGGTTTGGTCTGGGCCCGGATGCCGAGCTGGAAATTTTTAGGCATGTCCCTCCCTCCACAATAGCAGGTCTCTAGCACCGAGCACGGGCCATACGCCGATAAGATAAGCTGATAAGGCACTTGCTCTATTAGCATGATAAAATACATCTAATTGGTCCAACCGCTCTCATCAAGACTTTCTTTTTGGCTGGCCTCTAGATCGTGAAAGAGACACCCTTCCAGTGGCATTCTGCCCACAATTAAACTGTAGACTCTGAGACCAGTCTTGGCGTCGGCCACTCCGGCTAGTAGCCCTGCCTTTCGAAATGCATCAGCCAGCATAATTAGATTCTACCGTGTTGTGACAATTTGCGGTGTAGCCTCTGTGTCGAAGTTCTCCTCGATAGTAGGTAATCGAGTAGCCTACCGGATCAGGAGTTGAAATAGCGAGACGATTCCTTTAGCCGGCAACAGGCAAGCACGTGGCAAACCCCTGATCCATCGCTCTATTTTTATGACGGTTGATGGGCATTGAAGCATCCGTATATATACCTATTAACTACCAACCCACCCTGAGTTATAAGCAACCCCGACATTTGTGCTTAACTATCTTAGCGTCTAATGAGTTAGTTCAATATCACGGAATCCTAGTGTCCCCTACCCACTTCCTGAATTTACCCACTTCCTGAATCGGTCCATACCACTAAATACGAGGGTATTACTAACAACACTCCTTAATATTTTAACGAAAACAGTATATTATTGATTGATTCCAATTACTATTCGAATTACATGTCCTTTATTAACTTCCGATTAATTTCCATAACCCTTTCTAGGAAGTTCTTCGCGTACCGTTATTCGTACCGTTTAGCGGAAGTTTTAATAATTTTTTTAACTTTTATAATTTGCTTAATTCACGGGAATATATCGTTAGAGTTTTTAATTACTGTAATATACCTTTAAAGTTTTAAAGCTTTTAGTTGCTTTTTTAAATCCTTATTATTATAATATAAGAAAATAATTTTAAAAGATTTAAAATTAAAAGCTTTAAAGGTTTTTCTAAACAAAGTCCGAATATTATGAAAAATAACGCTTTTTTACGAATTAATAACCCGGAGTTGATCTAGGACGTTTTTGTTTTTCTTGCGCGTATATTATACTATAAAATACCTTTTTAAAAAAGTCGTTATTAGCTTTAAAACCGTTATTAACTCCGGGGTTTGTTAATGTAAAAGCTTTCCAACTATTTTCGGGTTTTGAAACAGTTTATCCGCGTTAAATGGCAAGATATATATCGCTTTAAAGCCCGAATATATATTTCGGAAGCTAAAAACCTTTTTTAATACTTTGTAATACGTTTTTAAAAAACGTTATTTATTAACAAAAGCCGAACCTGCAAAAAAACTAAAGCTTAATATTTATTTATAATAATACTGCTTTAATATAATAAATATTTTAATGTTAAACGGTGTTAAGATAGGTATAGCAAAAGGAATTGTTGATTGGAGAGGGGGGGGTCACTAGAGCAACGGCGGGGTGGGCGCGTCAGGCCCACTATTTGTATATACGTAGCCTAGAGCTTCTGCCTCCCACCTTCAGAAGCAACAACTTCAGGAACGGAACCACAGATCAATTAGAGAACAACAACGGTACCTCGAATTGCGAACCCGCATCTTCACAAAGGGTTATATAATATAGAAATTATATAAAAATATATATAAATAACGTATTTTATTTTTCCGGTATTTAGCTATAAATTCGACCGTAATATAAATAATATGTTAATTTAAAAGAAAATATTTTCAATTATTCGGATTAAAAGGTTTCGTTTCGGGAAAATATACTTTCCAAAATTATTCGAACGCAATTTTAACATTAATCCAATTTAACCTATTAACCGTATATTTCTATTTAAAAAAATAACCTAGAAATTATTGCTTTTAAAAAAATAAAACCGATAAAAATCATTACGGACGTTAACTATTATCCGTTAACCGTAATAGTTTTAATTTATCGTTATTTAAACTATTATTTCGGAAACCTTTCGAAATTTATATTTCGTAAAAACATTTCTAATTATCTTTTTTTTAATTTCGTCTTTTTATACGCTTATTTCGTTTATATTTACGATATTTTCGTTTTTAATTTTCAACTTACAAACGATAACTTTAAAATATCGTTAAAAGTTTCAGATTTTATTAAAAAGGTCGAAAAACGCACGGAAAGTTTTAAAGAATTTTTACAACTGTTTTAAAACGTTAAGTACTGGTTAATAAAACGTTTAACTCAATATTTCCCAAAAGAATAAACGTTTCAATTCGCTTGATTAATATACTCCGCTATTTAACGTATTTTAAAATCGTACGGCGTCTTTTTATTAATTTCCTTATTTAATATCTATTTCGCCAGTTCGTTTTTTTGTAAAAGATTAAGGGTTTATTAATATTAATAACTTTAAATGTAAAATCTAGCGCCTTTTTTTCGCGTAAGTAAGGTACTTTTTATTATATTCCATTTGTTAGCCGTAGCTTTTTATTTAATGCCCGTAGTAACTTCTGCTAAAGCTTATTATATATAATATTTTTCATCCGGCCTTATTCTAAATTAAAGCTTCAGAAACGTTATATAGGTTAAGTTATTAAGAAATGTCAATAAAAAGAGTATGTTAGAAATTATAAAAACGCCAAGGGCTGCAAGCTTAGCAAGTCTATACGCAGCCTTGGCAGACCCATATATAGCCCACTATCTTACCGATTTCTATACTCTAGTTCTAGTTCTTCAGTCTTCACAATATCTTACAAAATAATCCTTAACAAATAATGCCCATTATCCGGGTCGGCGAACCAGTCGTTGTCAGGGAAAAGGGCCCTTGGATTCCGAAAATCCTACCATACAACACTTCTTTTTTTCGTTTCTCGTCGACTTTGCATACGTCATGCATTGTCGCCGAGGGGGGAAATGGTAATAAAAACATACGTTACAAAAAAAGTCGCAAATACGAGATAATCTCGTCGAGCTTTTCACCATATCCCAATTTGCCGCCAATACAAAAGTTAACGCCAAAACGAATTAATTAAGCCCTTTGCCGATACAGACGTCGCCAATACCGGAATTAATACCGCTATTAACTAAACCCTTTGCCGCCATTTAGCATTAATCGATTTGATTTCGTTATTAACAGACCTTGCCAACAACAACCAACCGTCGACACCTTTTTATTGCCAAATCGACAGTTTCTTAATCGACCGCGATACCGACAATCCTATCAACGTTAACTTCGCCGACATCATCGTCAAAGTTAGCACCATATCTGCAACTTCGACGACCTTGTCGTCAATGGTTACATCGTCAAAACCAGCACCAGAATTGCCAGCTTTAACGACTTTAACGCTGACTATTCGACGCTGACAAACCGTCGACACTTACTACGGTTAAGTCGACGACCCTAACCTCGTTGACAATTGCCGACAATCCAACCGACAGCTTTTTTACCGACAGCTTTCCTATCGATAGCTTTTTTACCGACAGTTTTTTAATCGACGGTTCCTAGTCGATGATTTTTTAATCGACAACAGCTATACCGGCAACCTTACCAACAACCTTATATTCGATAACGATGTAATTGGATGCTTTCGTATGTTATCCAACACGACGCTTAAGCGGCGGAATCATTTAACATGTGGCAATTTGTTATTAAGATTAAGAAGCAACAATTAAATTTAACAATTTCGACGGGGCTAACGTCGAGCTTTGCCAACTTGACGGTTGGGAAATCTACCTTTCCTTTTGCCAACTTCGACGGTTACAACGGATATAAAAGTGAAGACATTTAGATGAATAAAACAACAAGGTACGCAGCACCTGGGACAGCTGCAATTCTTCGTTTAAGGGGGCACCTGTTAGGGATTATGGGGACGTCAAAGGCTGCAAACTTAACAAGTCCATGCGCAGCCTTGGCAGACCCATATATAGCCCACTATCTCATCGATTTCTGTACTCTAGTTCTAGTTCTTCAGTTTTCACAATATCTTACAGAATAATCCTTAACAAAGTAGGTGTTAAAAGAGCGAAAAATCCGATTTAAGAAATAGGTAAATTAAAAAAATAAGTATAAAACATTAATATATTTTAAACCTTATACCTTTTTATAACTTTATAATATTTATTAATACATCTATTCGGCTTAATAATCTTATTCTAATTAACGTAAAAAAGCTTAAGTTACTAACCGTATTAAATGTTAACATATATTCTAAACTTTATTTTTTTTGTAATTTTATAATATTCGTTAATATATCTACTCAGCTTTAATAATCTTACTTTAATTAATATAAAACAAAATCTATATCATTGAATATATTAAATATTAATATATATTTAAAACTTTATACTTTTTCGTAACTTTATAACCCCCGTTTATTATAATCCAATAAGGCTTGGCTTTTCCAAAAACGGTCGGAATCTCAGGAAAATAAAAGCTAACTGTGATCTAAGGTTACATAACCAGCTTAAAAAACTTAACGAGCTTAAAGGTTTAAATACTTTAAACGTTTTAAGCCAAAAGTAAAATATATACGTTCGTTATTTCCTAATAACTTTAAATAATACCAATTTGTAATATAACTTAATTATTTATATTACCTTTAATTATTTGTTATTATTAAACGTAATTAGTTTATCTATTATTATTTAATATCTTACAATATTACTACTAATATAAACATACACGATTAAGTTTAATAATTAATTAATTAATCTCGCCGTTATACGTTATAACCTTTTATTTAATAATATAATTATATGTTAAGTAATATTTAAACCGTTAATATGTTAGTTAACGCGTAAATAATAATTATTTTAAAGTTTACGGTTTAGCAATTCCAAGATAAAATGAAAGAATTCGAAATTACCGTTTAGCAACTTATTAACGAAATAATAGCAGTTTAACAAATAAATTTTCGTAAAATAAAACTTAAAAAAGCTTAGCTTTATAACGGGAAAAGAAACGTTTAAAGTTTCCTAACTTAAATTTGGATTTACTTTCGTTTTAAAGGACTTATTAACTTAGTAAATTAAGTTTTTGCTATCGCCGCTTACTTAAAAAGGAATGCCCTTAATTAGTTCGAATTTATTATAAAAGATTTCTTAAAAAACAAAAATTAATTAGAAAAAAAATAATTCGAAACTTTTTTAATTATGTTAAGTTTAAGGATAAATTTAAAAATAACTTTAAAAATCCAGATAAAAAATAAATTACAACTTAAAATTTTTTATTGCGTTAAAAAACCAGCTTTTACGTACGTTATAAAGTTTAACAACTTTACAATAAAAATAAAACAAACAAAAATAAAGATAATACCTTAATCGATATATTTTATAAAGGCTTAAAAGAAAACGTTAAAAACGAAATTATCAAGTTCTTATAATTTACCATATTCGATAAATATATTATAAAAACAATAAAAATCGATAACCGACAATTTAGAAAATAATAATAAAAATGAAAATACTTTATTTTACGAATTAAATCTTTTATAATTAACAAAAAAACGCGAAATACTTTTTACCTTTTATACAAAGTAAAAGCTAGATCCAAGCCTTAGTTGCCAGGCTGAGCTAATATACAGACAATGATTCCACGATAAAATTTCCACGATTAATACTATATCCAGTATCTTCGAATACGATAACTCTTTAAACGGTTTTCACAATTAGGATAGATTGCACATCTTAGTCCCGTACCTTACTCCGATTCCGACTGGTGGTTGCCGACAAGCTTCGGCCCTGGTAAACCTTATATAAGGCGTTATATAAATCCTTAATCTTTTTTACGATACTATTATAAGTTATTTTAAATTCTTTATTTATGTTTTAAAGCAATTTATCGATATTTATATTTTCGAAAATAAAAGATAACGAATTGCAAATAAGTAAATTAAAGGAATTATTATGCATTCGCGTTAAAGGAAATAAAAGTAATTATTAATCGTAATATTCGTTTATTATAATCGTTAGATTTGAAAAAATTTAAAAGATTTAAACAGTTAATTAATTTTATTACGTAATATATCTTGTTAAAAGTTATTATCCGTTAGTCCGAAACTTATTAATTACCATATTTAAAAAACTATTCTTAAAGTAATTATATATACTATTTGTATTATTGTTATTATTATTATTTCTGCGCTTTTAAAACTTAGCTTTAGGAACTTTTAAAAACGCGCTTTTTTCGCGTTATTTTTTAACGTTTTCGAATTCCGCGTTTGCTGTGCTTCTTTTTTTTATAAACTTCGTTATATAACCTAATAAAAAACGTTAAATATGTAATGTCGGATTAATTAATATCGTTATAGCAGCGAATAAATTATCGGGATGTTGTATTATAGTCACAAGTGCCGTTTTTAACTTAATATATTTAGGAATAAACGTTTTAATAATTAAGACAGTTTTTACTTTTTTTATATTTGAACATACTTATTAAAGATTTACGGATTTTAAAATTTTTGTAGAATTCGGCCTGCATACCGGAAGTAGGTATAAATAAATATTTTGTAATAGGTTTCCGATTTATTGCAGGTATTGCCGGAAAAAAAGTTTTTAAAAAAAGGGTTACAGGCGTAGGTATTTCTATAATACCACGGTTTCGGAAAATCCCAACGAAAGGATTATCGTTAACGCGGGCTAACTGTTATAAAACGTAATTATTTAAAAGCGACGAACGTTAACGTTATATAAAAAAGGTTCTTCGGCTTATTGAATTATTAAAAAATTTGAAGATAAAATCGGATAAAAACCGAGGTTTTTTATTCGAAAATTCAAGCTATATATACGATATAAAAAAACGCCTTTTTTATTATTACGTTCTGAGATATTAATAATAACTTTAATAAGTTTATTAACGTCGATAATACCTTATAGTAATACTTTAAATAATTATAATATAACTTTGTAATTAGATTTGTAACGTTATATAAGTTTTCTAATGTAAATAAACGTATGCCGAATGTTATATTCGTATTTGCTTTATAATTTCTCGTTTGAATAATTAATAACGCGTTACTTAATAAAATTAAACGAATTTGCTTTAAATATTGTCGTATAATAATTATTAATATATTGTTTAAGTTATTACAAATTAATATTTTAAAATACGTTTCGTATTTTATTAAACTATTTTTTCAGGGATTTACCGTTACTAATAACCTTAATAACGTTACAAAACTACGTACGTATATTTAGAAACTTCGGCTTAAAGGTATTAACAGAAATATCTTTATTTAAAATGTTTTTAAAAAGTTCGTTTCGAATAACCTTGTTTTTAGAAAGCTCGATTAATTAAGTTCGTTTTCCGAAAGCTGGTTTTGAATAGCTTTATTTTCAGAAGGTTCGTTTTCAGAAGACTTATTTTCGAAAAGTTCGTTTTTAAAATATTTGTTTTGAATGGTTTTTTTTCGAAAAGTTCGTTATCTGTAATTTTAAGAGCGTTTTCTGTATTCTCGTTAGTATCTGTAAAATCCTTACATTTAGAATTTTCAGGGTTTTTTATTACGAAAATAATTATCGGTTATTTGTTTTTGTTTTTATTTTTCGAAACGGGTTTCCCAGTAGTTATTTATTTATTAATAGTTATTTTATAAATATTATTAACTTAGATATTAAAAAATTTAAAGCTTTTTTTAATAGTTTCAATTATTTAGTAAACAGTTTACGCGATCGTTTCGGAATTATTATAGGATTAACCGGGGGAAATATTTCGAAATATTCGTTTACGGTTTTATTAATTCGAATTAACCATAAAAAACGCGTACGGCTAAGTAATTTAGAAAGAATTCGGTTAAGTTAGCCGGGTTTTCGCAATATAAAACATAACGCAAAAGCTAAAACTTTTAAGAAAATTATTAACAATAAAATTACGCAAAAAAAAAAATTGTAAAAGTTTCGTTTTTTGTTATTATGACTATTTTTATGTTACTGTCGAAGGTTTATACACGTTCTGAAAAGGCCCATACAAAAAAAGATATGTGATTCAGAAGCGAAGTAAGGCAGGGACTGTCAGATAAGTAGCGCACTAAGTGCGCACTTATCAATCCAGTCTTTTGGTGCAGTGGCTACGCGACGGGACACTCTGATTCGAAATGGGAGTACCTGGTGCTACCGTTCTTTTTTCAAAGCTTTTTGCTACAGCTGCGCTGCAGCTGCACTGCAAGCGCAGCCCCAACCTCAAAAGTAGGGCCTGACTTAAATGAGGTAAGTAACAACTACCGGTCGCAACATTTTGCCATAGGCCTTCCAAGGGTAATATAGTATGGGAGAAGCCCGTCCAGCTATTTCTTTGGCCGTACGGGTTATGGTTGTTGCGTTGCAGCCATGAGGGCGTTCCGGTTGGAAAGTTGGTACAAATCGAGAACTTTTATTTTATTTCTTAGTATTTCTACCCAACCAGCTTCGATTGGTAAGTTATATATACCGTTAGGAAGCTTTTCTAAAGCTTTATGTAATTATATTTATCATTATTTTGGTAATGTTTTCGTTGTCTTATTTACAAGTTTTGAAAAAAGATTTTCAAAATTTGTATGGGACGGTACCAATCGGGCCCAAAAAAAAAAAAAAAAAAAAAAACACAACTTGCCATTAGGCCCTATTTTTAAGGTTTTGTTCTTGTAGGTCAGTTTTATAGGTCTTTTGTAGATTGGTCCTTGGAGTGACAGGTTTTTGGAAAGCTCTAGCCGCAGCCCCAATCTTAAAAATAGGGCCTGATTTTAGTGAGGTAACTCGTGGGCTCGGAAAAGCTGTTATGGGTAAATATGTAGCGGTAGGCTGATCTTGAAGTCTGAGTTATTGCCAAGTGTCGGACCCAGCCAGACAGATTAATCCCTATACTGAAAGGAAAGAAATTAACATCGTTATGTAACCAGATTTAGCTTAAACTGGAAACCAACTTTTTAAATAAAAATATAGGTTGGCATACGCCAGAGTTGTCGGTGTCCTGACTTAGGGTTTGCACTACCCATCCATCTACGCTAAAATTTACACCCACGGGTATCCGTGGGTGGAAATTTTTCCCCACAGACTACCCACTCGTAAGTAGTACTTATCCGCTAAAATTTATTTTTACCTATTAAATTTATTTAATATTTTTATACGGTCGCATTTAGTTATAATTTAATAGAATAATATATATACCGTTTATTAATAATAAAATATTAATAATAAAACTATTTGCCGATTAGTACGCTGATTAGTACATTTCGAAAAATAATTATTCGTGGGTATTTTTGGGTAGGCAAGTACTTCAAAATACCCATGCCATTTATGCCACCTACGGGTACCCACCTACGGTCGTGGGTGGCTGGGTGGGTACTCGTGGGTACCTATTGCAAAGCCTATCCTGACTCACGTCGGCCATTCTTGCCTGCTCACGATTTACCTCAGCTAGCTCAGGCCTCCCTGGCTCGTTCTCCATTTTCTTCGAAGTCACTTAAGTACCACTCCACAACGCTAAAAATCAACCAATCAAATCCCAAATTCCCGTAACGAGCCAGCGAGGCCTAAGTTGTAGTTATGCGAAAAAGGGGTCCATATAGCACTTTTATTTCTTTACAAAAACGAAAATCGGTAATAATTTAATAACAAAACGTTTTCTGTAATTATATATACATATATACGAATTCAAAAATTATGGCCTATCATCAATACCATACTGGTTTTGATTAGGACCTGTTTGCTACTCCTAGACCCCAACGCGTACAATAGCTATAGCCCGAACCCGTCGCATCTTCGTTACCGCTTTCCGAACGCGACGAATCCGAATTTTCCTAGTTTTACCTCGCCACTTTTTTAGAACAAAATATACGTACACGTACAGTAAATTTCTGGTATCAACATAAAAGGTTTAATATAGCATTTAAATATTTCATACGTAATTAGGTATTTTATAACGATAAAAACCGAATTAACGGTTCGACCGGTCAGATTAACGGTTAATTACCGTATTAAAAAAAAACGAATTTGCGATAAGTTATTAATATACGAAAATTGGTAAGAATTTATAACTTTTATTAATTAAGACGCCGTTATATACAAATACTATAATATATTATACGAAAAACTTATAACTTTCGCAAAAAAGCCTGGATTTTACCGGCTGCAGGAAAAGCTTTTTTTCGACGTAAAAGTGATTTATACAACTTTAGACGAAAGTTAATAATTTGTTAAAACGCTGGCTTTTAACTGGTTTAGACTTTTAAATCAGATAATTATATATCTAAAGAAAAAGTAACAATTATATAATATAAAACGGAAAACGAAACAGTTTCGTAACAATAACAACCCGGACGTTCTTACTTACTTTTTTTTTATAATCCCAGTTATTTTAATTAAAATCGTTTCCAAAATTAACGGTAATTATTTAATATATTTATTAAGCAAGTTTTTGTTATCCTCGGACGCGTTACGGGATAGGATTAACGTATTAAAAAGGCTAAGTATTTACGAAAGTTATTATACGTTAAACAAAAATGTAAACCGGTTATTAAAAGTAATTAAGATAACCGTACCAGTTTCTTTATAATAATATAGCTTTAATCAGGACTAAAAAACGCTTTACGATTAGGTATAATAAGATAATATCGTATTTTGGTACGATAACTTTAATGTTCAAAATTATATTTGTAATATAACGTTCCGATACAGTTCCGTTATACGCAACTTTACTACCGTTTTTACTCGTCGTTATAACCGTATCCTTAAAAAAAGGTTAAAACAATCTATATTCCGTCCTAATTAATATTACAAATTAAAATGGTTTTACGAAACGTTACAATAATATTTAATACCGTTTAATACTTTTTGTTAATTCGTAATTAACATTATTTGGATTTTATTCTGTAATTTTATTAATACGCTTTATAAATGCAATAAATAAAAGTTTTCCGGCTTTTTCAAAATAAAGCGTATACCGTATAATAAACGCCGTTCGATTTCGTTAGGTACAGTTAATAAAAACGAAAGTACTATTAACGGTACCTATAATGTCTATCGAAAGATTTTTTAAGTAACGTATAAATTTAAAGAAAAACAAGCTTATTAATTTTCGAAACGTTTTTATTTTATTTACAGGGATTAGAAGATAATTAATTATATCCGGAAAATCTAAGTTAATTAAACGGAAATAACCGATTTATATAATAAGAAACAATAACTTTTTTATTCCTGTTTTGTTTTATATATAAATAAACTTCTTATTTATACTTGTACGTACTTATTAACTTAACAATATAAACGGGTTACGTATAACGCATGTTACCTTAAAAGCGGATCGTTAATTTTTAAATAGGATAACGTAATTATATCAGAAATCGCCGAAGTTCCACCTATTTAAGCCTTTTATTCTTTATATACATAATATTTATATATTTGTGTTATTTTTCTAAAAATTACGCGTCCGATACGAATTATTTGTAAAAAAAGCGTTTAGTATATGCGGAATTACTAATAATACCTTCGTCGAAAATCTTTTTTCGAAAACCCAGCTTACCGAATTTATGGAATATATATATTCCCGGTTAACCGTCGCCGAATTCGAAACTATTACGTATAATATAGTTTTTAAGTATTTTAATTATGTTAGATGGATAAGGAAGATATTGTAAGGTTTTAATTAAAATGCATTAATAAATATAAATCCATTTAACAAAACCTTTTTATCGTTATTTGGTAATAGTACGTTACCTAGTAACGTAGATAATTTAACGGATAATTCGTAAGTATTTTATTTTTTTATTCGGGAATATAGCTTATTTTTATTATTTTTTAGGTACCGTAATTCTGATTAAGGCGTAATAAAAAAAGCCGTATTATCGATTAATTATAGAACTAAAAATATTTTTAACGCGGATAATATTTTATAAGGTAATAACTTTTTTAACTTTATTATAGATAATAATTAGCTGCTAAACGATACCGTTTCCGTTAATAAAAAATTCCGAAGTTATTGCCGTTTTTTTAAGAAACCCAGGTTTATTTATGTCTTTCGTATATTATATGATATGGCAACGTTAGTTATATTAGGCGGCTGATACCGATATTATCAATTTTTTTATGGGGCCGGTTAAAGTAATTACGGCAAAAAGATGTTTTATTTCGACTGGATATTACGTCCTGAAGTATTAGATTAAGCGTTTATTAATTCGATCTTAACATCGAACTTGGTTTTTATAAAATCCAAAAAAAGACGTAAAAAATACTTAATTAAAAAGGCGAATATTATAACCTGTGGTTTGTTAGCGAATTCCGCCGTTCGAAAAACAGTACTTATAACGTTAATATTATTTTTTTCCGAGATTCGTTTTTGATTGGGTACCGTATTTCCTTGTAGTACGAATTCTATGCCCGTTATACTTTTTTGCGAGATAGGCGTTACGTTATTCGAAATTTTCGTAACGAAATCCTCGAACGCGTTTATTTTTTATTTCGTAATTTTTGGATTGTTAAAGGATACTTATTTTAAATTAAAGTGGATGGTTAGGAATTCGAAGATATTTTAACTGCAGGCTGTAAAGTTATAAAAATTAAGTTTGTCGATTTTAACGATACCGTACTTATTGTTAACGACGAAGGTGGGCTTAACTGGTTGGATATAACAGAAAACGAAGAATAACTGGTAAATGGTTTTAATGCAGTTGCCCGAAAAACCCTTGGTACCGAGTTTGCTAGGGATGATTTAGTTTTAGACGACCGTAATATTTTGAATATGGAAGAAGGATATGATTTTATGGTATAGATTGCGGTCGAGTTGGTAGATGGTCTTGATTAGGACCGTCCGTTATTGTCCGCGTTGTTGTCGGATAAGTAAAGTTAGGATTTGTTAGATGACGACGAGCCGATAATATAATTTTTTGTTTTTTGTTATTTTTGTATTTTGGCATACCCGATACGCGGATTTTCTTATATTTTTAATATTAATCTAATCCAGTATTTTCTGTAATTTTAATTAGATATATTTTGTTCGATTATTTTATTTCTGGGAAATGTGCTATAAATATTTCGTATTGAAATAAATTAACGATTTAATAATATTGTATTGTTTATAGCTAACTATATCGCGTAATTTTACATTAGCTTATATATTTTGTTTATAATTAACTTACCAGTTAGCGTTTTTGCGTATTTTTTGAAATCTTTTCGTTTTGTTCTACCCCTGTTCGCGTATTATTATAACTTATGTATTAATAACCTTTTTTACATTATCGGGTTCTAAGATCTTTTCCGTTTTGGGCGTAATATCCTGGTTTAAGTTCCTTTGGAAACTTGGAAATCCTTATTCGGACTATATAGCAATACCGAGTATTTGGGGATCGCGTGTGTATATTCCTTGCCGCGTTCCCATGCGTAGTTGGCATATTTATCGCCTGCATAACCCCGTAGATTATAGTATTTATAAAACGGCTATATAATATGTATTTTTTGGCCAGTCGGCCCCGTTTATGAAGTTATAAATTTCTTTTCATATCGTTTGTAAGTTATTCGGTTTATATATTTTTTTTATTAAATTGCGAAAGCCGTAATTAATTAAGGGTCCGTAATTAACTTGGTAATTTAATAATCTGTAAAGCCGTCATAATATGCTATAACGTATATTTTGTTTTGCCGGTTGTTATTACGTAAAATATTCCGAGTTGTAATGTTAATATTTAATGTTTATATAAGTAATTTGCTTTTGTTTTATATAAAGTTCTATTTGTAATATAAGCTTTTTACGATATTACCGAACTTGTAGATTTTTATTAATTATAGGATTTTCCTGATTAATACGGATAAGCATTAATGCTAAAACGTAAAATATTTACAGCTTTCTAGTTTTTCCCTATATTAATATAACTTTATAGCATATACCTGGTTTTTGGAATCGATTACGTATAATATGCATTTTTTATAAGGAACGTTTAATGTTTTAAAATAATCGAATGTTATTTAATTAATATTACGACGCTTTAATTAAAACGACGTCGTAAATTATGTTGTACTGCAAGTTTTTTTAATAATAGTTCCGATTATTTCGTAAATCGGAATTTTATTATCCGTTTTTAAGGTAGTTAAAGTAATAAAGGTTATTTTTCGGTAATAATATTAACGAATTTAACCTGCTTAATCGGAGGTTTAAAGTTTGCCGGGTTTTTTTGGTATATACCGTTTGTAAAATCTCTAAAAACCGATTTTAGTTCATAATTAAGGTCGTTTATTTCCTGTAACATTATAAGGTATATGGAAGAAAAAAACGTATTGATAATAATTATTACGTATAAATAGATTAGTTTTACGTATTATAATAAGGTAGGGTATAATATAAAAAGTTAGGTTAAAACAGGTAATATTAATTATATATAAAATAATTATAATACTTTTATTCGATATATATTTAATTAAAGAAATTTTATAAATTACATTAAGTAATTAATAACAAAAGTAAGAATTTTTTATAATTTATATATAGTTGCTAGTTCTTTTCCTATATGTTGTTATTTCGTTATAAGAAAAAGTAACGTTAACTTTTAAGTTGTTATTTAATAACCTATATAGATTTAATTATCCGTATACCTACAATTACATAATCCCAAAATCGTATATATTTTAATTTTGATTATTTATAATACCTTTGGATTTCCCCATAGCTTATTAATTATCCGTAAGTTTCGTTTATATATTATAAATTATTATATATTTCATATTATCATTAATAATACCCCCGGAAATTATTTAGTATACGAACTTAACTTTATCTTATATATCTTACGTTCTGTAGTTTTATTTCTGGTCCTGATCAGTCTGAAATATAATTAGTAAACCTATATTCTCCCCGGATTTCCTAATTTTAAATAATTTTTTTATAGTATCTAATATTATTCAATTGTTACAATAACATTACCACCGTTTAATAAACAAAATAACAGCAACCGTATCCGAGACGTATATAACAAGCTGAAAAAAAAATTAAAACGGATATAAAGATATAAATACTAGCAAGCTAATTTTCGATACGAACTATATCAACTGCAACGCCATTTTCCTTACTTCCCCTTTAGTTATATATACTAATCCTCCAAACTTTACCCCAGTTTATAAATTATCATTTATTAACATTACGTAAATATTCGACAAAGTCCCAGTACCAAAAAACTTTAATAAAACGGGATTTATTAATATTTATCTTAAAATATAATCTGTTTACCGTTATATAATAATTAACGTATATTTTATATACGATAACTTCGGAATAATATTTAAATAAATATTTAAAAGCGTTAATTATATATATATAATTTATAAAACGTTAATAAAAAACGTATTTATATATTTTAATAATTTCCAATTCCCGTTTCCATTATCTTAAAATAAAATTATAAAATAATATGTAACATTATTCGTTTTTTTTATAATACCAAAATATAACCATAAAGTTAACGAATTAAAAATTACGGATTACTGGATGGTAGGTTTTTAAAATCGCGAAACAGATATTCTTTATATTATAGATTTAACTAACGTATATTTTTTGGAAACCCGCGTAACTTAAGCCGTTAATTGTTTCCGGTAATTTATAAACGATAATAACTTGCATAATATAAATAGTATTAAGGATATAGCAGTCGTATAGTTCCGATTAAAAGCATAAAATTGCGATATTTCGTACGGTATATATTATATAAATATTGTTTTTACAATGCTAAACGAAGGAAAAATCCGTTTTTATATATAACTGTTTACCGATTAAATAACCATATATAAAGATTAAATCTGCAAATATCGTAACATATTTGGTACTGGAACCGACGATTTTGGTAAAATGTTATTATATCCGATTGTACGTTTAGTTATATAGGATTCTAATACAGGAAAATTCCAAGTTCTACCCGGAGCCCCAGTTATGCCGATAAAGCAAAAGCGCCGTAACAAAAAAACGGAAGCTAATACCCTTATATGTCGTTCGTTTCGGAAAACGACGTTTTAAAAACTATAATCCGAGATACCAATAAAGCTTAACGCGGGATATTCCCGGGAAAATCGTCCGCCTTTACAAATTTACAATTATCGAAATTTTCCAAAATAACGCGGCAAAATAGGCGATAGGTACCGGGAAGTACTAATTAAAACCAAGAACCAGTTAATCCGAACAGACCGTAACTATAAAGCCTTAAACCAGCTAGTTCAAGTAACTCATAATTACAGAAATCCTTATTAAAAAGCTAACGATATCCATAACCGGGCTTAAAAATTAATAACCAGAACCTGGCTTTAAAAGCTATTACTTATAATCGCAAAAAAATAAGGTTATAAAACGTAATAAGTTAGGATTTATTACAAAACCGGGATTTTAAATATTTCGAACTGGTACCTAAAAAAAAGCGGACGCTTAAACAGCTATATATATAGCGAAAAAAATAACCTTCCCAAAATTAGCGACAGATTATTTACTTTATTAATTTATCTACATATTAGATCCCTTACGCCAATTAATTAACCCGAACCAAAGTACCTTACAAGTTAAAAAAAATAGGAATATTTTAAAAGCCAATATAACGAACTCGAAAAAAAGGACCGGAAAATAAAATTTAAAAAATTCTAATTCGGTATTATAGATTATAAGCTGTAAGTTAAAAACGTTAATTTGCTAAAAATTACAATAGATTATAGTTTAATACGCGTAATATAAAAATTCGTTAATTTTTCCAGTTTAAAAAATCCATTACATATCTATTACCGTATATAATTAATCCGGATTAAAAAAAACTAACATCTAGATATATTTTAACAAATTTAAGATTAACAATAATAATAAATATAATAAGTGGAAAATATATTAATAACTTTACTTATTTAGTTAAATTTTTACGCAACTAAATTATTCTAACGTAAACAATATCGTTTCGGATTTCGAATAACGTTAATATCCCGTAAAAACTTAAATAAACTATCTAAATATACCTATAACGCCTTATATTATAACGAACTTAAAAATATACCGTTAAAAATTGCTAAAAGTTATAATATCCGTTTCGACCCTTAATATACCTTACCTATTAATAACTTCGGTAAATATATAACATCGCAAAACTTAAACAAAATTTATTTTAAAAAGCTGGAAATAATTTAATTCCTTAATAACTTCTTAAATATCTGCCTTAACCCTTAATATACCTTACTTATTAACGATTTCGGCAAATACATAACATTACAAAACCTAAGCAAAACCTATCTTAAAAAATTAAAAATAATTTAATCCTTTAATAACTTCCTAAATTATTCTTTAATCGATATTATATAAATATTTACACTTATTGCGCCTTATAACCGTAACCCCGTTTCGAAACCGAACGCATTTTTCGTTTACCGTTTTAATTAAAACCGGCCGGGTTTAATTTCCTAATTTTTAATCTAAAATCGTAATTATTGCTTTTTTCGGATAAACAACGTTTATTTTTAACGTACTTTTTTCCAACTTCGATAGGAATTATTACCGCGGCTTTATTTCCCGACATATTATTTATAACGCCGGATTACGAATTATTACGTTTTAGTAATACCGGCAATTCCGGTAACGATATAAAAATAAACGAACTATGTAAATACGGGTACGGTAATAAGGGCAGATTTCGCAAATTAAAGATATCAAGAAATAATAAGTTTTAAGTTAATATTATAAATAACGGAAACGAAGCAAATTTTTAATTAGGGTTATTTAATATACCGCGCATTACGCATACGGAAATAGGTGTTACGATAACTAATATCGCAACTCCAAATCTCGAAAATATATAAACCGTATACCGGGTTGGTATTTAGATTATTACGGTTGCCGTCGTATTTTCAACTATTAATTTAAACCGAGCCGTTATATACGGTATATCTTAATTAGAACTAAGTACGATTTACAGCAGCTTCGTTATTTTTTTTGCTGTTTATCGGGTTTATAACGCGGTAATAATCTGTAACTTATATAAGTCGGTACAAGATATAGAAATACGGCGCCGTTATTTAAAATTAAGCGAATTTCGCCGTTTACAAAAAATTATCTGTACCTTTTATAAAACTGAAAATACGGCTTTTTCGTAAATTAAATATAACGTATATAAAAAATAATTTTTTAAAACGTTTTAATATTGCCATTTATTAAATCCGGGAACCGCTTTAATTAATTCGATTACGTTTTAGATTAAATAAAAACCTTTAATTTCGTTCGGCTTATTCGAAAATATATCGAATAAAAATTGCTTAAGTTTAATAAAAATAAATATCCATTTAGTTTCTTAACTGCTTAACGAAAACAATTACGTAAAAAACAATTCGTTCGTTTATCGTTTATATTAGGATTTAATTATTCCTTAAATAAACCCTTTTATCGAATTAACTTTTGGTTATTTCTATACGGATTTTTTTCGGATTTAAAAGTTCGGAAATATAAATAAAATTAAGCGTAACGTCACACACCTATAAACGGGACACACCTATAAGCGGGACACTTTTTTTAGCTATTCTAACAACACATCTTCAATTACCCATTTTTCAACAACCACAATATAAAACGCCTTACAAAAAAAGCGAAAATAAACTTAGCCGTTCAGGCTAAAAAACGAAACCCGAAACTTAATTACAAAAAGCTTAATTCTATCTATAAAGTTCCACCTTTTACTTTAAAAGCACGCGTTAACGGTAAATACGCCCGAGCCGATATTATCCCTTTTTTGCAAAAATTGACGCCGACCGAAGAAAAATCGATTATCGAACGAATCCTTAACCTAAATACGCAAGCGTTTCCTATCCGGCTTTAGCACGTTAAAAATATAGCCAATATACTGCTTGCCCAACGCGTTACAGAACGCGTCGGAATTAACTGGGCGTCGAAATTTATTAAACAGCAAAAAAAACTTTAAACGCGTTTAAATCGGAAGATCGATTATCAACGGGTCCTATCCGAAAATCCAAAAACGTTTCGTAAGTAATTCGAGCTTATCCGGGCTATAATCGCGAAATACGGCATCGCAAAAAAGGATATTTACAACTTCGACGAGACTGGATTTTTAATAAAGCTTCTTATAGCAACGGGCATGGTAATTACCAGTACCGAAAAACGTGGAAAACCTAGACAAACGCAACAAGGGAATAAAAAATAGGTTACAGTTATTTAGGCTGTTAATTTCTAAAGTTAGGCTTTGCTGCCATTTATTATTATAACGGGGAAAAATTACCTTAGGTCTTAATATCGCGATAGCAAATTACCGACCGATTAAAGGCTTGGTATAAGCCATAATAACTGAATAACAAACGAATTAAGTTTAAAATAAATTCAGCATTTCGATAAACATACTCGGACGCGTACGAAAAATTCGAAACGTCTCCTTATCCTCGACGGCTACGAAAACCACCATTTAATGGAATTCGAAAAATACTGTACCAACCACGATATTATTACTTTTTATATGCCCGTACATTTCTTTTATCGGCTTTAATTTCTTAACGTATTTTGTTTTTCTGTTTTAAAACGCGCTTATTCGCGGTATATCGAAAACTTAATACGACGTTATCATACCCATATTACCAAAAAAGATTTTCTCGCCGGCTTTTACGACGCGTTCTAAGCTGCCATAACGTCCAACAATATCAAATCTGGATTTGCAAAAGCTGGTCTTATTCCATTCGATCCCAATAACGTCCTTTCCGAATTGGAGGTTCCTCCAGTTGTGCCTACGCCGACCGTCTCCCCGTTAACCTCCGCCGGTTCCATTCGTTCCCCGCCCGCGAAAACCCTTAAAAATATTAAAAAAAGTAATAAGGCAAGTACGTTATTTATAAAAAAAAATTAGAAATTAATAGGGTAACTCGTCAAAACAAAAAATGGCTAAATCGGTTAATTTTTTAACCAAAAGTAACTTGTTACTTTTGTACGAAAATATTCTTCTTCGGGAAAAAGCTGCCTAATTGCGCAAAACGAACCACATCTTAAGTAAACGTCGCAAAATAAAAAACAAACGTCTTCAAAAAAAAGAAATACTTATTATACAAAAGGGACAAGCTCTTCTAGCTCAAAAAAAAGGGGGTGGTAAAAAAATGCAGCTAACAGCAACTGGAGGGGGTCGTCGCAAGAAAGTTAAAACCAAGGAACGGAAATGTGGCGTCTACGGCAAGCCTGGGCATAATGCGCGTACTTGTATAAAAGTTGTAGATACGTCTAGCGAAAAAGAATCCGATTAATTTAAATCAATACAATATGTTATTATTAAGTTATTTGAATTTGTTATTACAAGGTGCCAAAAAGTGTTCCGCTCATAGGTGTGTCCCGTTCATAGGTGTGGAACGTTATATATATTATAACAAAATCTAGCCGGAAAAAAGTTATTACGGTTCTTTTTTAATACAATAACTTCATTTTTTTTTAAATACGTTAATATTACTTAACGTACGCATTCGCCGTTAAATAACGCATATTACTAAAGCCTTACTTTTATCCTATTCCGCAAATCAAAACTGTTTTATTTCGGAAGTTTATAAGTAATATCTTAATTACCCGAAAGTTACGATTAAGATTTAACAATTATTTCGTCCTAATCGGAATTATTCGCGATAAATTACATATCTTTTTCTTTATTATCCAAATTCGTTACGTCGATTTTTACTGTAACCTTTATAATAAAGTTTTTGGTTTACCGGGCCTAAGTTTTCTTCGTTATTTTAACCATTTTTATAATAAACGGGTTAGTTCCATACTTATCGAACGCTTAATGTGGTACGAACAATATAACTTATCCATAACTAGTCATATTTAGTCGTTTATAACCACGAACCGTTCGGCCAAATCGCTACCATAAATTCTTTATCGAAAAACTTTTCGGTATTTCTTACTGCATTATTCGACCGATATCCGGAATATCCATCCTTAATCCAAAAACAACCGTAAATATTACGATACAAACAAAACCGTCAGGCTCTTTTAATTTATCGTATACGCAAATTTAATTCCCATATAATATTTCGGAACTATAAAACTTAATAGTTTTTTTTATAACTTTTAACAAATACCCCCGGTTTACCATAATCTTAATCAAGTAATTACGGATATCTATAATTTTTGCCTTATTATTAACATAAACGATAATATTAATAATAATACGTAAATTATCAAGTTAGATTTTAAGACTATTATTAAATAATTCGGATATATTAACTATTAAGAAATTTAAATACGTTTAATGTAAACGTTAACCTTTAACTATAAAAAAAATAACAATATCGATTTCGGGGCGATTAATATTAAATTACCGGACTTCCGCTTTATAACTATATCTAACTAAACCGCCTACTTTATTAAAGCCGTAATATTTCGCGATTTTTTTCTTTGTTACGTTATTAACCGTTATTATATACGCAAATTAATGTATATATAAAAAAAAATTGTAAGTTACGGATATAAGCATATTTAAACCGGAAATCTTTTTATTTTACTAATAGGTATATTTCGTTAATAACAGTTAAATTATATCGTCGTTCGAAAATAAAATTCCTTATAATATCCTAGAACTAATTACTTAATAACTGCTTAAAACTAAAAATAATATAACTATACTGTCCAGTAACGATACGTTCGAATATTTCCGGATTAAGCTTTTTCGTATCCGCGAATATTATAACAGGAATAAAACATAATATTACTAATATAAAAATTCGTTATTTTTCGGTTAATTTAATTAATGGTACGATTTAAATAATAATTAAGTCGGTTATTAAAAAAAACTTAAATAATTAAGGACTTTCCGAAATTTATTTTAATAACGAAAAAAATATTAAGTTTTTTAAATACCAGATTATATACCGTATTTACCTGTTTTTTTCGCGGAATACGGCCTTACCCGCTAAATATAGTATTTAATATAAAGCGAACAAATCGACGGCGCAAAGTTTCCGTAACGTTATTAACAATACATTTAACGTTAATGTATCGGTTAATTACGTTTGTATCGGCAAAAAACCGGTAAAGTTATCGGATAAAAATAAACGTTTCGTTTTGGATAGTTAAGTATTCGAAAAATTAAGGTATTTATCTTAAACGTTTAAGTACTTTATCCGTATTTGGCTAATTAAGAAAAGAAAGTATTTTAAGGTTTGTTATAAGCGATTTTAAGCCTTATATATTATTATTTTAGCTTATAAAGTTATGTTATTATTATATTAAAGGAAAAGGGGTAAAAGGTTATAATATATGCTAAAACGTATTTTGGGCTATCTTGTTTTTATAATTTTCTTTACCCGGTTTTAATTAAAACCGAAGTTAAATTAAATGATAAAGATTTTAATTCTGCGTTAAATTATGTAAGTTTTAATGTTGCGTATTTTATAACTAATATATACTGCCAAAGTTGATGATGATAATTTTGAATAATTTATATGGAACTGTGCCAAATCGTAAGGTATTTTTACATCTAGCTATCAGGCCCTATTTTTGAGGTTTTGTTGTTTTTGTGGAAATTCTTTTTAAAAAAGTTTAGTCGATACATTAAACCCTTAAAGCTACATCGTAATGGAAAGCGTTAGCCACGCCTGCGCCGCAGGCGCAGCCCCAACCTCAAAAATGGGGCCTGATTTTAGTGAGGTAACTCACGATCATGGTCGCGATCTACCCCTTACCACACTAATGGATCGATTGGATCCGTGTGCTCGAACACCCCACCTCCTAACTCCGACCCATATCTCCAACCCCTTCCAACTTCGAAGTCCAATAACGTAATAACCACAATATGGATTTGGATAAGGTTGCTCCCGTTTTTGTCGCCGATCGTCGGCCTAACGAGGAATTCAGTCCGGAAACCCGGGCCTTCATGATTGGGGCCGTAGCTGGGGGTACAACCCAAACCCGGGTGGCCGAAACGATGGGAATAAAACGTTAGCGCGTTGGAAAACAAATTTAACGTTTTATAACTTACAGAACGGTCTATAATTTGCTACGGGAATATCGGTAACGGGTTATTCGAAGTCGTTTAACTTTATATTTTTATTAATTAAACCGTCGTTACCTTTACGATACGTATTGTTAATTTTTTTAAAAAAAAAAGGGGCACCCGTATTAGCCGGTTGACGATAAGACGCTTTTCCCGTATGTTCGCCTTAAAGAAATAGCGCGTAGCGAATAAAATTAAATTGTCGGCGGACGACGTACGTAAACGTTTAAGGTTCGTTAACGAAATCTTTAAACGGAATAATTAAAAGCATTTCTTTTTAGTATTTATTTCGGATAAATATATTATATAAAACGTATCTAAACGCCTAAATTAATAAATACTTCATTTTTCGTTGGAACCTTATTTAAAAAACTTAATAAATCCGGTAACTTATAAAAAAGCTCCCGTTTTTTATTATAATTTGGAAGAGAATATAATAACGTAAAAGTAAAGGCGGTTTTAGTTACATTATTTTTTGCGAAAATAACGAATTTTTCCCAGGCGGCGGAATAACTTTTCGACGTTATATCGAAATTTTAAAACAAAGGTTCCTTCCGTTTTACGAAGTTAGGGATTTTTTTTATTTAAAATAACGTTTTAATATATAAAGCGACAACCGTTAAGGAATTTTTCGAAAGCTATAGGATTTAAATATTCGAATAACTTTTATTTTCGTCCGATTTGAACCTTATCGAATATTTTTAGCACGTTTTAAAAAACAAAATTTACGAAATTAAACCCAAATTTAATTATTTACTTAATAATGAAAAAAAATCGTTACTAGGCGTTTAAAGTAATTCGAAATACGTAATTTTAATTAAATACTAGCTTTATAATAAAATTTATTAAGTTATTTCCAAAAAAATTAAAAGCCGTTCGTTACGTTTAAAGATGGTATATACGGTTTTGAAGCCTTGGAATAGGGCTACAAATTAGTATATGTAACTTTTTAATTGGACGTGTTTTAATAAAGAAATAAATTATTGAAGGTATATTAAATACGAAGGGGGGTTGATTGATGGGGTGCGTACGGATCCAATCGATCCATTAGTGTATCTGTGCGCCCCGCTCTGGCGGCTTCGTACCCGCAACTCTTGATTTACAAGGAGCCTTGAAGATATTATCTATTCTTATCTAGGCTACTATGAGCCAAGTAAGCGTAAGCGCATGGTAAACACCACCTATCTCCTCGGGTGCGAGAAGGCTACACAATTAGCGGTAGCTGCTTTTTGGGTCTGTGCTCTTCGAAAAATGGAACCTTGATAACCAATCAAACTAGGCCTATAGTGATATACATCCATTTGCACCTAGTTTTGGCTGTGATATTTGTACCAACATATGTCAGTGGTACAAATCGGCACGTCACACACATCACAACGAGAGCGCGCCCTTGGTGTTGAAGCCTATGTACCGTCCCAAAGTGGACCTTTTTCCATATATGGCTAGCGTCAACGCCGCTTCCACTTATTGTGTAGCCTTCTCGCACTCGAGGAGATAGGGGTTTGTCGTACCACCTACAATTTGTCCCTATCGGACCATTTATAAAAAGGTGATATAGCAACAAATTACGTAACATAAAAGTATAATTTGTAATTATACTTATTTACTGCAGTTATATATGCTTATTTCCAAACCGTGAAAAACCATTTAAAGAGTCATCGTGTTCGAAGATACTGGGTATAGTATCTGTCATGGAAAATTATCGTGGAATGATTTCTGTGTATTGGCTCAGCCTTATTTTCCAGGCTTGAACTTTTATTTTACCTTGCATACTAATACATTAGTTATATTGTTTTGAGTTTTTTCGGACTAGTATTTCAAAATTTCGTTTATATTACAAAACTATATCCAAATAGTGGCTATAATACGTCGAATACGTCTGTTATATCCTTTTTCCCTTTTGTATCGCATTCCTTTAAGTAATAAGGTTTTTGTCGTATTTTTATACCTGTATTCGTTACCTTTTTTTTATAAATCGAGTATAAAGATTTCATAAGTTTTTTTTACTTATTAATAGGGTATAAAGTGAATTTTACCTAGTTAATACTTTAATCGATTAAGAGGTTATATTAATATAACTATAATCTTTTTAAAATTATGTCATAATTTTTTAATAGAACGTTATCAAAATTAAGTATCTAAATTCGTTTTTAAATAAAAATCTCGAAGTAATTAATTTCGCGTATAAACTTTTCGTTATTGTAAGCGAATACCTACCTTTCAACGCTTTCGGCAATATAAAAGTTCTTCTTATGCTTCTATGGCAATTTAAGCTAATTTATTAATTTCGGGGTAATATAATTAGCGCTTAAAGCTCCGCAGTCCACCATTACGGTATACCAATATGTCTTAATTCTTATTTTTAAAGTAACAAAATTATTATTAGCTTTTATCGTTATCTTTAAAGCCATTCTAGAAAATTCTTGCTGTTATTTCCGGTTCTCGCTATTTTAAAACTCTTTTATAAATAACGTTTCTCTTTTAAGAACTTTGTAAGTTATTGGATTTGTTTTATAAGTTATTTGTATATTTTCTGTATTTACTTTATCTAGTCTTTTAATGGCGCAGTTAAGTTTCGAATTAAAAAATCTTTTCTTTTTGTTGATATAATCTGTTTACTATATCGTAAATGTCGTTTTTTAATCCTTTTATAACCTTCTATCCTATATAAGGAACCGGTTAGTTTTGGTTGGAAAACTTTATTAACTTTTTTCGTAGTTCCCTTTGCTTTCGGAGATCCGTTTCAAAAGTTAGTTATAACTAGATTTCAGTAATAGCCTTTTAATAATATTTATTAACAAATCTCTAAATTAGCTCTTTTTGGGTCTAATAATCGCACCATTCGAAATAACATATAAGGTCCCTTTAAAGGCATTTCTCGCCCTCCGGCCATATTATTATTAATGCTGTATTTTCGATTTTTTTTTATGTAATAAAGGCTTACAATTTTCGGTACTATTTTTGGTCGTTTTGGCTATATCTTATCCGTGTATAAAAGTCGAAACCTTTCTTTTATATACAGATAATTCGCTTATAAATCCGTTGTTTTTTTATATAAATAAAGCATTAAAATTAATCGTAACTAATAAAATAAAAATCCATATACCGAGCCTTTTAAATGTATTTATTTACTGCCGCTTAAAAAGAACTTTAACTGCTTGGAATCCTTATTCCGTTTTTTCTTGTTTGTCGTCGTAATAAATATAAATTATGTTAACTTATCTATTACCGTTTTAACCTTTTAATAATCCCTTAGGTACTAGGGTTTAATATATTTTCTTGTTGGTCTTTTACGACGTCTTGCATCGTCCGATAACGTATTCCATCTTGCCATGATTATAACACTATATTTAACTTATGTTTCGTCGTTAAGTAATGTTAAATTCTATAAATCCTAAAGCTATTCCATAAAAAGTAAAAGGTACTTCGCGCCTTTTTCCCTAATTAGTTTTAAAATATCTAACCTGCAGAATAAAATATCCTCGTTTTTTTGATATTTCTTAAATTATCGATTATCGATTTTAATTATTTTTATAATATATTTATTAAGTATTGTAAACCGGGAAATCTTAATAATTTCGTTTTTACTCTCTTCCTTTAAACCTTTATAGAATATATTAATTAAGGTATTATTTTTTTATTCGTTTATCTTACTTTCGCTGTAAAGTTTCTAAATTTCATAATCTATTTAAAAGCTGGTTTTTTTAATATAATTAAAGGATTTTCTAAGTTGCAACTCGTCTTTTATCCGGATTTTCAAAGTTATTCTTAATTTTATTTTCGAAATTAACATAATTAAAAAAAACCTCCGGGTAATTTCCTTTTAATCGGACTTTCCATTTTCTAAAAAGTCCCTTATAATAAGTTCGAACTACTTAAAGGCATTTTTTAAGCAAATAACGATAATAAGAATTTAATTTGCTAAGTCGGTAAATCCCTCGAAACGAAAATAAACCCGAACCTAGGTTAGAAATCCCTAAATATTTCCCTTCCCGTTATAAAGTTAAAGTTTCTTAAATTTCATCTTACAGTGGGGGTGCCAAAGTCTCGGTAGATGTCGTTTTTCTATACAAACTCATACATTTCCAGCTAAAATATCTTTATAACTTTATAAGATAATAATAATATAAAAGTTGTACTTTTATGAACATTTAGGTAATAAATACTTTGGCTTATTTAGTTTTTAAATAAACTACGCTAACCTAATTCAGTAATATTTCGAACGTAAGGTAAAAATTAAGAAAAATTTAAAACTTATATAACTTACGTAATATAATATATAATTTAAGTTTATAACCTGTTTTCGAAATACAACGTTGGAAGTAAGATTTATCATATTTTGCTTATTTGGTATATATATGCTAAAGCGATTATTTTTAATACTTAAAAACTAAGCAAAATCGACACAATATTTAACCTTATATAACTACATAAATATATCGCCGGTTGATTATCGTTTTAAATATGTTAAAAGGAGTGAACATCTTTATATAACGCTAATTTTATAAAATTTATTTTGTTTAAAAATTATGAAATTATTTCATTTTGAATTATTTCAAAATAAAATTTAAAACTTTTCATCGTTTGATTAATATTGCTTACATAATATGCAATTAAAGGATACTTTTACTTATAAAAATATAATCATATTTGAAGGTGATTAAAGATTTTAATATTTAGGTTATCGTTAAATCCAAAGAAAAACCGTGAAGATATTTATAATCAAAGGTAAAAGGTGCTTGTAGAAAGCATGCGATTTGGAGACTAAACCGAGACTTTTGCACCCCGACTGTACAAAAGCCCACCTATTAAGCTACTACCACTTCGTTAGTAAGTAGCTAAATAATAATTTCAAATTTCTTAATTTTATTTTGAATTACCAAACCGTAAGCTCCGAAATAACTGTTAATTACGCGTTAATCGACATACTAACGATCCGAATATTGCTTAAAATCTAACTGCATTACTAAATAAAAGCTTATAACGTATAACGGCTAAGTTAATTAACCAACTATTAACCTTAATTGCACAAATTTATGTTAGTAATAATATTATAAAAAACTAAATAATAATAAGTAAACTAATTACGTTTAGTAATAACAAATAATTAAAGGTAATTTAAATAACCCAGTTATATTATAAGCTAGTACTATTTAAAATTATAGAAAATAATAAACGTATATATCCTACTCTTAACTTAAGGTATTTAAAACGCTTAAACCCTTAAGCCCGTTAAGCCTTTTAAGCCGGTTACATAACCTTAAGTTACTGTCGGATTTTATTCTCTTAAAACTCCGACCCTTTTTAGAGAAGCTAAGCCTTATTAGGTTATAACAGATTGGCCCCGACGTTTTTGGCAAAAGGTACGGTAAAAACCGTGGCTATCGCGGCCGCTTTTGTAATTACGTTTAAATATTATAAAAATTAATTTTAAAATACTTTAGGATTAAAGTAAAGATATATAGGTAAACTTAGTAGGAGAATCGTTGTTATTATAAGTACAATGTTGTTAAAGTTAAAATAGTTTCGGATCGGCTTAAGATTAAACAGTTTATTATATATACAGAGCCGGAAGTTTGGCGAAAGAGTATTTAAAATTAAAACTAATATGGATTTAATACAGTGTTTAATATAATAAGTGAAAAAAATAAAAAGTGTTTAATTAATTACGCCTTTTACAGGTACGTGTAATTTTTCCAAAGGGTTTATTTAAAATCTTCGGATTTAAAGCGCGCCGGAACGTAACCTAGCGTATTTTTAAATTGGTTTCCCTTAAAATGTAAAATTATTAATATACCAAAAACGTATAGTACGGGGATTTGGTTAAAGAATATTATTAATTAATAAGACCAGATCTGAAGCGATGTTATTAAAATTAAAGAAATAAGGCTGGGCGGAGAGAAGGATTTTAGTAGAGTTTTCGTTCGATTAGTTATATTGTAAAAATTTTAGGATAAAAGGAAAGTTAGTGAAATAAAAATTAAAAAGCGTATTAGAACTGGATTTACAGTTTCAAATAAAAACAATAATAAGTTGTTCGGGTTAATAATAATAAAATTCCTAATATTTCCAATATAATTAAGGATTAGTTCTATTTCCTATCTAGATAAGAGATTAAAGGGAAAAGGCAGCGGTTTAGAAGATACTTGCTAAAAATGAACCGGGAATATTTTCGATAAAAGTTGAATTTAATAGTAATTAACAATAAGGAGCGTAAAGCGGTTAGAAATAAAATTAGGATTGGATTAAAATAATCCGAAATCGGTAATAGATTATACGGTAACAATATTATTGCTGTATAAAAAAAGCAGTAATTAAAGGGCATAGTAATTTGCAACGGTAATAATTTAAAATAAAGTTCGGGATAAAAAAAGTAATAATAAAGCGACTAGAAAATAAATAAATATTAAACAAAAAACAAGCAAAAACCAAACTTATAGCGTTTTGTAAAAATTCGGCATCGAAATTATTGGCGAAGAAGTTATCTTTTATATTAAATACGAATTAATTTTATTATAATTTGGGATCTATTTAAATACTTACGTAAAACGTTCGTAGGCGCGAGTAAAAATGGTTAAGGGGAAAGAATTAAAATTGCTAATACGTTTATTGAAGTATAGTTAAAAATATATAAAGTACATACCTGAATTTATTCTCGAAAAGCTAACGGTATTACTAACCGATAACGACATAGTAATATATCATTTTAAATATAAATTAATTTCGAAATAACTTACAAATAATTAAAAAAAGTATTTTACGCATTTATATAAATACGTTCGAATCGGATTGCGAACTTAAAGAGGTGCAATTAGAAAAATCAATTTAAGTTTAATTTATATACAAGCATTAAATTTATCGTATTAAAGGTAAATATTTCCAAATATTTCTAAGGTTACGGAAAAAAGTTAATAGTATAATGTAAATATAATTTAAATACTTACCGTATTAATATTTTAAAAAGTACGGCCATAAGCTAAATCAAGCCTAACCTCGTAGAAGCAGCTTAAAAGATTAATCTTAATATAATCTAAAATTAATTTTTGAACATAGACGTAAAAGCTATAATAAGTTATACGGTAAAGAGAAGTTAAGGTATTATTAATAGCTAATTTAATTTTAATTTAATTTTAAGAGGAATATTTTAATAAATAAACAAACTATATTAGTTATTGTTAGCGTTAGCAGCTACAAGGTTAATAAAGTAGACCAGTTTATAACTAAACGAAAACCGGTTTTATAAAGATTATGTAACTAAAGATTAAGATTAGGAATTATTACTTTTTAAATTAGTAAAAACCAATCTGGGTATAAATTTAATTATATTTACCGCAAATCTAAAAAGTCAAAGCCGGATCGGCCTGGTTAGGAAAGGTAAATAAAGTGTTATCTGCTTAGTTAAAGTATAATCTTACTACGCGCGGAAACTGGTTTACTTACTAGCATTAAAATTACGAAAGATTCCGGTAATAAAAGAAATGTTAGTTATTTTCAACGTTTCAAAAGCAGTTTTAAAATATACAAAAACTAATCAGTAAATAAATAAAAGATAAAGGGAAATTGGTTCAAAATTATATTTAAACAAGGGGATTTACCGCAATAAAGTTATATAAAAAAAGAAAAAAAGGAAACTTAAAACGGGGAAGACAAGTTTTTAAATAGTTTTAGAACGCGTACAAAATAGTTTACGTACGTACGTAATTAAGAAACAAACGTTACGCATTAAGCCGAATCCGGAAACGGGATATTATTAAAAGTATCTATATATTATGTTAAATATTTAATTTGAAACTATATTTAAATTAAACATTAATCTTAAAAATAAAATATAAGAATTATATAACAAGTATATACCAAATACAATCCTAAAGTGGTTTATAACTATACATTTACTAGTTACCACCTTGCAACTTTTTTAATAGCCGTTATTTTTCCTCTATTAGTTGGTTAAATTCCTTAACTTTTTTTACCTTTTTATTCATCCTATAACTGTTATTAAAGCTGTTCTATTTAACGTTTTTTTTTTCAGCTAATGTTTTAAAATATTACGATTTTGGAAGGCCCTATTGTATAGAAGCTTAAACAACGAATAGTTTATAAATAGTCTAAAACCGACCTAAACTCAGAATTCGTTGAATTTAAAATAGTACATTCCTGGACTAGTTTCCATACAGTACATCCGAAAAATAATTAAGTAAAAGGGGTACAATAAAAAAGAGTAATAATAGATTAAAATAAAATATAAGGAATAAAATATTAAATAACTTTCAACATAATCCCATATAAAGATTTCTTGAGGTAATAATAGCAAATTGGAAAAGTTATAAATTACATAATATTCAGTTTCTAATTATATATTAAATATCGCCTATATTTCGACTTGTTTAATTACAGATACCTAACCTTTCTACACATCAGGCTTTTTGTGAAACTAAAGCTTCGAAAAAGATTACGAACTAAGATTATTTCTTAACTGTTCCGAAAACGTACGTAGTATAATCCTTAAACGTCTTATCAAATCGTTTAAGATTACGCAGTAAAAACCTAAAGGATCGAAAGGATTTTTAGGAAATCAAAGCTAATATATCTAAAGTATTTAATGGATTAAACGGGATTGGAAGGTTGTTAAGTTGTCGGTTGAGTTTATCTCAATAATGCTTCTTTAAATTAGTTAATAATTGTTTTTAAATTAGTCGTCGACCGTACTTAGAACCTACCTATATCTTTCGAATAAAATACTCTTTCTTAATATGTTCTTTTATTAATAATAAATATCAAAACTTTTAAGCAGCTACTAGTAACGGCTATAAGAAATTACGAACTTTTTTAATTTATAATTAATTGATAATTATCTATAAATTGTATATAAACAAGCTTAATATATTTATAACACGATTGCAGTTAAAAATACAAAGTTACGACCGGTCAAGCTATTAATTATAAAATGCTTGCTTTTATTAATCTTTTTATATTTTAAAAGGTTTGTCTAATTAATAAAATCGACTTTAAAACATCTTTAACATAATCTGCTTTAAAATTAATCTAGAAATTCACTTATAAACCAAGCTTTCGTATCTAGATAATATTAATACGATCTTTAAATAGATTTAAATTAATTTTTATACGTACCTAGGACTACTTTAATTGCAACATTAACCATATTTGCAAAACATTTAAATATAATAAATGCAAATAATTAATATAATTACGGTCTAAAATCGTACTGCGAAAATTTAACATAAAAAGCTTAACGAACATAAACTTTGTAGAAAATAACCAGATATAATAATTATTCCTGTTAAGTTCTTAATTAATCTGCATTAAAAAAAATTATTAATATTAAAACATACTTAATATAATTTTAAACTGTACTTCATATATTATTACAATACTGCCTAAATTTATAAGTTTGTTTTTTGTTTATGTTAAGAATAATATTATAAATAGGTCGTAAGCCGTTCGAAATTAATTGATATATATACTTAAACTGTATTTTAAAACAACTTAGTTTTTAAATTAATGAAATAAATAATTAAAGAACTTATAATATATTACAGTTATTTTTTTGTTATAAAACGCAACTAAAAGTAACAATACTTCTTAATATATTAATATATACAATGTACGGTTTTAAACTAAATAAGGAATATATTATAACCGAATTTACTTATTCCTATAAGTAAATACAAATTGGTTTTGCCGTCTACTATTTTAAATAAAAGGTTTATTTATATATAGGAATAATTTCGAAACGTTTTCGCTTCGCTTTTAGTTATATAAAAAAAGAAATATCGAAGAAATCTATTTTGATAACTAAAATAATATATTTTTCGAATTTAACGTTTGTTTGAAGACCGGTTAACGTCCAGTTTTAATTTACGTTCCATACTAACAAAATCCATTCTTTTAGGATATTGCTATAACCCTTTTTTACGAATTAAAAAGTTCTATTTGTTTTTAATAGTTAAAGTTGGATAAATTATACGGAGATTAGTTAGGCCATACCTTTGATATAATTTGCTTTATTCTGGTAACGTTCTAAAACTAGTTAAAAAATAAATATAAAAGTCCGTACATAATTCAAAAATGTACTAAGTGCGGGGTAAGAACGGTCTAGATTAAACAAAGTATTTCGTCGTTATTAGATTCAAAATACTTTAATTTCGAAAGTTTTTTATTAATCAGTTTCGAAATCTATACGAATAATACTAGGTAATAGCGGATATTAGATGTGGAAACTTCGTATAACAAAATGAATAAATAGAAGTTTCTGCCAGCAATGTAAAATATATATATCTAATTTAATATTATAAATAAAGCGCATTTTTTAATTATAATAATATTTATAATTATATCACTATACACTATCTTTCGTACGGCTTATAAATAAATAATAATTGCTTCTACATCGTTTTAATATACCGTCAATACACAGTACCCGAAATGAATTGAACTTAATTTAAGTAATATTATTTTTTAAATACATCGCGAAACGGTATAGTTCGGTATTATAACTGCGGGAATTGTTAACAAGTACAATCTATTGTTTAATTAGTTATATATCATTTTCGGTATATGTTTTATATATTTTAATTCTGTATATTATTTTGTTTAAAAGTACGTATAAGGCTTTTTAAATAAGCTGTTTCGTAGCTTAGTATCTAAGAATTATGCAAGGTAACTATATAGATCCAAGCCTGGAAAACAAGGCTGGGCTAATACACAGAAATCATGCCACGATTAATTTTCACGATAGATACTAATCTAAGAATTATATATACTTTTTTAGTCTATTCGTTTTATAATATAATAGAAGTTAATTAAATTTATTTAGATTAATTTTAAACTAAAACCTAATGATACTTGAAATATATTGCGAATCTAGAAAAAAATGCTTGTTTATAAATGAAAATTATACAATAGAAAGTTTATTAATAGGCAAAACGGATATAAGGCGGCTTATTGTACGTTTTTAATATAATATTTAAACGGTTTTAAACGAAACTTACTTTAAAATATTTAAGATTATTATCTTATATAACCCGATTTAATAGATGGTAAATGGTACTTCTTATATTAAAAAGCGCAAATAAACTGGTCACAAAATAATTTTAGAATAAACTATAATTATACCTTTGATATTTTTTTTATTGCAATTAGTTAGAAAAGTTTATAATTACAAGATTTTTAATTAAAGTTTAACAAATTTTCAGTTTCCTTTATAAGTTCAAATGGTTCGTATTTATAATTATAACCGTGCTTTTTCAGAATAATTTAAAGGTATGCCGGTATATTTAATCATTATTTTCCTTTGAAAATCTCGATATTATAGCTGTTATTTATCTTAATAATGCATTTAAATAATTGTAATAACTTTTAAATAATTCATTAAATAGACTGTTTTAAAACTGTATACGAAATGAATTAAGACTATATTTACCGCGTTTGCCGCCTAATTTTAATATTTCGTATTTTTCTTTCTTAAATGTTATAACGTAGCACATAAGCGAACCGCCGATACAAGCGAACCGCTCGTTTTTTCTTGGCAACTTTAATTATCTAAGTTTAATTTTTTTTAATAACAACGCATTAAATTAATTTAAATTAATCGGATTCGTTTTCGCTAAACGTATTTATAGCTTTTTTATATGTACGCGCATTATGTCCAGGCTTGCCGCAGACGCCATATTTCCGTTTCTTCGTTTTAATTTTCTTACGACAATTACTTTTAACTGTTGTTAGCTGCATTTTTTTATTACTTTTTTTTCAGCCAAAAAAGCTTGTTTTTCTTATATAATAAGTGTTCCTTTTTTTTAAAAAAACGTTTGTTTTTAATCTTTTAACGTTTGCTAAAAAAATAGTTGGTTTAGCGTAATTTGGTAATTTTTTCTTTAAAAAAAACGTTTTCGTATAAAAATATTAAGTTACTTTTTGTTAAAAGATTAACCGATTTAACTATCTTTGTCGGCGAGCTCCCCTGGTAATTTTTAATTTTTTTTGCAAATATTATTTCCGTTTTTTTGTTTTTTTAGATATTTCGAAAGGTTTTCGACGGTGGGGAAAAAATGGAACCGGCGGAGGTAAGCGGCGAGACGGTCGGCGTAGGTATAACAGGAAGAATTTCCAAATCGGAAAAAACATTATTAAAATCGAATAAAACAAGTCCAGTTTTTGCGAAACCGGATTTAATATTATCGGACGTTATAACAGCTTTAAATGCATTAAAAAAACTAACGAAAAAATTTCTCTTAACGATATAAATATAATAATGTCGTATTAAATTTTCGATATAAAGCGTATACATACGTTTTAAAACGGAAAAGTAAAATACGTCGAAAAGTTAAAGTCGATAAGAAAAATGGGAAAATATATAAAACGTAATAATGTCGTTATTCGCGTAATATTTTTCGAATTTTATTAAATGGTAATTTTCGTAACCGTCGAAAATA
Source organism: Monosporascus sp. 5C6A (assembly GCA_004155035.1). NCBI lineage: Eukaryota > Fungi > Ascomycota > Sordariomycetes > Xylariales > Monosporascus > Monosporascus sp. 5C6A. The sequence goes on along the minus strand of QJOB01000195.1, from coordinate 20,225 downwards.
AGGAAATGTTTCGTTTTTTTCGTACGCGTTCGAATATATTTATCCAAATGCTGGATTTATTTTAAACTTAATTGGTTCGTTATTTAATTATTATAACTGGTATCAATTTCTTAATAAAGTAATAATAAATTATTATAATACTAAGATTTAAAGTAAATTTCTTTCGTTAAAATAATAAATAACGGTATAACTTAATTTTGCAAATTAATAATTTATATAATTATATTTTATTTCCGATTATTTTATTACGTTTATTTAAGTTTTTTTACGTTTTTTGGTACTTGTAATTATTATACCGTATATTATTAAAAGCCTTATTAAAAACCCTGTTTTGTTAAAATTATAAATATTTTCTTTTGCGATACCGTATTTTGCAATTATAACCCGAATTAGCTTGAATTATTTGCAAAATACTTCCGGATTTTCGTATAATATTTTTTAATAAGCTTTGCTATTTCTGTAGTAAACATATTGCTATTTCTGCAATGGCCCCACTTATTACACCTGCCACCACCTGCCCTACCGCCGCCACCTGGCACCATAATTATATGCACCTGCAATTGTAATTGCAATTGTAATTGCAGCTCCTTATTTTCGTTAATTTCTTTAAAGCTTCGCAATAATAGCAACAACAACAACACGTTATTCCGCGATATCTCGCCACCATGGCGGAGATACCAAATCCTGAAAAAAAAGGTCTTTAAGGCGGGCGTCCTGCTAATTCCTGGGAACCCGTTTACGCTTACATCCAACAACACGCGAAGCGTTACGGGTATGGCGTTAAACGCAGCTAATACAGCAATTATCGTCACGGGAAGCCCACTCGAATAACCGTTTCTTATAACTGCGATACCGCCGAGAAGAGCCAAAGTACCGGCAAACGAATTAAGCAACCCATAAAGAAAATCGGTTGTACGTGACGTGGCTATATAAAGGTTACGGCCAAGACGAATTAACAGTTCGTTTTCGAATTAAACCCTTTGCAAGATATACATAATTATATTTACGATTAACTTAACGATAGGATTTTAAATAATAACTTAGGTAATCCGGTATATAAACGCTTTACGGATAAGTAAAAACGCTATATTAAAAGTTAATACAAAATCGGCAATACGGTTTAGGCTATCGTAATGTCGTTACGCGTAACGTTCGCTTACTTCCTTATATTTGTAAAGGCTAAAAACGTTAATAACTATATCCTTAAAATAAAACTAAGGAAAATGGATAACTTTACTGGGACCCAAACCTTTATCAAGAAATTCGAAAACGAAAATTATCCCTACCGAATCGTTTACGAAAAAGCTAATCCTAACCGTATTACCGTTACGTTTTGGACGTATTTATAATATATCGAAATATAACGACATTCTGGACGTATTGTTATTATGGATAATACGTACAAAACTAACCGTTATAAAATACCCTTTATAAATATTACGAATTATACGAATTATAGAAACGTTTTTAATATAATGTTCGGCGTTATCCATAACGAAACAAAAGCGTTATTCGAATAGCTACTTTAACAATATACATCTTTTTTAAAAAAACTCCATATTACATACCTTAATATCTTTATTTTTAACTTCGACGAAAAACTTAAAGATATAGCAACAGTAACGTTACCGGATACGCAATAATAAATATATATATTCCACATAAATAAAAACGTTATTTTTCGCAACTGCGAAAAATAGAAAAGTATCCTTTTCGAAGATAACGGTAATAACAACCCCTTTAAAAACGGCGGCAATATTAATAACGAAGAAAACGCTTTTTTAAACCTTAATAAGGAACTAAAAAATAACGATTAACAAAACTTTCAATACCTAAATCGTCTCGGACATAATAATTAACCCCATCCCTTAAGTGTACTGCCCTTTTTTATTTTTTATAACCGTAAAAGATACTTGTTATATTAGCAACACATGGTATATTCACGTACTGAAAATTTTTTTAACGTTACTTAACAATACTTAATGGATAAATTCGGTAATAATTAACAACCTGCCGTCCAATACCTAAAAAAGATATAGCTTCCTATCTGTTATTAATAGGCTAACTGCTTTATTTCATAATACCGCAACTATAAAGCTTATACGAACTCCTTTACGGAATCCAATTATAACTTCGTTAAGCGTTATTTAATTAACGGGCGCGGTAATTTTTTTGTTATGGATAAAGTTTTTACGAAGATAATCGATAAGCAAAAAACGAAGTTTCATCTTGTAACAGCTAATTACGTTATTCAACTTCAGCGTAATTTTATTAGGCACGAATAAGTAAGAAATATTATATTTCGTTACTCGAAAAAAACTGTTAATTTATTAACGAAATAACACCGCCGGGCGTTATTATAATTTCTAACGTAAATTAATCCCGTACTTTAACCGCTACCACCGTATACGGATATCTTTAAGGCGCAATATAGTATGTTATACATTTATACCATATACCATAACATCTATTTAATGCCTGAAAATCCCTATATTAAAAAGTTGTTAACAGACGATATTAATAAATAATAATATATACGGCAGAACTTAGTAAATAACCTATATTATTTTAAAGATACGATTAATAATATACAGGCTAACGAAACCCCCTTCTTATTTATCCGCAAACTATGGGTTGCTTAAATACGTAGCCGTTTTCGCAACATACCAATAACCTTATCCGAAACTTTCCATTTAAAAACCCGACAAGCCCATATACGCCGAGACCTTTACGAATTACTCCGCCGTAAGCGTTCATAATGGGAATCTATAAAAAAGTCCGAAAATAATATTACACCGAGACTTTCGTAACGGGCACGTTGTGGCGTAATTACGTTTTTAACTCGGGGTAACGCTTAAGGTAACACGGCATTTACCTTACTTACAAAATTGCAAATAACCGTAACGAAAAAATAAGGCCGAAGCCGTAATAGTAAGGCTATATATCCCCGTAGCGGACGTAAAAAGGGTGGCGGACAAAATAACACATAAGGAATAACAATATTTACAGCTTCATCGGCAGCCGCGACGGCATTTACGGCAACATTTACAGTATTTACAGCGCCTAAGGTAGTAATAACCTTAACCGTTACGGCTGCTTTGGATTTTAGACGCTGTTAGCAAAAACTTATTGTTATTACGTACCGTCCTCAGTGCGTAACAGGTTATTTCGAATTGGAGCCAGGCATCTAGGTGCCCAATTCGGCCGTAACTAATACGGTTAACCTAACTGACGATAATTAACTGTTATATAGGGTTGCAAAAACGTTACAAAGGCTTTACAAGACGTTAATTTTTAGGAAACATTATTGTAATATAACTAAAGTTTATTGTAAATGTTGTTAATAAGCGTGCACTTTAATAAATCAATTGAAAATGGGTATATTTTGCTAATATTTCATATAAAGGGGTTTTTAGAAAAAAATTAAGTGCGAACTGGCAGATGTGCCAGGTGTATGCCAGGTGGAAGTGGGGTCACTGCAGAAATAGCAAAGCTTTTTTTAATAATTAATTTTTCGATTTAAATACGTTTTAAATTTTTTTTTGCCGTCGAACAAAATTCGACGCCCAGTTAACCCCGACGCGATCCGCGACACGCTAGGCAAGTAACAAATTTGTTATATTTTTAACATGTTAAAGCCGGATAGGAAACGTTCGCGTATTTAAGTTAAAGACTTTTTCGATATTTAATTTCTTTTCGGTTAGCGTTAATTTTCGCGAATTGGGAATTATATCGGTTCGGAAAGCGGTACCGTTATATCGGTTTTTTAAAGTGGTTTCGGAAACGCTATATATCATATAAAAACGTTTATAATTAAGTTTTGGATTTTTTTTCTAGCTTAAATAGCTAGGTTTATTTTCGATTTTTTTGTAAGCCGTTTTATGTTATTAATATTAAGAAATAAATAATTGAATTTGAATGGTTAAAGTGCTAAGAAAAAACGAGCGGTTCGTTTGTGTCGGCGGTTCGCTTATGTATTACGTTAAGTAGTATCTTTTAAAAAAAACTTATTTAAGATTTCTTTAATGTTAAAGTTAGTTTTAAATTAGTTTGAAATAATTCTATTAAATTCTTATCTTCCAGTTGCGTTTAATTATATTTATACAAAATATTGGCATTATTATTTAATTAACTTAAAAACGTTTTTAGATTATACGGGGTTCTGTTATTACTGTAATACCTTTATATTAAACAAAATTGCCGTGTATATATTTAAACTTAGAATAATTTAAATTTATATTCGTTATTTTCGAGCTTTCTGTATAGTTTTATATTTAGTATGAAAAAAATCTTTAATTTTTTTTATATTAAATGTTTATTTTATATATTTTTTACAATTACTTTTAAAATAGTTTCGTTTTACTTCTTATTTTTGTGTTTAATTTCTATTATTTTGTTAAATTTGCTATCGTTTTTAGTATTAACGCGCCATTTACCCCCCTTTCTTTAATAATTGCTATTAGGTTTTTTTTTCACAAAAATTGGTATAGGAACCGAAACCGGTTTATAATTACTTTACGTTCGTTTTTATTTCCTGGTTTTTATTAATATATAATAGTTTAAATTTTAAGCGTTAATTTTATTATTAAGGTTAACGTGGCTTTTTAACCGGGCTCTAATATGAATCTAGTTTCAAATTATATTTTGTTTCTTTTTTAACCGTTTTTAAATTAAACCTTACGTATTACCTATAGGTGTTTTTTACAAGGGTTTCGTATCACCTATAGGGGTTTGTAGGTGGTACGTAGAGTTCAGAAATTATGGGGCGTGGCGGTGCAATATAAGGGTTGTAGGTGGTAGCGTAGATCCCTGTAGGTGGTGTTTAACTGTTTTCCGGTAAGCATTGATCTTTCTTTCTTAGAACAGGTTAGGGGCATAAATGTCAGCTAAGTAGCAAGCTAAGATCTTGCACTTAACAATCTGTTCTTTTGGTGCAGCCGTGCGCAACAATAAAAGCCTCACTGATATCAAATGGGATGATGGTCATGTACTTGTATACCTGGACAGAGATCTAAGGGGCAGTTACATGCGATGCCTAGAGGCCGTACAGTTGCAATAATGACGTGGAGCCTGTTAGCAGCGCGTGGCGCCTTTAGAGTCAGTTCGGGCATCATTTGGGCCTTTTCAGGGCGCAGCTCGTGAAAACGAGAGCCAATGAAAAACTGGTGAAGGATATTCTAAAATATAATTTCCTGTGGTTTTTAGGCTCAACCATAGCTTTTGGGCCTCAATCATAGCTCTTAGGCCTCAATCATATCTTTTGACCGATATACTACGGAAACCCGGCTGTCTCTCTATTCTATAGAGGCATATTATATTTAGCTGGACAGCCAGCGTTGCTACGAATTCTCCTCGGTTAATAGCGACAACCATCAGTTAAATCCTAGGAATCCTGCTTAATGCTCTGATTGCCAATAACAAGAGGATAATGGCTGAGGAAACGCCGCTCGCAATCGCATGCAGCGTCATAACTATCGTGGCGTTTATTCTACAACTAGGCGTCTGGAAAATCAACAGTGACCACGAGGTTGAGCATCAGGTCAAGGTCTTTGTCTCTACATCTGTCTTTTTCAAACTTCTTAATATTATACAGTTCATCAACAGCATCATCCTCCTCGCACTGACCGCATCCGCCGTCGCGGCCCATGCTCCTAACGTAACATCCCCCCCCATCGTCGACTTCTCCGTGGTCCCAGCCGTCGCCTCCATTCTCGGGCTCCTAGTATTCTTTCTCGCGTACGGAAAACAGGAATTTCGGGGAACCAGAAACATCTGGCTTCTAACGTCCTGTAACATCCTCCTTACCTTGAGTGCTGCTGCTGCCGTTCCAGCCATTCTAGGTGCAGCGGAATGCTCTAGTGCGGTAGGATTGATGCCAATACAAAGATGAGAGTATAAAGAGGGTAGCCTTCTAACGCTCAGAGACAGGACAATCTTCGCGAGAATCCCGTGCTCATCGCTTACCCGCCCGACAGAAGGCAATCTGTCTGCAAGCGGATCCGGGCATCTATCTTCCTTCTCTGGGTTCTTTTTCTCACACATTCCATGACACTCTATATGACACGGAGGACGATCAAAGATACGTGGGAGGGTTGGTGTGGCTTGTGATCAAACACACTATGGCTCTTTACGAGACAAAGAAAGTGACTACAAAAACAGGTCAAGGGTTTTCAACGAAGCATGAGGGTTTATTATGAGCTATGGGAGGGAGAGTTCACATATATTTACGAGGACCTGTAAATGAAGAGACTATCCCTACCGGGAAGGATGCTACAAAAAGCGTTAGATCTAGCTGGAAGCCCATACACTGGGACCCATCTATTGCACAATTTATAGGACAACCTACGGTCACCAATAGCCATTTGTTTTAGCTACAGCTGTTTTCCCATATATTAAAGGAGGTATTACTCTCTTTTCCTCCCAGCTAGGATCTTTTACGGGTCAGCCTGGTAATAGACCTGTTAGCTAGCCAGGTGTGCTAAAGCACCCTAACTACAGAAGGCTGCTTTTTGATCAGAGGATAATTGTTCCGTTGCTAGGCTCCACAAAATCAGTGCGCGTATAGAGAAGTTACGCAATTAGCTGACTATAATAACGAAACTGACATCTCTTATATTTAATAATTAAAAGTCTTAATAGCGTGCTTTAAATAATTATCAATTAATCAGGTGTTGTTAAAACGATATAGGCGGTATATTAATACCAGTTCTTTTATATTTTTTAATAATAATAACAACAAACGGTACCGGTGACGTTTTTCGTTATTTATAAATGACCTAATATAATAGCTTGGCTAGTTAACCAACTATTAAACCTGGTCGTACAGGTTTATATTAATAATAATACTGTAGAAAACTAAGTAATAACAAATAAACTAGTTACATTTAATAATAGCAAATAATTAAAGGTAAGTTAAGGAACCAAGTTATATTATAAACTGGTATTATTTAATATTATAAAAATAATAAACGTATATGTCTTACTTTTAATTTAAAATATTTAAGCCGCTTAAACCATTAAACCTCTTTAGGTTTTTAAACACTATTACAACTTAAGCCGCTTGAGGTACTAAAACCTTTAAGCTTTTTAAGCCGGTTACGTAATTTTGGATTACCGTTATATCTTGTTCCTTAAAACTCCGACCGTTTTTAGAAAAACCAAACCTTATTAAGTTATGATACGATTTCCGTTGTTTAAAGTCTTTATTTTTAATAATTAAATTATTTAATTTTTTTAAGTAAGTAACTTTTCTTTTTTACCTTTATTTTTCTAACACTTTCTAGAATTAGTAATTATATACGATCAAATTGAAAAGTTTCGTTTCTATTAACGTGTTAACCTTTTTATTTTATTTAAACGAATTAGCCGTATTAATTTTATTATGCCTTTTTATTCCCGATGAAAAAAAAGTAAATTATAAAGTTTTTCGTAACTCTGAAAAATACGCACGTTATATAAGTTACGTTAATTCTTACGACGTTTTTGGGCTTTCGGAAACGGAATATAAAAAACTTTTATGCAATAATTAAGGGGGTTCCCAATTATTAAACCTTAGACGTACGGTTTATGTTGGCAAATAAATCGTAAATATTAAGTAATAAGGTTTTTTTATTACGTTTAATAATAACAAAATGCGTTTTACGTAATTAAGTGTTATATTATAAATTATTATTTTTAAGTTTAGGAAACAAGTAACGATCATAGTTATATATCTAAATCGTGCTTTAAATAACTATGTATTATTATTTAGCGTTATACCGTATAACTCAATGGCGATATTTTAGCAATCGTACCCGAGATTTATATAACGCGCTAGCAAAAGATTAGGCCGTATATAAAAATATAAATACGGTCAAGTTAGTTTCGATACGAATTATATTAATTACGGTGTTATATTTCACACCTTACCTTGAATTATATATACCGTTCTTTTAAATTTTTAACTAACAAATTATTTATATATACTGCTAAATAAATATTCGATAAAGGTATAATATTACAAAACTTTAATAAGTTAAAGTTTATTAAAGTATACCAGATAATGTAATTTATTTACTGTTATATATATATATTAACACATATTTAACTGACGATAATATTAAAGGAATATTTAAATGAATATTCGAAAGCTTCGGTTACATATATATAACTTATGAAACGTTAATAAATAACGCATTTATATATAATAACGGTCTTTAATTTTCGATTTTACCGGAAATAAAGGATATTGCAAAGTAATATATAATATTGTTCGTTTTTTTATTATTTCAAAATATAACAATAGAATTAACGACGTAAAGAATACGGATTATTAAATGGTAAAACTCTAAAACCGCGAAATAAATATTTTTCATATTACAAATTTAACCGGCGCATATTTTTTAAAAAACCGCGTAACTCGAGCTGTTAATTAATTCCGGGCGTTTATAACAAATAAAAACATATATAATATAGATAATACTACAAATATAGCAATTTTGTAATCCGGATAAAAAATATAAAACCGCAATATATTATATAATATATATTATATAAACGTTATTTTTATAATACTAAATCAAAAGAAAATCCCTAATTACAAGTAATTAACTGTTGATTAAATAACCATATATATAGTTTAAATTTTTAGGTATTGTAACATATTTGATGTTAATATCGAAAATTTCGGTAATGTACCTGAATATCCAACTGCTACTTATTTTATATAGGATTTTGATACAAAAAAATTCCGAATCCCATCCGGAGTCTTAATTACGCCGATAAAACAAAAGCGCCGTAACAAAAAAGCGGAAATTAATATCCTTATATGTTATACGTTTCGAAAAACGACGTTTTAAAAGCTACAATCCGAAATATTAATAAGCCCTAACGCGGAATATTTCCGGATAAACGATATATTCAGATCCGCGGAAAAGTTATGCGCCTTTATAAATTTATAATTATTTAAATCCCTTAAAAAACGCGGCGGAGTAGGTAACGGGCGTCGAAAGGTATTAATTAAGACTACAAACCAGTTAATCCAAGCAAACCGGAATTATAAAACCCCAAACCAACCAGTTCAAACAACTCGTAACCATAAAGATCCTTATTAAAAAGCTAACGATATCCCTAACCGGGCTTAAAATTAATAGCCGGAACCCAGCTTTAAAAACCATTACTTATAATTGCGAAAGAATAAGATTATAAAACGTAATAAATGAAAATTTATTATAAAACTGGAATATTAAATATTTCGAACTGGTACTTGAAAAAGCGGACGTCTGAATATTTATATATATAACAAAAAATGGCCTTTTTAATATTAGCGATAGATAATCTATTTTATCAATTTACCTACATATTTAATTCCTTACGTCAATTTATCAACTCGAACCAAAGTACCTTAAAAATTAAAAAAGATAAAAATATTTCAAAAACTAACATAACAAATTCGAAAAAGATAACCGGAAAATAAGATTTAAAAATTTTAATTTGATACTATAAACTATAAGCTGTAAATTAAAGACGTTAATTTGTTAAAAGTTACGATAAATTACAATTTAATACGCGTAATATAAGAATTCGTTAATTTTCCCAACTTGAAAGGTTTACTATATATCTGTTATCGTATATAATTAGTCCGGATCAAGAAAAACTAATATTCAGATATATTTTAACGAACTTAAAACTAATAATAACAATAAATATAATAAGTAAAAAATGTATTAATAACCTTGTTTATTTAACTAAAACTTTATGCAATTAAATTATCCCAATATAAGAAACATCGTTTCGGATTTCGAATAGTGTTAATATCCCGTAAAAATTTAAATAAACTATTTATATATACCTACAACGTTCCGTATTATAATAAACTTAAAAATATATCGTTAAAAAGTGCTAAAAAACGGGATATCATTTTATAAAAAGGTACTTTTACATAATTAATTATAAAGTAGTCTTATTAAAATTAAAAAATTTCGATATTTAAAAAAATTCGTATTTTAAAGGTCAACGATTTTTATTAGTTTACTGCCCTTAATAAGGTTATAATAACTAAACATACTAATAAGGAAAGAAAAAATCGATAACAACGATGTTATATATAGAAGTTTTTATTTATAAATATGGAAGTTGATATCAAAACCGATAAAGAATTAAATTACGGTGGCTTAATTAATAAAAAACGCGTTGAATTTTAAAAAAGAAATTTAAAAAAAAGTTAAAGAAAAGTTTAAGATTATTTGATTTAAGTTTATTAAGATCTACCCTGATTTTAATAAAGCTTTTAAGAATTTTATGGTTACTAAGATTTTGAAAATATTCGGTCGTAATAATCAAAAAACGTTTAAAATAACCAAAACCGAAATTCGAAACTTTAAGCCGCTGGTAGTAAAGAATAATCTCAGAATGTTAATAATATATATTAAGTATAAGGCTAAAAACTAAAAGAAAGTTAGCGTTTTATCAGTACAATGTTATAATCCAACCGAATATATTATTCCGTTATTTAGGTTCGTTATAAAAATTAGCTATAAAAACAATAAAGATCTAATTAATAACGTAATAAATATTAAAGTAAAGTTATACGTTATTATCGCGTTTTATATTAAAAAATACGATAAATTATACAACAAATATAAATATCATTTATAAGTTTTAATTTCCTAAAAGAACTCGATTTAAAGATATTATCGAAAAACTTATTTAACTAGCTAGCCGATTAATTACCATTCTTTTATTTATTGTCGATAATAGTCATATTATATAATTATTAATACTTGGATTAAATTAATAATTATATTAAAGATAATTTTAACTATAAACTTTGAAGTTATAAAGAAAACTTTAGAATTTAGCTTTATAAAGATTATTATTTTATTAATGCTTGCAAAACAAATTAATTGTAATATCCGTATTATTAGAAAATCTGAAGAAAAGCAGCGGGCAAAATCATAAACTGTTTTATTAATATAGATGAGTTTATAAGCAACGAAACCAATAAACCCGTTATAAATCTCTACGTTTTGTCGATTAATAATATTTATCTTAATTAGGATTATTTTAATATTTTAAAAACAATTAATAACAAATTAAAGCCCGGCAATACCGTTTGAAGATAGTTTATTAACAAAAAGCTGGCATATATCCTTTATAGCATTTTTTTTTTAAAATACGCAATTATATTAGTAAAAAGCAAGCCGTTTAAATAAACATCATAAATAAGTTTAAGTTAAAAAAGTCGTTTTTATTAATAATATACCACTTAATATATCTATTCCATTAGAAAACCTAAACTGGAAAACCAAGAAGCTTAAGTAAGTATAGGAGGTTATTAATTAAAAGAAAAAAGCAATCTAACAAGCCTGGGACGCTATTAACCGCTTTATTTCTTAAGTTTCTCAATATATTTTGAAATACCAGGCTTACTAAAAAAAGCCGAAACTATCCTAAAATACTTCGACGACAAATTTACCTGCATTAAGAAAGCTATTTTTTTAAAGATACTATTTCAAAAAAAAAAAGCCTCCCTAGCTTAGAACTGGAAAGAATGCGAAAGAATTAAAAAATATATTACACCTATTTACGAAATTCGTATAATTCCTTATAAAACTTGGCAAGTAAAGGGTATTAAAATACCGGCTAGCATAAAAAACAGATTAATCGACGTATTACAAATACGGATTCAAAAATAAATATTCGAACAGTTTTACGTTACGTATAAAAACGCCTAATTTTCTATAGAAAAAAATGATAACGGCTTGCAATTAATTAATTCCGCAACAAGCTAAACGTTATTACGTTACAAAATACGTAAATGCTAGAAAATTATGACAAGTTTTCTATTAATTTTGCTTATATTCCTTAGTTAACTTAATGGACTTTTTTTCCAGCTATAATCAGGTTATATTAATTCTAGTAAGCAGAAGTTATACGATATATTTAACATTTTTAAGATTTCTTAGGTATACTATCATATTTATAGGATTTATTAATTTTATAACTTATTTTTATCACGTAACTAAGAAGATTCTAAATAATAATACTTAATATAACCCGGTTATTCGTAAATAACGTTAGTATTAAAGGTTAAAAGATTAAGTAGATAAGGCAGAAATTCTTTTAAAATTTAACGGTTTATTTAAAAATATATAATATATATAAATAAAACCTTTTTAAACTATAAGCTTACTAGTACAACGATTAATATAATAAAGTCTTAATAATATTAGGAAACCTCTATTATAATCAGCCTTTTTCACGGATCAAATAGTTATTAACCTAATAATACCAAAATAATCAAGATTTAAGAAATTAAGCCGTATAAAAACGTTTCAGAAATTAAAACTTTCTTAAGTATTACCGCTTATTACCGGATATTTATCGCGCATTATACGTTAAAAACTAAACCCTTAACCCAGTTATTTCGTAAAAACCAACCCTTCGAATAAGGCCTTTATTAAAACTTAATAATAAAATCCTTAAAAAAACCTTACGATAACCCCGACTTTAGTTACTTTAGATTATAGCTCTAATACGGAAAGAATTATCGTAAAAATTAACGTAAACGAAAAAGGCTATAGAGGTATCTTAAGTTAACTAATTAACAGTATTGAACATTTTACGCTTCATAAAAATTATACTTGGAAAAGCGTTAAAATAATAATATTAATAAATTAAAATATCAAACGGTTTATATAATTTTGAAACAATTTCGGAATTATATTTACAGCATCCGATTTATTTTAAAAATTAACGCTAAAACACTTATAATATAAATTAATAACTTCTTAAACTTTTTACTAGAAATTGTCTTAACCAGATAATTTACTTAAATAAAAATATTCGAGTTCGAAATTAAGTACAGTCGGGTTGCAAAAGTCTCGATTTAGTCTCTATATCGCATGTTCTCTATCAGCACTTTTTAGGTTTGATTTTAAATAACTTTACGGTTTTTATCTGGATTTGAATATAACTTAAAATTTAAAATATTTATTATTCCGAAATATAATTATAGCCCTATAAGAAAGAATATCGGTTTATTGCATATTTTATAGACAATATTACTTCCAATATCTAAATTTTAACAATCGATTTTAGAATAATTTAAAATACGATTATACCTTCATCTTTTATAAAGTAAAAGTTAAGAAAATAGCTTTTTATAAAAATATTAGCGCCATTTAACATATCTAAAACAATAATAAATTGGTTAAATATTTTTTTAATTATATTAGGTTAAAAAGATATGTTTATTTTACTTGGTTTTTAATTACTAAAAAGAAGCATTATAACGTGTATATAAAACTTAAACGAAAGTTGATAAATATTAACTTATACGTCGTAACTTCAAAAAAGATTTTAAACTTAAGTTATATATTATATCACGTAAGTTATTTAAACTTTTAAACCTTTTCGATTTTTGTCTTACTTTTGAAATATTACTAGATTAGGCTAGCGTTATTTTCTTAAAAATCAAAAACCTTTAATTATGCGCTTTGTAAATATTGATAATATTAATATTTTTATATTATTATTATCCTATAAAGTTGTGGAAATATTTAAGGTAGAAATGTATGAGTTTGTATGGGAAAACGTCATCTACCGAGACTTTTGCAACCCCACTGTATATCCCAAGCAAAAGAAATTCAACCACGGATGGCTTGTTTAAAAAGCCACCAAGGTCTTCCAACGTACTGGACAATTAATAAAAAAGAAAAGTCGATAACTTTATTAATGTCCAGCGAAATATCGTTAAGCTTAACATAATTATAACGGATATAACCTCGACTACCTTCGGAATGGAAACAAAAATAGGATAAGAACTTTTTATTAACAATTAATATGAAAAATCGCAAAAATACGCAAGGTTTCTAATAACTCTCGAGTTTTCTAATCATCTTTGCGATGCCATAAAACGTAAAAAACTGCTTTTAAAATAGAAATTTAAAGCATTTCGTCTAGGACGATATTTTATAGCAAAAAGCTAATAAACGTTATAGCAATCAAAACATTATTCATATAAAACAAAAACAAAACGTAATAATTAAATAATTTATATAATCATTTTCATAGTTAAATAAAAGAGCTAATAACAGTATATCCACTGATAATAATAGTATATCTGCTAAGAATAATAGTAAAGATAGAAAGTAACAAATAGAAAATTCGCTAATCGAAAACTGTATTAAAGTAAATATAGACCGCATTCTATATACGTTATTATCGAGTCAGTTATTAAGTTTTAAAAAACAAATAAAGCTGATACCTTTAAACAAGTTATATTAGGTATTAATTAAAATCTTTAACTAATAGCTTATAAGATTGAAATTAAAATTTAAAATGTCGGAATACGTATACCACAACCAATTTACCCTTAGGTAAAAAAGCTATAAAAACCTGTTGGTTATTTAAATCCAACTGATGAGTCCATAAAGAAAAGGATAATAATTTTAAAGCTAGATTTATTGTGCAAAGCTTTAATTGATAATTAGGTATTAATTAATTAAAAACCTTTTCTATAATAGCCAGTCTAGAAGTATAGTATTTAATATTGATTATAACAGTTATTAAAGACTGAACCGTATATACTTCGACGTATAAAACGTTTTCATTCATTTTAACATAAATATAAAGATATATATACAGTTATCTCAAAGCTTTTATCTAGAAGCTATATATAACAATAAGATAACTAAATTAAATAAAGCTTTATACGGCTTATAATAGTTACTAAGATGATAATATAGATATTTATTTAGCATATTAATAAAGAATAGATTTATAATATTCTTATATAACAGAAATGTATATATAAATAGAAAACCCGTAATAATAATAAAAGAATATAATAATTTAATCGAAATGTATAAATAAACGAAAATTTTAAATTAAAAATAAATGTAAATTTTCCAAAGCGACATATATCGAGATTTGCCTTGGGTTACTTAAAATAAGCGACGTAAATTATATAAGGAAAAAAGACGTACAAAAACGAACCTATCTTCTCTTTTTCTGCCTCGCCGAGAAAAAACGATAAAAAACCTGATTTTAACATCGACTACGAAGTTATATAGCACTTACTGCCGAGTTTAACAATAATTAAATATTATTCGCAAAACTGCGTTTCGAGATTATAGCTTATATAGTTCGCTAGATACAACTTCATTTTCAAATCTAATCGAAGTTTCGATACCATATAATACAGTTTACGTTTCGTTTAAATTTATTAACGTGGATTATTACGTATATACGAAAACGCATTTTGTAATCTTATATTAATCAAAACGGGCTTACCGCGTTTTAATTGAATATATTCGTATAGATCTTTATTTCTAAATAGAAAAAAAAGAAAAAAGAATAAAAGATGTAAAAAGGTAAAACTAAGAAAAACAGTATAATAAAGATAAAATCGCGCTATAAATACATTAGCAAATCCTAACAAGGAAACCCGAGCTTAATAAATAGCTAAGCATAAAAATTATCTTTATATAGGCTTAATAGTTAAAAATAATAAGTTTAAACGCAGTTTATATAATATAATATTGTTAGCAGTTACAGTGATCAAATGCAGGAAGCTGGCGAGTTCTGTGTACGATGGTTCTTTATCTGCTCTGATAGACAAATCCTATCCGTGGCAATCGCTTTTAAGTATATGATTAGGCGGTTAAAGGGTGGGCGGTGGATAAGGCATATCGCAGGCTACATCCTACAGCCCTACATCGACAAAGCCTTTCAGCCTGCAACACCTAAAAGCACCTAAATGCCGACAATTGTAATCATAATAAAGTCTAATAATAAGGTTATGCCTAGCGAAAACGAACTTAAAAATACAAATAGAACGCGGATTAACCAATCGCTCGAAGCCGGGCCTAAATAGCTGCACCTTATATTATTTCAATAAAAATAAAATGGAAAAAAGATTTTAAAATGCAAATTAAAAATAAAAATAAAAATATATAAAGCAAAAACAAGCTAAAAACGAAACCCAGTATGGTTCAAAATCGAAATAGAAACAAAGCCGCTGTTACGAAAAGAAACAAGGAGAAAATTATAAAAATAAAGCTAATAATATAATTTATAATCGACACGAAATAACCATATTAAGCAAATTATTTCCGCAGTTTATATACCGTCCTTTCGAAACCCAAGCCGATCTGCGTTATTTAGAACAGCCGGAATTGCCCGGGCTAAAACACCCGCCGTATCCGCTGTATCCACCGTACCCGCCGTACCTGCCGGGCCTGCTGGAGCCGTAACAGCCGTCGAAACTACTATAGCTATCTAAAACCTTCTCTATTTACATAAGCCAGGCTATAATTTATCACCTAAATAATTTACCAAAATTTAAAACGTATAATTAGCCGAATACCGTCTGATAGTATATTTAAAAAAGTATATAACGAGTATAATACAGATATTATTCGGTTTTTAACATTAAACTTAATATTTATTAAAGCCAAAACTGCCGAACTTATCGGAACCGCCAGTTGCCGCCGGCGGAAACGATCGGATTAAATTTTCTCGGATTACTATAAAACCGGTTTAAGCCTTATTTTACGCCTTATTTTTTCGTACCTTTTTTTCGAACCCCACGGTTTAAAATACTATATTTTTAACATAAAGCCGACTTATAACAGCTGCCGGCGTTAATTGACAAAATTTGACGAGGTTATCGCAATAATAACCGCCGCAACCGCCGGCGTTAATCAGCAAAACCTATGCGAAATTAATGATAATCAAATAAACCTTTATTAGAAAGGCAATCGACGGTGGATAAGATTGCCTATTAAGAAAATATAAAAATATTATAAAAGATTTAAAACGGAAACAGTTTTAAAGTAAATTTTTAACAAGCGTTATAATAAGGAAATCAATCGAAACAAAAAGAGTAGTATATAGCGATCGGCTATTTATATCCGAAAATAAGTAAATATATATTAAAAAGCCAGTAAAAAAAATATAATTTTTATTTACATTTGCCGGACCTTAGATATCCAAATTCCGCTTAATATAATAACGCTGCAACTATTAATATAGGCTTAAAAACCCTTAGCAAAGCTTTATAACGCTTATATAAGCTATATAGCGTTTACGCGTTTATACGTACTGTATTTGAACTTTTTTAGGCCTTTGTAGCTAATAGCTTTCGGCTTATTATAGGACCGCGGCTTAGATTATATTTGTCTTTTCCGTTTCATGCAGCTTTATTTAAACCTGTAGTTTAAATGCCGTACTTTTAAAATTAACTTAATAAAGCTTAAGCTGTATAATCGGTCGAAAAACGTTTGATCGAACATTTCGAAAAATGGATAACGGAAATGGTATAGATAGTATTTTAAGCGATAATAGTTATAAAAGCTTTGCTAAACTTTTAAAAGATTAGTAAATAACTAATAAGGTTATTTCTATAAGAAAAGATAAGAAAAAATAGTATATTAATACGAAAAAGCTTGTAGGATAGATTCGATAAGGAACGAGTTAATTCTCGGCGAATGTTATAGCAGAAACAAGGCGGAAGTAATAGTAAGAAAGCAATATATAAGATTTAATTGATTAGTATTTAAGGATAATTAGCTATATAAAAAACCCCAGTTAAAAGATATAGCTATATTTATGCTCGTCGAAACGTAAAGGTTTCGATAACGCCGAATATAACGTTATAACTGTTAATACAAGTCTAAAAACTTTAAAAAGACTTTATAGCGCTAATATAAGTTATATAGCGTTTATATATTTATACGTATCGTTTTTAGACTATTTCAGTTTTTTTAGCTAATATAACTTCCGTACCTTTTCGATACCGCCAGAAACAATCCGAATCTCGGCGAATGGTATTATTATATATACCGCTAGCTTTTAAAGTATAGTTAT
This sequence comes from Monosporascus sp. 5C6A, assembly GCA_004155035.1. Classification (NCBI taxonomy): domain Eukaryota; kingdom Fungi; phylum Ascomycota; class Sordariomycetes; order Xylariales; genus Monosporascus; species Monosporascus sp. 5C6A. The sequence continues at coordinate 2,372 of QJOB01000195.1, read as the reverse complement.
CCGCGAATTTTCTATAATTATAACCGTTCGTTTATATAAAGCTTTATATAATAATAATTGTTATATTTAAGCTATATTAATTACGAAGCACGTATATATAAACTATGAAAAGCGTAAACTATTATAGGAAATTTTAACTTTAAAAAAGTCTAACTTTAAAAGGCAATAATTCAAAAGCTTTATATATTGTTATAAAAGACTTGGGAAAAGGTTCTGAAAATATCTTAAAACCTAAGAAATAACTAAATAAATAATCTTTACTTTCCAATAGCAATATAACCTTATATAAAGCTTAATATAAATAGTACTGTCCAAAAATGTACGTTTATCGCTTATAAATTCGAATTATGTAAGGAATATAATAATAAATATAGCATTTTATTTTTTAAGAAAATAAATATAAAAAAGTTCGCTTTTAATAACGCTTAGATTTATTATATATTCCGCTCCGTTACTTAAACGATCGATATAATAATTTACGAAAAGTTTAAAGTTATAACACCTAGTTATAGCAGCTACTTAGTTGCCGTACCTAGCGTATCTATCTATAACAGCCGTTTTAACTTCCGGCGTTAATCGACGAAGCTCGCCTAAGGTTAGCGTATAATCAATCTGTTTCTCTGGGTTATTATAAAAGCAATTCGAGCCGTATTTTCGCCGCCGCTCCTGCTCCCTCTTCCCGGCCTGCTCCTCTGCCCGCCTTTCCGGCCCCTTTCCCGGCCTGCTTTTCCGGGTTACTGCAAAAGCGGTTCGAGCCGTATTTCGCGCCTTATATTTTCGCGGCTTTTTTTAAATCCCGCCATCCGAATACTATATCTTTAAAATTAAGCCGATTTGTAGCAACTATGATTTCGGAAAAATCTAAAAAGTTCGATATAACGCGTTAGGAAAAGGTTTAGTACTAAATAGTTTGCTTTCGAATTTACAATTAGTTTGAGTTAAAATTGCGGTAATTACTAGGGTGCTTGTTACGAAATTGAAAAAGACGATATAAGTTCATACTTAAAACGATTTAACAATATAGTAAAAGAAAAGAAATTATTAAAAAGAGAAACTAAGTCGATATTGCGGTAATTACTGGAATGTTTATTATAAGATTAAAAAACGTTATAAGTTAATATACAAAATAATTAAAAAATATACTAAAAAGTAAAAGGGTATTAAAAAGAAAAGCTGAATATATTAAAAAGTAGTATTATTATTATTCAGGATTTCTGTTATCCTTTTTCGTTATATTCGATTTTTAATAAAAACGCTTTTATTTAAAACGCCTAATGCCGTTTTAAAGCCTTTTCGGATGTTTTGCTGCTTAGTTAAAAAGAAATGCAGATAAGGGCCGATTCGCTTCTGTTTCGATATAGCCTTTTTAATATAAGCTAATATTCGAAACGATTCGAAGATATATTAAAAGGAAAGAATTTGTTAAAAAGCCTTATTAAAAAGAAAAGCTAGATGGATTAAAAAGTAATATTATTATTATTCGGGTTTCTTATTAACGTTTTTATTATTTTTGGTTTTTAATAAAAATAAGCTGTATTTAAAAAGAATTACGTTTTAAAACCTTTTCAGGGATTTTATAACGTTTTTATCATAGCTTATTTAGCGAAATCGGCTTAAAACTAAAAGCTCATAACGATACTTTCGTAGATTTTTAGCAACTGGATATTTTTAACGGATTTTTAATCAAGATATGCCATCATTGACCTCCATACCGTATACCCCCGGGCGCTATAAAGACAGAGTACAGAAAACCCAACAACAATAACACCCTAACACAATACCATAACAGTAAAACTAAATAGAGAACAGGCGGCAGCATAACTCCACAGGAACTAGTGCCTACCCTCTTCACGGAGAGCATCTGGCAGAAACTTAGACTTCCCAGCAATGGTTCCAGCCAACTTAATCATGGGGACGTTCTTCAGAATATCTGAGACGTGGATGATGCTCTGCGCCTCCTTAAGGTCCCAGGCCCTGATATCGACGGCGAGCAGGCTATCCACGGCATAAGTGTTAATGGGATGGGCGCTGTCAAGGTCTTCGAGCTCCATTATCAGACTCTTCGCATGCTTACCTGTCAGCGCCGAGCATACGGTGGTCTTCGCATCATACATACTTAACGCAGCCCCTAATACCATGCCGAGATCAACGCTCCTAGCCGCTCGGCTCTGCGATGCGGAGGCGTTGTGCTTATGTAGGCCGCACACGCGCAACTGGCCAAAACCGGCGTCCGAGAGCCAGTAAGATAACCCCCCCATCAACGCTCCACCCCCCCAACGCGCCGCCATTTCCTATACAAAATCAACAAAACTGCATATTTATAATTAATTAACAAAAATAGATATTAGAAATCGGCCACCGGGATAATAATT
>QJOB01000194.1:0-123267 GCA_004155035.1 Monosporascus sp. 5C6A | reverse complement strand
AGTGACTGATCAGGATCGATAAAATCCCATATATCAAGCGCGCACGCTCTGGATTGGAATTCGCCCTTGAAGCGGTCCCAGTCCTTGGGTCCCTTGTAGATGACGGAGGAGGTCGACGGTACGGTCGCCATTGTCGTTATTGGAGTATATTGAGATAATCGCTACTGATATACAGCCTATATCGTCTCAGCAACAGCTGATTAATTGATAATTGCTTAAATTGAGCGAATGAGACTCTTAATTGTCAGATATAAGGGATATCAGTTGCGTTGTTATATTGAGCTAATTGCGTAAGTGCTCCGCACACGCACTGCTTTTGTATAGCCTAGCAACGGAACAATTATCCTCCGATCAGAGCGTAGCTAGGGTGCTTTAACACCCTGGCTAGCTGACAGGTAAGCATACCATGCGGCTTTGCATATCAATATGGGCCCATCTCCAAGACCCCTGCCAATCTGTACTGTTGTTTCGAATCAGAGTGTCCCCGCCCCACTTAGCTTTTGAATCACACACTTTTTTTTGCAACACAACCATTAACTTTTGATATATCGGGCTTCAAAGCGCTATATCTTAGCAAGCAGAAGGCTCCCTATTTGCAGCTATATATCATTACGTAGCCCTGGTCAAGAGCTACATTTTGATACTGGTTATATGTTTGTAAGTGCTATATTCGAAAAGAAACGAGTCCTTTAACCTGATTTTTCTATTTAGACTATATATATTCTTTAATAACTTAACCAATATTCCAGTTACAAAGGTGCATCCGGTACCATTATGTAGCCCTCGTCGAGGGCTACACAATGGTATATAGCTGTATATCGGTAGCCTTTTGGTTGTTGAGATAACTTAGTTTGAAGCCCGATATATCCAAAACCAACAACTTGGACGACTTCGAAGTTGTTTGTTTGTACGTAACAGGAATTGGAAACGCCTTACCAAAAAAGAACTTAGTGAGGGGTTGCTATTGTAAGCTAACGGCGGGGAAGCCTTACTAAAAAGGCTTAGCGCGGGGTTGGTACTGGGCCAACCCCTTATTAACCCTTTTTAGTAAAGCGTTTTTAATTGCTATTACGTACAACAAACAACTTCGAAGTCGTCCAAGTTGGTAGTTTTGGATATTTCGGGCTTCAAACTAAGTTATCTCAACAACCAAAAGGCTACCGATATACAGCTATATACCATTGTGTAGCCCTCGACGAGGGCTACATAATGGTACCGGATGCACCTTTGTAACTGGAATATTGGTTAAGTTATTAAAGAATATATATAGTCTAAATAGAAAAATCAGGTTAAAGGACTCGTTTCTTTTCGAATATAGCACTTACAAACATATAACCAGTATCAAAATGTAGCTCTTGACCAGGGCTACGTAATGATATATAGCTGCAAATAGGGAGCCTTCTACTTGCTAAGATATATCGCTTTGAAGCGTATTCGAAGTTGAACGTTGCGTTGCAAAAAAAGGTGTGTGATTCAAAAGCTAAGTGGGGCGGGGACACTCTGATTCGAAACAACAGTATGGCCAGTGCGAGATGCGGCAATGCCCTAGACTAGCGCCTGGAGTCCTGAAGCCCTGGAAACCGCCCTTAACACAAAGGTTATTATGTTGCAACGCTTGCGAAACCGAGGCCCATGACGCCGCGCGATCTAATACGCCAGCACCTGGGAGCAAGCGGAGTTGCGCTGAGGCGGCGAGTAGCCTTTCGTTATGTCGTCCATCCGTTCCCTTCAAAATCGATTTCCTAATTTGGAATTTAGCACGTTTTATCCGACGGAGGGCCATAGGCGTTAGCGCTAACAATTTTTTGAAGGTTATTTTGATTCGCCCATATTAACCAATTAACTACGGCAGGAAAAGCTACCTGTAGCCACACCTATTTTACACTATAATACAAGTACCAACACCGGTTATTGTTATAAATTACAACATTGCATTTAACGTATCAAAACGCAATATATCGACGTTAGCAGCCAATTCGTAACACCGTTCCTATAATTTAAAGCTTTATTTACCGCGTATTGTAATAATATAACTTAAATAAACCTAATACCTTGAAACGGATTTTGTTAAGATTTTTCGATATTGATTAATAGGGATTTCTATATTATCAATACAAGAAAAGCTTTTTGAATCTTCCATTAACAAATAACGTTAAGATTTAAAGCACTTTCGCTTTTACGTTTCTGTGAAGTAACGCAACTTCATAGGGCTAAAGTGGACTTAGCTTTTATTTTCGGACTAGCACCTTCCGAGAAATTGTTAGGTGCGACGCCTTGTCACCCTCTGTCGGATATACTATGGTATCTAGCAAATAAACCACTGTTATGTTCCAGTGGGTCGCGCAAGTAGCTACGCTACCCAAATTAGGTATAGCACTTATACAGGTTAACCGGCGGTACGTGCAGAGAATTGCAGTATTTTTGCAACCCCAATCCAAGGTAGGTTATTACTAAGTGGGTTTTTTTGGCTAAAATACCTAACAGTGTGTTTAAACCTATCCTTAATACTATCCGCCGGAAAGCCACAAGGCGTTAGCTGCAACAAACTTTTCTAAAGGTTGGTAATCCTTTATTTAGCCCCTTAGTCTATACCACTTTTTAATCGCTTTTTACATAAGAAATCTTGATTCCCATAATAACAAAATAACTTTTTAGCATTATTATAAAGTTTTAAAACAAAGCTATATTTGTTATCAAATGTTAGTAATTTTCTGTATTAAAAAATTATTGTTAAAATATTATATAAAATTTCTAAATTTAAATAATCGATAACTGCCGTATTTACTAAATTAAATCTTAATCGACGAATTTTACCGCATTTTAAAAAACAAGATTTACGAATTTAAGCCCGAATTGCGTTATTTATATTTTGCATCAATATTCTAATTGAACTTTTAGCTCGTAAAAATTTACTTAATAAAACGAATTGCCAATATAAGTTTAAAATAGTAAAAACGCGTAATTCCAACTCGATTTTGCTTTATAATAAAAATTGTTAAGTTATTTCGTAAAAGATTAATAACTATATACCAGGCTTACAAGTAATATACAAAATATTAAACGTTGAATTTAAAACTTTATAATTATATACAGCACTTATATATTAATCTTAAATTGCAAAGATATTTATAAATAAAGTTATGTAATCCGATTGGGACCGGAAGGGATTAGTTGAGGTGAATGGTTTTTATTGGCCCAATAGTTGTACTCCTATTTTGCGACATGTTACCAATATATCTCGATCAATTCAGAGCCATCTGAGGGTCCATAAAGCGTTTGTAAGTGGACGCCTCGCGTAAGGCGGACAGAAGTCGGAAATAGAGCAGGAATTGGCGGTGACGTGTTAAACATCGTCGTATCTGGCGTCTTCATGTCTAACGTTTGTATTGAAGCTTTTGGCGCCTCGCCAAAAGGTCAGGCTTGGCCTAGAGTGAGTTGGTAAAGCGGTTCGACTGAGCCTGAACTTCGGGGCATACGTATTACGCAGGCCTGGATGGGCGACGATAACGCAACTCGCAATGGGAACGGCCAGCACCTCGGGGCAGCCAGCGATTGCAGGTGATTCTGTATACAAATGAGAAACCTCAAACGATTCGCCAGAGAGAGCCGCCTCGGATACGTTTCCAAGGACGCGCTCTCCGGCCAGTCGTTTGAGGTTTCTCATTTATATACAGAATCACCTGAATCGCTGGCTGCCTCGAGGTCTCTCACCGTTCTCCTCTGTTTTGTCTGAACAAGTAGCTTGATATTAGTCGTCAAGGCGCCGCATAGCCAGCTTCAGAGCGTCAAAAGAGGCGCTCGGCGGCTCTAGTATTACGGCACCGAGCCTCGAGATGTCATGGAAAACGTGACGAAGCCATGGTGGGGCCTCTCTGTGCCTCGAAAACCGTCACTACCAGTCACTTACTTACATATATATCTTTTTGCCATTCTAGAACGGGGACGATCGTAACACGTGTGTTTCAGAAACTGATTTACCCCAATTATAGAAAACAAGCTCACAGTCTTCCAACTTCAAAGACGCTTCTTCATTGATATTTTTAAGCCATATAAAAACGGCAATGAAAAGTCAGCTCCGACAATTATATAACTCCGTCTCGGTCACTCCTTAGCAAGCTTGGCCAACTCCTGCTCGACCCTCGCCCACTTCCCCTTGGCCCGATACCCGCACATCCAGTAGTTGCCCCCGACGTCCTTGCCCATGACGAGGAAGCCCTCGGGGAACTGCATGCCGAGCTGCGTGTGCTGGACGTACGAAGGGTAGCAGGGCGTGCCCTGTGGGGCGACGGCAGCCGCCGCGAAGTCCATCTGGAACAGGTTGGCCTTGGTCCAGTTGGAGTAGCTGATCTGGTGCATGGTGCCGTCGCCGAGGAACACGGGCAGCGGGTACATGGACTTGCGGACCATCGCCTGGTAGGCCTCGACCTGCTCCCGCGACCCTTGCTCGTTGACCGCCTCGCGCATCCGCGCCGCCAGCCAGCTCAGCGGCCGCTGCAGCATGTCCCGCGCCGGGTGGATCAGGTTGAGGAAGGCCATGGCGTTGGCCACGTACAGCCGGTCCGGCGGCAGCAGGTCCCCCGCCAGCACCTTGCGCAGAGAGTAGGCATTCTGTACGGTCACGGTCCGCTCGGAGTCGGGTGGCAGGTGCGAGATGACGAGGCGCGTCCACCAGGCGACCAGGATGTCTCCCTCCGTCAGGAAGGGCTTCTCTCCACCGGTGTTGCCTTGGGCGGCCGCGAGCTCCTCCAGCGCTGTTGTGCGCATCTTTTCCATGAACCGCGCCGGGATGTACACTACGCGGTTCTCCTTGGCGCGCACGGTGAAGTCGGCCCCGTTCCGCAGGCCGTACTGGATGATGCCGGCCGTCGTCAGGCGCTTGTCCGCCATCTTATGCTTTTCCTTGGGGTGCTTGCCGAGCTCGGCCAGCGGGTCGGAGTTGTAGCCGTGCAGGGACAGGACTTCGTCGTCCCGCCCCTGGATCATAAGGATCCAACTCTCCATGAGGGCCTTGAAGCCCAGCGCGTCGCAGGCGATATGCAGCCAATGCAGGGTCACCAGGGTGGCGTCGTTAAACGAGACCAGGTGGAGGCCGAGGACGGGTATGTCCGAGTATACGTAGTCATCGTAGCTTGAGGGGCAACCGGTCCCGCGGGCCAGACCGATGAAGTCGTCGGGATCGCCGACCACGGCGGGATACGCACTCGGCTTCGGCAGACGGGACGGCAGACGGGACGCCAGCGGGTGGTCCGCCTTGGCCATGTCATGCTTGACGTGGGTGAAGTTGATTGCCGGCCGGTCCGCGGTGAACTCCGCCGGGACGTGATAGGCGAGTCCTCCCTTACCCTGGTCACTCCATGTCAGATCCTTGGAAAAAAGCCACCTGCCAAGTTGGGTTGGTTCGATTCAAACTTACGTGCTTTCGGACCCTACCGCCGAGTTTCCGCCATGTTTCGCGCTTGACCAGATTCTCGAGGGTGCTGCGGAGCTTTTCCACGTCGAGGACGTCGTCGAAGACTAGCATGTTATATAACACAACCCTCCGGAGTATCGGGTGGTCGTCGAAGAAGTGCACGGGGATGACCTGATCGGTCGGCACCGGAGGTAAGGGCTCCTGCGTGCGGAAGAGGAAACTCATGATGGTCCTTGTCTATCTATTATTATTGCTTTCCACGTGCTTTTGATCCCGAATGTCTTGGCCCCAAGTTAGGAGCAACACAGAGTGGCGTTGTTTGTTGCTTCAGAGGCTTTTCTCTCAGATGAAGCTGCGATGTGATGTGAGTTCCCTCGTGAAATGAACCAAACTCTTTTTGCCGCTATGATAGGTATCGGCAAGGGGAGAGTGAGGTGATGTTGGTTTCGTACTACAGCGTCCCGGACGAGGACTACCTATATAGGTACTAGTCCCGAACGCCAGTTATTCTAACTAGCGTGACAAGATCAACGAGGGCAACGGGAGGTCCACGACTTTCTTGTTAGTCTACTCCACTTGGTCACAAGCCTTTGCCCTAAAGCGGTTACGTGGCCTCGCCGCTATCGGTAAATGTTGGTATTCTCGCGCTACGACGTAGTACCGGTACTTACCTTCGGGTTCTTGTGGGCATTATTATAGCTTTCATTCTTCATGGATTTTATAGGCACCTTATAGTTGACGACATGCGTAACGTGATATCACTAGGTAAGCACTGTCGTTTCACCAGATCCTGCGAGTTGTATTTTTCTGTAGTATGTACGACGGCTAAGGTCAAACGTTTTCAGTAAGGGGCCACAAATGTTGCCTACCTAGGAACGGCATCCTGGGCCATCAGACTTAAACCCTTGCTATATTACCAAACCAAGCAACGCTTCGTCACACAGGAACGCCAAAAGATCATCAACGCAGATAAGCTGCAGTTGCTGCTGTTAACCTTGTACACTAGACTAAGCGGTGGGATTAACGAGTAAAGGCTCTCCTCACAACGAGAACATGAAAGAGGCGACTGATGACTCTGTTACACCGGAGGGCCGTACGTAACGCGGCCTGGAGATAGTGACCAGCTACGCTCTAATAAGTAAGTGTTACACCATTCCTGGCGCTGAACGGATTGTACCAGATTCACGAACAGTTTCCCTTCGGGGGAACGACAAGGGGCGGCTCTTACTATGGTAGAGGTCTAACACTTTAATACGGGCAAAATTCCCCTTCCCCCAACCTGTGGGTCGTCAAATCTTGCTGTGGCTCCTTCCGACCCCTGAGCCGCAGGGGGGGCCAGCGGCCGGGAAGGTTTGTGATTGGTTTAGCCCCCAGGGGCCCCAGACAGACCGATTAAACGGCAGTTCATTCACCAGTTTTCCGAGCATCGGGACGATAGAGGGACACGATGGGGCGATCCCAAAAAGCGGCGAGGGAACCCGGTGACTCGGCATTAATAAAAAGGCAATACACAGCCGTCATCTTCATTTACCTTTGTCAATACGCGGCTCCAATTAGTCGCCGAATTACTTCGAGAAGCCACGTAGTCCATGAAACTTGTTACCAGTGAAGTTGTTCGTTGGTAAGCTGGTCTAGGACAAGATGCCCAAGGATAGTCCGGTCTTTGGGAACCTGACGGGCGAGGAGGTCAGAGCTCTCGCCTACGCAGAGCCCCCAATCCAGCCCGTTGGCCTGGGTCCGACAATAGTGCCTCTGGTGTATGTCATGACTATACTCAGCACTATCGTGGTCTGCGGTCGAGTGTGGGCGCGAACGAAACTGCTCGATACGGGGCAGCGGTGGATCCTAGAAGATTATCTGGCTGTAATTGGCTATGTAAGAGAGAAACGACCCCGCCCCGGGCCCCCCTCCAGGACAGGACACCAAGAAGTTGCTTGAGAAAAAGAAAGACCGTTTTGCAATGCTGACATGCCCGGTTGCGAAACACCCATAGCTTCTGTTTATTCCAGCCGCAGCGTTTGGCATACTCGGCGCAAACTACGGGCTCGGTGGCCACGACGCCGACGTGAACGAGTTCCTCAAGGTCCGGGCACGGGAATATGCCCTGCTGTACGAGCTTTGTTACTATGGCGCATCTATGCTCACTAAAGTGGCCATCGCTTTAACTATCCTTAGGATCTGCGTGAGGAGGCTCTACAAGCACATAATCTGGGCCAACCTCGTCATCATGTTCCTGATCTCTGGGGGCTCGACGCTCTTCGTTCTCACCGACTGCAGGCCTTTTGGCGCCCACTGGAATCCGCGCTTGTAGGTGTTCTCAGGATTGTGCTCTTTTCATGGGATTACGCTCGTCCGTCCTGTTTGTTATATTGACCCTTTTTCTTTTCACAGAGGATACTGCAGATCCGGTGATTTCGGTTTCTTGGTCATCAGCTATCTAGGGTCTGCCATACAGGTAGTCACGGACTGGACGTGCGCCATAACGCCTTTCTTCGTCGTCAAGGACCTACAAATGGCGACGCGGATTAAGATCAGCGTCATCATCCTTCTGGGCCTGGGAATTTTCGCCAGTTCTGCGTCTCTAATGCGTATAGTGATGTATCAATACATTGATGTCAGGAAATACCCGGATGACGAGCTATGTAAGACCCGCAACGCAATTTTAACACCGTTGTCAGAGCAAGGGGGCGCTTCGGCACGTGACGTGGGCTAACGTACAACACAATGCAGTCCACCACGCTCCTCTTATCATCTGGTCAGAACTTGAGGGAGGGTTCGCCATCATAGCGTGCTCCCTGCCTTCTCTACGCAAGTTGTTCGGACGGCATCTTGGGAGCTCCGTGGAGCGAGCGAAACAGAAGGGATCGGATATGGCGACGAATGATGTAAGTCGTGGCTTCCGAGTAGCTCTCCCCCACCCCTTTATTGCATCAGCAGCCACGACTAATCATGAAATGATGATAACCGCACAGAGAATGTTCCGTAGCGGCGGTACGCAGCTCAGTTCGTTTAACCCGCAGCAGAAATCGCGCGACACGGTGACAGTCGGCGGTAAATGGGACCGTCTGAGCGACGAGAACGATGAGAACGACGACTCGAGCCGTATACACATCATCAAGCAGACGGAGCTGAGGGTAAACAAGGAGGGGCCCAACGTCGAGACCTGGAGGGAAGACGACAGCGACAGGGTTAGCCGGTGAAACCGGATTGGACGGGTTGGACCCTTGGGCAATGCATGGGTGGTTGATGGGATCCAGTTGTGCTGTTGCAGCCGCTTGTAGGCAGGTACTGTAGGCGTCCCATGAGAGAGACGTCAAAAAGGTGCGGGCCGAAGAGAGAGGTGGCACGGGGAACCGACTAGATTAACCTGGGACCCACGGCTGGGTTTTAAAAATGAAATAAATAATAAGAATAGATATATATATATATAAGTTTGAAATACTATAAAACAGCTAAGCCAAAGGCTTAAACATTAATATCTATTACTTATAATAAAGGCCGTTATATAATCCAATTTTTATATTAATGTTTTATAACGATTATAAAGACTTTTAAAAGCATACGATGAAAATACTTTATAGTAAAATAAAACTTATAATGTTTTAAGATTTTCTATTAAAGATCGTTTTGAAGTTAATTAAAACAAAACATGGTTATTATAACTAATTAAGCTTTTGTTTTTAAATAAATGCTGTATATTGTAAAATAAAAGGTTATAAACTGTAATAATACAATATAACAGTAAATAAAAAGATATTTTTAAAGTTTTTTTAAATTTTATATCCATTTATTCTAAAACATAATATATACAATATTATAAATCAATAAATTAAATCTTTAGAATATATAGTTTTGATTATCACTTTTACATTAATATAAAAACCATGGTATTAAAATATAATAACATTTTAAGCCGGAATTAATAGCTTTAAAATCAATTTTAATTGTACTTGTAAACTTAAAAAATGATAGTATAAATATAAATATCGAATTAACTTTAAAAGAATTTAATAATAGAATTTATAATATATTATACTATCGAACGACAAATAATACCAAACCGGGAATATTTAAACATTCCGTATTAACAAATTGAAATTAAACAACTATATTATAATAAGTCGCTTTAAGTTAATCAAAATTTCTTTCTTTAAACGTATTTATAATTTCTATATAAATATGTAGATTATATCAAGATTTCCACTAATATTATATTTTCGTGTTTTTAACCGTTTTTAAGCGATTATTTTAACAGCTATTAGCTATATTCCTTTTATTACTTCTTTTCTTTTCGATTCGAAAAGTTTACCTTCTTTGTATATTAGTTCTTTTCTTTAAAATATTTTCAAGTGTTTTTATAAAAAGAAAACTAATAAAGCCGGAAGATAGAACGGAGAAACGCTCGGCGTAATATGCAAGGTAGATATAGGTCCAAGCCTGGAAAATAAATGTTATAGCCCAGCCAGGCTTGGCTTCCCCAAACGGTCGGAAACCGCAGAAGAAAAGGGGCCGATTAGGGATTACAGAACCGGACCATAGTCGAACGCGATCGGTTCGATTATATTCGACCCCAAAAAGGTAAGAAGAATATATACGTTCATTATTTTTATTATCTTAAATAATATTAACTTGTAATATAACTTAATTATCTAAATTATCCTTAATTATTTATTATTATTAAAGGTTATTAATTCATTTTTATTACTTAATTTCTTATAATATTACTATAAACATAAACCTATACGATTAAGTTTAATAAATAAATAATTAACCCTGCTATTATATATTATAAGCTTTTATTTAATAATATAATTAAACTTTAAGCAATATTCGAACCGTTAATATATCGATTAATATTTAAATAACAACTATTTCGGAACTTACGGTTTAACAACTTTAAGATAAAATTAAAAAAAAACTCGAAGTTAACGTTTAACAACTTATTAATTAGGTAATAGCAGCCTAATTAACGCCGGTCGGTATTCGCAAAATAAAGTCTAAGAAACTTCAGCCTTATAACGAAAAAGAAAAACGTTTAGAGTTTCCTAACCCAGGGTCGGGTTTACCTTCGTTTCGAAAGGCTTACCGACCCAGCGGATCAGATTCTTGCCATTGCAGCCTGTTTGAAAAAAAAACGCTTTCGATTAATTTAAGCCTATTATAAAAGACTTTCTAGAAAAAAGAAAGTCCAATTAGGAAAAAACCACTAAGGAAATCTTTTCTAGTTATGTTAATTTCGAAAATCCGGACGAAAAACGTATTGTAATTTAACAAACCTTTTAATTGCATTAAACAAGAATAGCTTTTAAGTACGTTATAAAATTTAGGAACTTTATGGTAAAAGCAGGATAGATGGAAGACAAGGATAATATTTTGATTAACGTATTTTATAAAGGTTTAAAAAAGGAGGTTAAAAACGAAATTATCAAATTCTTACAATTTACGATATTCGATAAATACATTACCGAAATAATAAAAATCGATGACCGATAATTTGAAAGATAATAAAAAAGAAAAGGATATTTTACTTTATAGGCTAAACATTCCAAAGTTAATTAAGGAAAAGAGTACGAAATACCTTTTACTTTTGATAAAACAATTTCAAAATTTATGGAACTAGTATTACTTAACGACGAGATATAAACCAGGTATAGTATTATAATTATAGTAAGATGGAATATGTTGTTAAATAATATAAAGCGTTACAAAAAACCGATAAGAAAATACCTTAAACTTTAATGCTCGAAAAGCTACTAAAAGGTTAAAACAGCAATAAATAAGTTAATATAATCCATATTCGCAATAATAATGAATAAGAAAAAACGCAATAAGGATTAAAAACGGCCAAGGCTTTTTTATAAGTAATAATGGAAAGATAAGTTTAAAAACCCCGGTACACGGATTTTTACCTTATTAACTGTAACCAATTTTAGTACTTTGTTTACGCAAACAAGAAAATAACGAATTTATAAACGAATTATTTGTATATAGAAGGAAGGTTTCGATTTTTATACCTAAATAGGATATAATTACGAAAACTAATAGTAATACCGAATGTTGCAGACTTTTACCATATAGGAAAAGGTCGAAAATATAATACCAGTATTGATATAGCCGGATAGCAAAAGATATCCTGAAAAAAACCTTACGTATTATTTCGGATAATGCAATTATTAAACTTAAAAAAAGCTAATTTAAAGGTTTATTAATAAGCATTGTTAAAAGGTTATTACCGAAGTTTAATTACAACCAGATTTCGAAACAAACTTTCGAAAACGGAAAATATTACGAAGAAAATTAACAGAATTCTTTAATCAAAGTTAACCGACCCTTTAGAAAGAATGGAAAGCTATTAAAAGATTTTGAAATAATATTTGCAATTTAGCAAACCGGCTATATTAATAAGAAAAACTTTCTTTAACTCGAAATTTAGTTACGGCATTAAAAAAGCTAATTAAAACAAAGGCAAAAAGTATATCAACGACTTACGAAACAAATCTAGCAACTTACGAAACCTCTCTAAAAGAAAGACGCTACTTATAAAAAAGTCTTAAGATAATAAAAACCGGAAACAGCAATAAGAACTTTTTAAAATAATTCTGAATATGATAACAGAAACCAATAATAACTTTATTACCTTAAAAATACGAATTGGGATATACTGATATATTACAATAATAGATTACGGAGCTTTAAGCGCTAATTACATTACCCCGAAATTGGTAAACCAGCTTAAACTGCTATAAAAGGATAAAAGTAATACTTATATCGCCGACAATGCTGAAACTTAAGCATTCGCCTTTAATAACGGGAAAATCATACGCGAAATTAATTGTGATGGGGCTGCACGCAGCCCCTGTTATGGGCACCGGAGTTACGTCGGTGCCAATACGTTAGGACCACGCCGCGTTAGCGCTAGCGCCGCGTTATATATTTCTTATATACAAACTGTATTTTTCGATTTTTCTTTTTCTTTCTTTTTTAGTTAGAAAATAAATCCTTTTTAGGTAACTAGTTGTAGATCGCATAGGTTAAGCCTTTCATATATTTTCCAACTTACAATAACAGAATAGGAGATATTCGGAAGACGATAAAGGGATTCGAAAGATTTTCGAACGTTCTTTAAAAGGTTTAATAAAGGGCCTTTATAAATCTAAAAATGCAAAAGATATTAAATGCAATAACAAAAACCTTGATTACCTTATTAATAACTATAAAATAACGTATAAATTCTTAATTCGAAAATAACAAAAGAAAACGTTGTTAATTAAATAATATATAAAAAGTTAACATATTAATAATAAAAAGCTAAATAACGTAACCGAATAACTTAAAAACGGATTAATTGCGTAATAAAAAATTATTAAAAAGCTACGCGTTTAAAAAACAACATTTAATAAAAATACTTCCATTTTTGTAACCGAACATTAATTAAAGATTCGCGAAGTTCCCGGTTCCGAAATAACTTAAATAATTAAAACGAAGCGAAAATTTTTAGTTTAACTAAAAAAATTCGACGGGATAAAAAGAAATTCCGGATTAATTTATTTTTATAAATTATAAATTAAAAATAAACGTAATTTTCGTTAAAGGGGTTTATAAGTAATTTTACGTTATATATAAAAGGTTCGAAAGTAATGTATAATATATAATTATTATATATTATATTACCGGAAGCCTAAATAATAACTATTATCCGATTACTCTTTTTTAAACGTTATATAAGTAATATAATAATCGTTACCGGAAGAAGAAAGCGGCCGAACGGCTTAAAAAATTGAAATAAGCCGATAACGCAAAGGTTTTTTTTTATCCAGTATTCGAAAAAGCGTTATAAAGCGTATCGCGGTATCGTAGGATTTGTCGGAGCAATAATTTGATTTTGTATATCTTAAATTATTAAAACAAAGGTTTCTAATAAAAACTAACACTTATTATATAGGATAAACAAGTTTTTTAATCGATAAAAAAGGTGATAATTAAGAAATATTGTTAATAGCCGTTAAAATGGTTATTATAAGCAGGTTGGAAAAGAAAATAGCGACATAACGTTCGTAATAACTTTTAATGTAATACGTATATTTGTTTTAAAGCCGTAAATATAATTTATGATAAAAAATACGTTTAATTTTAATTAATTTGATATGTTATAATTAAGTTATTTAGATTTGTTATTATAAGGTGCTACAAACCATCCGATTTGTTTGTATATCCGATTCGCTTATGTGATACGTTATATATAAAGTGGTTTATAAAAGTAAACGTCCGAATAACGTTTTATAAAATTAGGATTAAAAAAAAGATAAATAAAAAACCGCTTGTAAAATACGTTTCGGGTTATTTAAATAGTTAGTAGTTCCTTTTGGTTTATACGGCATTTCCGCGACTTTTTAATAATACGTTAACGGAATACTACGGAAATACCTAAACGTTTTTTGTTTTATATATATAAATAACATTTTTATTTATTCGTTAAGATTTAAAGAAAATTATATGTAAAAAGTAAAAATAATTTTATGCTACTTAAAAAAAACTAGTTTAAGTTTCGATATTTCTAAATGCGAGTTTACCGTTAAATCGACGAAATACTTAGGATTTATTATAAAAGTAAGGCGAAAAATAAAGATGGACCCGGAAAAGCTGCACGCGATCCGTAAATAGGAAGCTTTTAAAACGTTTAAAAAGGTACGAAGTTTTCTTGGATTCGGTAGTTTTTACCGTAATTTTATATCGCGTTACGTAAAGCTAATAACGCCTCTGGTAACTTTTATATAAAAAGGAATTTTATTTCGTTAAGGGGAAAAAAAAGCGTTCGAGTAATTTAAAAACGCCTTAATGTCGGAGCCGGTTTTAACATAATAAAACCCCGAAAAGCTAAAAATAATAAAAGCGAATTATTCGGGGTAACGTCCTACACAAGTACTCCGGACGCACAAGTACTCCGGACGGTTTTTGGCACATTCTAACCACCGAACTTTAATTGATTATTTCTTAATATTAACAATATGAAACGGCTTACAAAAGAAGCGAGAATAAACCTAGCCGTTCAGGCTAAGAAACGAGACCCGAAATTTAGTTATGCAATACTTAGTTTTATATATAAAGTCGCGAAATCTACTTTGTATGAACGATATAACGGTATACCTTTTTATAGCGACCATATACCTAAATTGCGAAGATTAACGGCGACCGAAAAGAAATCGATTATCGACCGAATTTTCGACCTAGATGCGCGAGCGTTTCCTGTCCGGTTTCAGTACGTTGAAGATATGGCTAATATATTGCTTGCTTAACGCGTTGCAGGGCACGTCGGGATTAACTGGGCGTCGAACTTTGTTAGACGGCAAAAAAAACTTTAGACGCGTTTAAATCGGAAGATCGATTATTAACGGGTCCTATGCGAAAATCCGGAAACATTTCGTAAGTGGTTCGAACTTGTTCGGGTTATTATCGTAAAATACGGCATCGCAGAAAAGGATATTTACAACTTCGACGAGACAGGATTTTTAATGGGGTTTCTTATGGTAACTAATATAGTAATTACTAATGCCGAAAAACGTGGAAGACCTAGATAAGCGTAACAAAGGAATAAAGAATAGGTTATAGTTATCCAGGCTGTTAATTTGCAAGGTTAGGTTTTGCCGTTATTTATTATTATAACAGGAAAAAATCATTTTAGATCCTAATACCGCGATAACTTATTGCCAGTTAATTAAAAGCTCGGTATAAGCCATAATAACTGGATAATAAACGAATTAAGTTTAAAATGGATTTAGCATTTCGATAAATATATTCGGATACGTACGAAAGGTTCGAAACGTTTTCTTATTTTCGACGGCTACGAAAGTTACCATTCGATGGAATTCGAAGAATACTACGCAAATTACGATATTATTACGTTTTGTATGCCTGCGCATTTTTTATATCGGCTTTAACTTTTTAACGTATTTTGTTTTTCTGTTTTAAAACGCGCTTATTCGCGGTATATCGAAAACTTAATACGACGCTATTATACCCATATTGCCAAAGAAGATTTCTTCGCCGGCTTTTACAACGCGTTTTAAGTTGTTATGACGTTTAATAACATTAAATCTGGATTTGCGAAAGCTGGTTTTGTTTTATTCGATCCCAATAACGTTTTTTCCGAATTGGAAGTTTCTCCAGTTATGCCTACGCCAACCGTTTCCCTGTTAACCTCCGCCGGTTTTATTCGTTTCCCGCCCGCGAAAACCCCTAGGAATATCAAGGAAGTAACGAGGCAAGGACGTTATTTGCAAAAAAAGATTGGATATTAAGGTAGTTCGTTAAGGGTCGTTAAATCGGCTAGTTTTTTAACAAAAAGTAACTTGTTACTTTTGTACGAAGTTGCTTTTTTTCGGGAAAAAAATGCCCAATTACGCGAAACGAATTATATTTTAAGCAAACGTCGGAGGACCAAAAATAAACGTTTTTAAAAAGGAGGAATACTTACTATACAAGAAGGACAAGCTTTTCTGGCCGGAAAAAAAGGGGGTGGTGAAAAAATGCAGTTAACAGCAGCTGAAGGGGGTCGTCGCAAGAGGGTTGAGACGAAGGAACGGAAGTGTAAGGTCTGCAGCAAGCCCGGACATAATGCGCGTACTTGTAAAAAAGTTATAAAGACGTTTAGCGAAAAAGAATCCGATTGATTTGAATTAATGCGATATGTTGTTGTTAATTAATTTGAATTTGTTATCGCGACGTGCCAAAAACCGTCCGGAGTACTTGTGCGTCCGGAGTACTTGTGTAGGACGTTATACGTACAGAAAATGTTTATTATAAATTAATAAATAGGAAATGTTACGTTTAATTATTTATTACTTTAAAAAATTAAACTTAATCGAAATTAATTATAAAATATACAATAAGGAATTTTTAGTAATAATTAATTATTTAAAAGCGTAAGATATAAAGTTATATAACGTAATAGTTCTATTTAAAATCCTTTCCCATTATAAAAACTTTAAAAACTTTATAATTATTAAAAAATTAAATAAACGTTAAGTAAGGTAATTTAAGGAATTATTTCGATTTAATTTTTATTTAGAATTCCGCGTAAGCCGTTTAAACATTAAGGCCGACGTATTTTTTCGTAAAAAAAATATGTTTATAGGAAATATCGATAATAAGAAAACTGGTTAGAAATTCCAGTTATTAAAGGATAAATTGTTATTTTTATTACTTATAAAAAGCGCGAATAATGCAGAAGCTTTTTTAATAATAAATAACATTAATATAAAAGGTAAAAAATTCCTTACGGAAATCTAGGTATTCTAATAATACAAGAATTTACAAAAGCTATGGGACGTAATATTAAAGTGCGATAAAAGTTACTTACGTATTATCGAGGTTATTGTTAAAAAAATGCAACTTCTTTTCCGAATTAAAGTTAATAATGTTTATTATTAAATATTGGTTAAACGCAAAAGGTTTTTCTTAATTCCGGAAACGTTTATAAATCCCGGATTAAAAGCTGCTTAAAATTGTAAAGGAATAGAAAGGACTAGCTACTCCGCCATATAATCAAAAAGATCAGCAGTTCTAACACCAGGTGGCGTTGGAAGTCCTTGTCCGCGTTTAAGTAAGGAACGCCCCGGGGCTATTCCTTTACATTACTCCCCCCTCCTCTAGGAGTCATCCCGACTCCAGCCTTTATCAACCTAGGCCTCTTGGCATTCGGCGATACCTCGGCGACATGAAACACAGGAGAGTTATCCAGGAGTAGCCCTACTTTACACCGTTATCCCTTCATCGACCTAGCCACTTTTTGGGGCCTTGGCGATCCCTCGGCGATACGCGCGTGCAAACTCGGCTTAAGCACGTTAGACCCCCAAGGACAAATGCGACCCAAGCCGCTGCACGCGTCGGAATATCGCCGACCTGAGCAGTGCGCAGGAATGGGCCCCTACTACCCCAAGCCACTTGCAATTATCGGGTAACTAAGCCGATCTGTAACCTAAGTGCGAATAGGTAGGTTTATTTACCTTGTGAGCGCCACGAAGGCCCCCGTTTCGACGACCCACACAAGGCCTGCCAGGTTCCAAAATCTCAATCGTTTTGCGACAGATTCGAACCCCGTACTTGTGTGGTCGCGACTAGTAGGCCAGTGCACTGGAATGGCGTTGGAACAATGTAAAGGAATAGAAAGAACTAGCTACTCCGCCACATAATCAAAAGATCAGCAGTTCCAACGCTAGGTGGCATTGGAAGTCCTTGTCCGCGTTTAAGTAGGGAACGCCCCGGGGCCATTCCCTTACAAAAATAACCTTAATTAAAATACGTCCGATTTTTATATAATCGGACATCCGGGAAAAAGAGTAACGATAGTAATATTCGCGAAAAGTTTTTTTTGGCCGGGTATATACTATATAATTAGGCGTTTTTGCAAAAACTGCGACGTATATTGTTATAAAAACGTATAAAAAACAGAAAAAAGGGTTATTAAAGCATTTACTAATTGCGGAACGGTTTGATAACGAATTATTAATAAACTTTATAACCGACTTGTTAATAATTTCCGAACAAAACCTGCGTTTTTAATAGTTATAATTAACCGGCTGTCCAAAGCCGTTATATTAAAGGTTCTCTGTTTTTCCATATTATTATTAATAATAATAAAAGTAATTAGGTTAGGAAGTTTTGGAATAGGTTTTGCGAATTAATAAGGATAAAGTAACGTTTTTTTACCTCGTTTTATTTAAAAACCGACGGCGCTATAAAAAAAGCAAATTAAAAGGTATTAATTTATTTACGGGCCTTTATAACGTACGTTTAATAGAACTGGACTAAATCTTTTCCATGAACGATATTTACGATTAATAACCGAAATATAACTTCGGTAAAATTAAACCTTCTTTTCCTGTTCCATGGTTAGTACGCCGAACCAGTCTCGTAAGTAGGAAACAGTTCCGTTTTTAGGAAAGATCCGTTTACCAAAGTAAAGGGTTTTGTTAAGAAACTTCGGAAAAGGATCGAATTCGCTTCAGCCGTTATAATAGCAACGTAATAAGCCTAAAGAAAATAACGAATAAATATCGTTTTCCCGCGGAATAATACGAAGTAAACGATAAAATATAACTTTCCTTAAAAAACGTCGTTATCTTTTGGCCGTTAAAAAGATTAAAGTAATTGCAGGTAAAATATTAAGTAACTAAAATAATAAGTTTTTACGTCATGGAATTAAATACCTTTAAGGGAATCTATAACCGTTTTTACGTAAATTTATTAAAGTGCGTAAATACGGACCTTTTGCCGTTTTAGGTAAACGCAAACATTTAACCCCTGCCGATAACCGGAAAAAATGAAAAAAAGCTAAAGTACGCGGTAAAACGCATTTTATAAATCCGTATTAAAAAGATAAAAAAAACTCCAGGCGAAAGTTGCTAATTAAGTAAAAAGGTTACGTAAAACTTACTTAGAAGCCGTTCGAAGAATTCGCAGAAACTAAGGCCTTAAAAGATTTCGAAAAAAATACGGAGATTTAACGATTAACGACGGCCCCTAAATATAACGCCCGATTAAGAAAAACAAGAGGGTAAAAGGGCTGTTTCCGAATAGCTTATTAGCAATTTTTAAAAAAACGTATAAATTCCGGAAAAGCCGTTCCGGAATTAAAAGATTTAAGCTGGTAAATTACGTATACGCAACTTATTAATAACGTACGAATAATGGAAAAAATAAGAGGAAAATAGGTAGTACGCCGGTTATAAATTACTTAATTAACCTTAAAACCTATAGACTTTTAAATTTACTTAAAAAATTACAACTTTACAACTGCGTATAAAAAACGTAAAGTACGTATTAAAGGCGCGTATATAATTTTATTCTTTAATCGTTATTATTATTTTTAATAATAAACTTTTCCTTAATCGTTTAAGTAACGCTTACGAAACTTTCGAAAGTAAAAGCAATACGGTTATTAACCGTAAAGAAGTCGATCTTATAAATAATTAACGAACGGTATAAAAAAAGCGCAGGAATACTTAGAAGGAATACTTATATAACAGGATTTTTTATTTTTATAAGTAATACATCATTTTCCCGAAAAAATAAAAGGCAAACCGGAACCGGACGTGTAAGTACTTATAAACAACGTATGAAAACGGGATAAACAACGCAAACTTACCTTTTTACGAATAATATAAAAAAACTTAACCCAAATTTAAAAAGCCTTAATACCCGTCTTTTCTTCAATGTAGATAAAATCTAATTTGTCGCATTAATAATAACAAAATAACGTAGAAAAAACGCCAAAAAGGGTTTATTTTAATTAATATAGTCGTAATTTAAAGCAACTTCCATAAGTTTATTTACCGTTTAACGGATCTGGGATACATCCACAAATTACGCGGAAATACAGTTAAAAAAGTGCCCAGCTTACGTTATTAAAATATTTACCTTGGGGTATTTGTAATTAAAATAAACGTAAGCTTCGTATCGGACAGCCTTTTTACCTAAAGAATATAAATAAAGAAAAAATAATTAAAAAGTTACGAATAAATAACGTATTTACTAACTTAATTTACACAAAAGGCATTAAGATTAATCGCAAAACGGGCTATACAGATAAAACAAGGGACTTTTCGGTATTAGGAAAAGTACTCATCCAAGGTAACGCGTATAGCCAGCTTACGAACCGTTCCCGCGGCCTCCTCGGCAGCGATAAATTTCTTCGGGTTAAATTTACGGGGCATTTTAGTACGGAATCTGCAATACCCTCATTAATTAACTTCCAAGCCGTTACAAAATAACGCAAATAATCTAAATTAAAACTAATTCGGAAACGGTAACACCTACCAATTTTGGGCCAATCAAAAGCTAGGATTTTTACAATTAGCAGCCTTACCGAGGTACTAAACCCGATTAGGCAAGGATTAACGTAATCAGCACGTTAACCCCTTTTCGGATAAGTAAGGGGGTTATATAATAGGGCTATACGCAGCCCTTGTTATAGGTACCGGAATTACGTCGGTACTAATACGCTAAAACCACGTAGCGTCAGCGTTAACGCCGCGATATATACTTCTTATATACAAACTGTATTTTCGATTTTCCTTTTTCTTTCCTTTATAATTAGAAAATAAATCCCTTTTAGGTAACTGGTTGCAGATCGTACAGGTCAAGCTTTTCACATTAATTATTTCGAGATTTTTATTTACAGATAAATTCAAATAATTAACTTCAACATCGTTTTATTAGAAAATTACAATATAATCTTAAAACGACTATAATTATATTAATGCAACCTTTGAATCGATTAAATTACCAACTAGGTAAAGTTTACTTTATATTTAATCGACAAAAAAAAACAAGATTTTTATATTTGATTAATAGGAAAAAAAGCCACAAATATAAGTATAAAGATACGATAGAAACCTTATCATCCAAAAAAACGAGATATTAAAAAAAGGCAGAACAAACGTATTCGACGCATTATAACCACTATCCGGATATAACTATATGACATAAACAAAATCTTAGAATACCAGGCCGAAAAATCAGAAAAAAACATAACTAATATATTACCACAATACCGCAAATATAAATAATTATTGTAAAAAAACTTAAAACGAAGTTATTAAATATACCGAATGGGATTATGAAATAATCCTTAGAAAGGCACATTAGCCAAATTTTAATTTATTTACAATTTAAACGAAACGAAGCTTTATACCTTACGCGAATATCTGGAAAATAAACTTTAAAATGGATAAATTCGACAGTTTATATCTTTAACCGGATATCTTATATTTTTCTTACTAAAAAGAACGGCAAGTTACGGCTAATAATCAATTATCGATATTTTAATAACAGTACTGTTAAAAATAAAATAGCCTAATTACTAATTACCGAAATAAAAAATTGTTTATAAAAAATTAAATAATTTACCGCTTTAAATTTTAAAAACGGATATAACCTAATTCGAATTAAGCCAGGATACGAATAAAAAACGACTTTTAAAACAAAATACGGTTTATATAAATATTTGGTTATACTAATAAAACTTACGAACGTATCAGCAACTTTTTAACAAATAGTTAACCATATACTCAAAAAATATTTAATCGTTTTCGTTATGTAATATTTGGACGATAATTTGATTTTTTTAAAATTGGAAAAGGTGTATATAAGATAAGTTTATTAATGTTATAGTTAAGTTGATCGGTAAGAAGAATTAAACAAAATGTGAAAAGTGTAAATTGTTATGGATAATTCTAGCTTTAAAAATTAATAACTGGGAAGTTTAATATATAATATAAAAGCCACGTAATAACGTTTTTGCGAGCTGCTTATAGTTCCTTAAAACTTGATAATTAATTACGTAACCTTTCTTTTGCGATATACCTTTTAAATAAAAGGGAAAAATTTTTTTGAATTTATTATTTCGTAATTTTTCTAATTTTTAAATTAATATAATAACAAAAAAATAACGTATTTAATAATAATATTATATTGTAACAAAAATATAAGCCATAAACGCGTTAAATAGTTAAGGTACAAGGGTTATTATAATTTTTTTTTCGCCGGTAATAATAAATAACGGAAAATAATAATATTATTCCTTTATCGTTTATGGTAATAAGTAATAAAAAGTGAATTTATACTTTACGTACGCATTTACGTACGTATATTAATTTAAATTTTGGAAACGTTACAAAGTTTTTTTTTTGGTTTTAATAATAATTTCGTAAATATCTTAAGTGCGAAAGAAAAGATTACGAAATTAACGTATAGGTTGTAAAAGATTATTATTATTATTATTATTATTATTATTATTATTACCGTTACGAAATAGGCTTCTTTTTTTATTTTTATAAACTTTAAGTATATTAACGGGTAATTATAATTATTATTTTTAATAATAATAATAACGTAAATATATGTTATTGTTATAGGTTTTATTTAAAGATATTAATGGTAATTATAAATGTTTTTTTATATTACGTACGCCGCGTACGTTATTAACGCTGTTAACGTTTGCGCAGTTTGCGTATAGCGCGATATTGCCGTTACCGCCGCTGACGCCGCGGAAGCCGCTATTCCCGTTTTTATTACGCCTGTAGCTCCTGTCGTGCCGGTTGCTGCCGCTTCCGCCATTTTGGTAGTTCCTGCCGTGCCCGTAGCCGCCGTTTCCGTTACTCCTGCCGTGCCTATGGCCGCTACGCCTATCGTTTCGGTTTCGTTCGTTATACCAGCTGTACCTGCCGTCGCCGTTTCCGCCGTACCGGCCGCCGTTTCCGTTTCCGGCCTTACGTAGCCGTAAATTTCCGGGCGATCACCCCGTTAGTGTTCCGCGCGTAACGCGCGCCGCGCCGAGCCCTGTTTCGGTTATTTGCGTTCCGCGTTCGTAAGGCATTTAACGGGCGCGTCCTTCGACGCCGCCGTAAGTAGTTATTGCTGGCGTTATACCTTTGGGTATACCTGCTTTCCGGTATACGTATTTTTTATAATTTTGCTTTAACCCGCCTGTTCGTTACGCATTTTATCGCGGTTTTCGAAATTAATAACCGTTTTACAGTAAGTTTTTTTATTTATATAATTCGTACGTTTTGGGAAACGTATTAATTACGTAACAAAAGGTTTGCCGTTTTTACGTTATTATACGTACGTTTTTAAAAAAAAGAAAAACAAAGCAAAAGCAAGCGTTAATTATTCGTTTTATTGCCGATAAGCTTGGTGCCGTACGCAGCCAGGTACTTACTTTCGTAAGACAGATTTTGGATTTGCTCTTATTTCAATAATAATAATAATAAATTATTTTTTAGTTTTATTTTATTCGTTTTTTTAATTATTTGGAATAGTTTTTTTCTACAATCTTAAGCTTAATAAAACGTTACCTATTTATTGACTTTAACGATTTCCCGAAAATACTTAGCGTAAATCCTAAAAATTAAAAAATAACTTAAAATATTTAAACTTTTATTTAAAAAAAGTTTTTATTAATCCGTTAATAAATATTTAATTAATAAATAAGTAAGTTACGTTAAAAGATCCAAATATTTACTTTTAACGTAATTATATATTTTGTATATTAACGTAACATAACCGGGTAATAACTTTTTTATTTTCCCTTATTATTAAAATAATTATTTATTAATTATCGTAAAAAACTTTTTAAATTTAACGTAATTTTAAATTTAAATTTCGGAATAATGGTTTAAAAATTATGGTTTTTTAACCGTATATTTTTATATATACAATTTAATTTCTATTATAAAAATCGTTAGCGTTACTTAACGAATTATTCTTTATACGATCGTTGTTTTGTATAAAATTATTATATAAACTTAAAAGAATCGCCGTATTTTAAAATTATTAATAAACGATACGTTGTAACGATTCATAAAACTTGTATTCTTTTATATATATTTCCGTATACGATCGTTAAGAAGCGTATTTAAAAAAAAGTAACAAATTATTTTATTAACAGTTTTAATATACTTAATTAATAAATTAATTAAATATTTTAATAAAAGAATATAACAAAGGTTACGTTTAAACGGGTTATTATTATAATATAAAAAATAAAACTTAGGCGTTTTTAATAACTTTTAATTTATGTTTTAAAAATTATTTCGTTATTAAAAATAAGTTTTTTATTTTTTAAGAGGGTCGGCGGTACGTAAATATCGTTTATTAAGGCAAAACGAATAACGACTTTTTGTATATAAAAGTTATATATTAAAATATTTTGCGTTTTTAATTTATTACAAATTACCCGAATATTAAAATATTACCTTATTTTGCCTTAATGTTTTAACTTATACGTTCCTTTTAACTTAGAAACTATATCTTTAATTCCAAATTAATATGTTTAATAATAAAACAGTCACAAATCGTTTACGAAAAACAAAAAAATAACCGTACGTAACTTATCATAAAACAAATACGGTTTTTTTAAAAATAAAATAAACTTTAGTTTTTTCAAACAAAAAAAACTTCCGATATTATATTAAAAACGAATTCTTAAACGTATATAAGGTTCGTTCGAATTCTATATGCATGCCGGTTTTTTATAACCGTCTAAAAAAACGCAAATTACTTTAATTAACTCTTTTCGCAAAATATTTAAAAAAACTATTTTTACCTTAAATTAAGGTATTTCCAGGTCTTATTTAATAATTATCGTTATAACTACATTAAAGGATATAATTATAAACGTAATAATATATATATTAATAATCAAATCGGTTTTTTATGAATTGTTACGTATATAAATCTGTAATTTATAACGTTTCAACTAATTATTTTTATTAAACGTATCCGTAAATACTTATTTAAAAAATTAATTTGGATTTGGCTCATATAATCTGTATCTGCTTTTATACTCCGCGTTTTATAAACGCTTAGATTTCGTTTTTAACGTTTTTCTTTAAAAACTTACTTAAAAAGTACTTATCGAAATCCTTTTAATATTTCGGCAACTTAACCTTTAACTAATTGTTATAAATCTTAACTTAAATTAAATATAACGCCAAGCCGTTTAACTTTGTTCTGTAACGTTTTTATTATAATTACTATATAAAGATATACAGCTTTTTATATTTTTATTATATTATATATTACATTAACGGAAATAAATAAATAATATCTTTTTAGTTTCGATTTAAGGCCAGTTATATTTTACTACTTTTATAAATTACGGTAATGTTTATTAAATAGTTACTACGGTTTTCGGTATTATTATATTTTTATTTTCCCAATTTTTTTATTTTTGCAAATAAATGCTTACAGTTACTTTCCTTTTTTCGTTTTAAGTTTTAGAACGCGGAAAATAAAATGTTCTTAATTACCGGATCTTTTCTTATTTATTAAAGCCCCAAATCGGACTTTATATTTATAAGCAAATAAAATCATTCGCTTGTTATTTCCGTTAAATGCATTTCCGGAAAAACATTTTCCTTATTATCTTGTTTACGATAAACTTACGAAAACTTTACAAACTTTTTACTTTTAACAAACAGCTAAACCTCGGCCTTAACGAATAACTAAACTTCGCTTTCTTAAGTATTTCCTTAAATTTCTTTTTCCGGATTAAAAATATTCTTAAAAGTCAAAAATCCACGATTAACTCCAGCTTTACCCGCAAACTCCCCTATACCCGAATTTTAACTTTCCGGCTAACCATCCGTTAAATCTTTAAATTCGGAAATAAAACTTTCTGCATTTTCTAAAATGCTATAATTAATATCAGAATTATTCTACGTATTAAATATATCGAAAACTATATTTTTCTAATTAAAGTTTCGTGAATATAAAAATTATTCGCGAATTCCCGGTTTATAACTAAAATGATCGCCTTTTTCCTTTCCTTTCAGGCTTATAAAAAGTCTTTTTATCGAATATAACGTTACGTATAATAATAACTTTCCGGAACTCGGGCATCCATATTTAGTAAATATTAAGAATTCGGTATTTTACTAAATAACCGATATAGGTTTTCGCTTCGATTTTTTATATTCGCTTTTTCAAACTTACTTTTCGTTTTTTTGTTAACGGATAAGTTCGTACGTTATACACGAAAATCCCAAACTAATTAAATTTAAAGTTTATAATAATTACGGTAAATACGGCGGGTTCGTATTAACGGAAATATTACTTAAATTAACGAACGAATACTTTAATAAGTATAAAAAGATTTTAAACATAATTAAGTCTTATATTATATAGTTACGTAACTGCTTTTATTACTTTAAGTTAAAGCTTTTAAACGAAATTTCTTCGCAACGTTATTTTCAAAACTTTATTAATTAACTTTTAACTTACTTGCTTATTTCTTTTTACCGGGTTTTTCGTATATAGAAAGAATGTTTTAAGCTTAATCTTTCTTTAATATACCAGATTTAATAAATTATAAATCCGTTTATTATAATCGTTTCAATATTATAATTTTATTTAATTTTATAAATAAAAAATCTGTAATACTTGCGTACTTAATATTTAAAATCCCTAGTAATGCAAAACGGTATTTTTAAAAGTAATTAACAATTAATAAAACGAAAAACTTCTTATTATATTCGTTTTTAATTACTAAAAACCACTTGGAACTATTAAACCCTAAAAGAAAATCGAAATAATCCTAAGTAATACGTAAAAGAAAATCTTAAAGTTTAGCTTTTAAATACGCGCCTTAGAATTACTTAAAAAAATACGTATAAATATATTCCTTATATTCTAAACGTGCCGTCCTAATTATAACTACGTTCTTAACGCTTTTAATAAGTAATTTCAATATTATAAATCCTAAATACCCAAACAGTAAGTATTAAAAATTCTTTATTTTTTTTCGAAAACGTAAATAATCCTTGAATCGCCTTTACGCTTTTCTTTTTTTATTAATTATTGGAAATATTAATATGTTTATCGGGTTTTACGGAATTACCGGTAAAGTGTTCGAATAAAAAGATAACGGCTTATATTCATGGAAAACTAAGTTATATATTTACATAAACTTCGTAAAAACAATATTTTTAATATTTTTTCCGTTTTTGAAGAAATAATCCAAACCGTAATATTAAATCTTAACTTTATAAAACAAAATTTCCGAAACGATATTAACGTACAAGCCTTTTACTGTTATTGCACCCTTTAAAATAAAATCATACTTTAACTTATTAAAAGTTTTAAATAAAACTTCCTTAATTACTTCTTATCTTATACCATTAATTGGCAATAAGAACAACCTTACTTTTATTACATATCTTATAATATTAGGTATAAAGGTACCGGAAACAAATAAATCTTTAATATTAGCCAAATGCTTCGTGTTATAATCATTACTTAAAATAAATTAAAATAAAAGGTATTTGCCGAATTAAATAATAATATAAATCCTTAGAATAGAATCGACGGCGTTAAAAATAAATAAATCGATAAACCTTACAATAATGCTACCGAATTAAATACTAATATTAAGCTTTAATTTACTTATAATACCCCGTATTATTTTCTTTTATTTAAAGAACTTCAAAAAATTATCGCGTAATTATTTTTACTTATTAAGTTTAAAATATAGACGAATCTTTCTAAATCCTTTTACTTAAAGTTACGAAACTTACAAACGGTTACCTTTATAATCGCAAAACGTAAAGCAGTATAATTTCTAAGTTCCCATAAATAAGTTTTATTTAACGGAATTAAGCAAAAACATCTATTTCCTTTTTTTTAAACGTTTTAAACGTAAAAGAATCTACGTTAAGCGGCGTTTATACTTTATTTTCTGATTGCGATCTTTAAAATTACGTAACGGAAATTCTTAACTTCTTAATTTCGGCTTTTATTTTGTTTTCGTAACATGTAACAAAAAAATAATCTTTAAGCCTTTTTAAGCTTATAATAGGCTTGCTAAAAAATGAGTTACGGATACAATTACAAAACTCCCTTTACTTTTAATTTATTACGAATCGTTTCGCTATAAAACTTAAACATTCCTTTGCCGTAAACGGGTTATTAATTTCTTAAAAATCATACGCTTTTATCTTAATATAAGCCGAAAACCAAATTTGATATTATTAATTAAGCTTTATATAGCCTATTTTAATTAGGTATAAAGTTTTGCGGTATTTTTTACGTACCGTTATAATAATGCTTAATTTAAAAGGAACGAATTAATTCCTTAATTCCTTAAGTACATTTTGGATTGTAATTTTTCCCTAAATAACTAAAAAAACTTAGGCGTTTTTGAAAATTTAGCTTTTTATTATTGCGTTAATCCATATTTAAAAATTAATATATTTAACGTCGATTTTAGAGGTTTGACGTAACTTGTCGCGGATGTTTTTTGTAAAGCGCTTAAAATTAATTTTATATTTATTTTTAAGATTTTTTAAAAAGTAGTACCGTTAAAACTTCCGAACGAAAGCCACGTTAAACGGGATCTATATGGGAAATAGTTTAACGATCTAAACTTTCTACATAATACTCTAATATTTTAACGTTAATTTTTGTAATATATTCGTTAATCGTAAAGAGTTTCCAAATACCTGTAAAACGATTTACGTTAAGTATATCGGAATTATTAAAATCCTAAATACCGCGCGAAAAAAATTAAAGCGACAAAAAGGAACTAATTAAAATAGTTAAAACGATCCTTGAAGATTATACTTTTGGGAATAAAATTATTCGATATATTAAAAAATAATATAGTATTTAAATTAATAAAGAACAAGTTTGTAAAAAAAAAGTTATAATTAACTTAACCGTAGTTATTTTGCGTAAGTAAAGTACCGGGTTCATAATTATTACAATTAAGTTGATTAATAAAAGGAATTAAACAAAGTATGAAAAGTATAAATTGTTATGGATAGTTTTAGCTTTAAAGATTAATAGTTAAAAAGTTTAATATATAATGTGGAAGCCCCGGAATAACGTTTTTACGGGCTGTTTACAGTTCTCTAAAGATTGATAACTAATTACGTAGCCCTTATTCTGCGACAATTAAGTTTTTCAAACATTATAAAACGTTAATCTTTTAATTAACACCAACAAAAGTTAGTTCTATATATAAAAAATAAAATATCTGAAACATATTATTATTTTAAAACATATCAAAATAAACTCAACAAAATCGCCACAGTTGTTAAATAACTTATACCTACTACCGTTACAAAAATACAGACATTTATTAAATTCGCCAATTATTACAAAGGATTCATAAAATACTTTAACAACATTCTAATACCATTATCGAATTTAACCAAATAAAAGAATTTCAATAGATAACTGAAATAAAAAGGCTTTTTAATAAGTTAAAAACACGATTATTAATAAACCAGTTTTAATCATGTATAATTCGAACGGCCTAGTTAAATTAAAAACCGACTTTTCGAAATATACATTAAACGCAGTAATCAAATACCGAAATAATTGAAGAATATTTTACCCGATTACTTTTTATTTTAAGAAATTAAAGAAAACCAAACTAAATTATACCATTTCCAATAAAACCGTTTATAACCATTATTAAACCTTTTCGAAAATTCAAATATATACCTAAAGGAAACCACTATTAAATTAAAGTCTATACCGATTACAACAGCTTTACCCGCTTTATTATTATACGAAAGCTTACAGAACGATAATTACATTATGTAAAGAAATTAACCAAATACGACTTCGTTATTATTTATCAGAAAAGATCCGAAAACGGCAAGGCAAATACCTTTGGCAAATAACTTAACCTAAAAAAGCGTTGGTTAAAGATAATTATAAAGTCTCCAAGGTTACCTTAAAAAAAACTTGAAATTACGACAAATCATAACGATTAAAGCAATACCTCCCGACCTATAGTAGAAAATAGAGCAATATAACGACAACATCCGCAAACAGCAAACAACAGATAAAATTCAAATTGTAGAACAATATTAACAAAACCTAATATAAAATATATACTAATATCTATTTCATAAATATTTAAAGATCTACAAAACCTTAAAAGAACTATAACGTATTTATTACTTTCCTAAAATAAAAAGAATAATACAAAACATTAAACGAAAATACGATATTTACTTCAAAACCAAAGCTTTACGATATAAACCATACGGAAAACTGCAATTACTTCCAGTTTTACAACGGCTATAAAGTTCGATTACTATATATTTTATTATCAAACTTCCTCTATCCGAAAGTCAAGCGATAGGAATATATTATAATAGCATTTTCGTTATTGTTAATCGATTTATAAAGCTATTTTTTATTTTTTACTTTATACTAAACATATAAGTACAAAGCACATAATATATATCTTTTCCCGATATATCTTTAACTTACATGGATTATTAATAGAAATCGTTTTTAACAAAAGTACCACATTTATTTTTAATTTTTAAAAAAGTTTCATAATACAAATCGTCTTAAATTACAAGTTATTCAGTGCGTTTAAACCCCAGATAAGTAAATATACAAAACGGTTAAATTAAACGCTTAAAACCTATTTACGATATTATATTAATTACAAATAAAACAATTAAGTTAAAAAATTATTAATAACCTAGTTAGCTTATAATACCAGTTATTACGAAAACATTAAAATAATTTTACCAAACGCTAATTTCGGTTTTATATCAGAGGTTTACAGAAAGATACGCAATAGCGGTTTAGTTAACGTCAAAGTTTTTTTAAAGTTAAAATAATTAAAATAACTATACGCAAAAATATAAACAAAAATCGAATTTATACGTAATCAAATAAAGAAATATTACAACTAGAAAAATTTAAAAGGATTAGTTTTTTCAAAAAGAGACATGATTTATTTGGCTACTAAAAACATCAAAACCAAGCGCATAAACCAAAACCTCGATTTCAAATATATCGGCTTATATAAGGTTACTAAGAAGATTTTAGAAAATAACTACGAATTACAGTTACCCCTAAAGGTTAAACGCCATTTAAGTTTTCATATTTTCTTGTTTAAATTAATAACAAACATTATCAAAATTAATACAAAATAAAAAGATAAAGGAAAAGAAAATATACCAATATAGAAAACGGAAAAAGTCCTAAATGTACGCAAAAAAAGGATTTATTAAGTAGTTGGTTAAATAAAAACATTACCCATATTCCGATAACACCTAGGAACCCGCGAAAAATCTTATAAATACCCAAGCCCTCCTACAGCATTTTTATTCACAGCGCCGGAATCGCTTAAAATGACACTCTAATCCATATCGTCTGGAACGGACGAACTTGTGATAACATTCCCAGTCCAATCGGTTATTAAAATACTTTATATTAACAAAATCGCCTCGGCTTTAAACCGTTTTTGCCGTTTCAAGTTATCCAAATCCTTAACCTCGCAACGAATAATTTCAGTGGTTTTCTTTCGCAATATTTCCTCCTGTCTACAAAAGCGCTGCAAACCGGCTAACGCTTTTAAAAAGAAAACCTCGACTTTTTTCCCCGTTTAATTCGATCCTTTTTACTGGAAACGCGAAACATCGCTTATAAATCCACCTTATTAAAATCGCAATTTGAGTATTTTTTCTTTACATAAAAACCGCAGCAAACCTCACTTTCCGCAATAATATAATCAAAACGGTTAACACGAAAACAAATCGAATAGCGAAATATAGCTATACCGAAGTTGTTAATAAAACGAACAAGTTTTTGTAACGATCCAAATCAAAATTTGGTTTTGTTCTATTTTTAAAAACACAACCCGACATAATAAATAACGGAATATAAAAAAGTAAGGAATAAAAAAAAGGTACTTACTAAAAACAACAAATAAATAAATAAATCTTTAAAGGCAAAATTCCTAAAGACGGAAAATCGTATTATAGCCTAGCCAGACTTAGCTTTCCCAAACGGTCAGAAATCGCCAAAAAAAGGCCAATTAAGGATTACGTAACCGGATTATAGTCGAACGCGGTCGGTTCGACCATACTCGACTTTAGAAAGTTAAAAGAATATATACGTTTATTATTTCGATAATTTAAATAATACTAATTTATAAAATAAATTCAGTATTGTTATAATTATATATCATTATTAAATATAATAAATTTAATTTTTTTTATTTAATTTTTTAATCTTATTATTAATATAAACCCGTATATTTAAATTTATTAATTAATTAACTAACCCAGCCGTTATAATAAAGTTAAGCCAATATATAGAAATCGTTCCACGATTAATTTTTACGACAAACACTATTTCTAGTATTTTCGAATACGATAACTTTTAAATAGTTTTTCACGGTTAGGATAAATTGCACATCTTAATCCCATGCCTCACACCGATTCTAACTAGTGGTTGTGCTCGGCATAATATAGCTAGAAAGTTTCTAATTCGGAAACAGTATTATTAAAATCGAATAAAACAAATCAACTTCTTTAAAAGCCGGTTTAATATTAGCGAATAGTGTAATAACTTTAAATATGTTATAAAAAACCGAAGAAAAATTCTTTTTGCTATATAGATATATCTAACGGCTAGGCTAGTTACTCAATTATTAAACCTAATCGTACGAGTATATATTAGCAGTAGTAATGTAGGAATTTAAAAAATATCTAATAAAGTAGTTACATTTAATAAAGTAGATAATTAAAAATAATATAAATAATTAAGTTATATTATAAACTGGTATAAACTTATTTAAAAAACAAAAAATATTTCTTATATAAATTTATATAACTAAGTTGGTTATTCTTATTTGGTTATTTTACGTTAAGTAATACGTTTATTTATCTTTTATTAAAATCTGCTAAACGGTTAAAAAGATTACCTAACTTTCGCTTACGTATTATAACCCAACAAGGCTTGGCTTCTTCAAAAACGGTCGGAATCTCAGAAGAATAAGATCCGACGGTGACCCCAGGTTACGTAACCGGCTCAAAAGGCTTAACGGTCTTGGCATCTTAAGCGCCTTAAACTGTATAGCAACGCTTAAAATGCTTAACGGGCTCAAAGGTTTAAGCGCTTTAAACACCTTAAGCCAAAAATATAATATATACGTTTATTATTTCCTATAATTTAAATAATACCAGTTTATAATACAACTTAATTATCCAAATTACCTTTAATTATTTGTTATTATTAAACGTAATTAATTTATTCCTTATTATTTAGTTTCTTATAGTACTATTGCTAACATAAACCCGTACGATTAAGTTTAATTGTTGGTTAACTAGCTTAATCATTATACGTTACAAGTTTTTGTTTAGTAATACAGTTAAATTTTAAGTAATATTCGAACCGTTAATATATTAATTTAATATACGAATAACAGTTACCCTTAAATTTACGGCTTAACAATTCCAAAACAAAATTTAGGAATTTAAGACCATTATTTAACAGATTACTAATTAATTAATAACAGCTTAATTAGCTCCGATTAGTAACCGCAAAATAAAACTTAAGAAGTTTTAGCCGTATAACGGGAAAAAAAAAGTTTAAAATTTTCTAACCCGGGTTTGGGTTTACCTTTATTTTGAAAAACTTATTAACCAGGCAAATTAAATTCTTACTATTACGGTTTGTTTAAAAGAAAATACCTTTAATTGGTTTAAACTTATTATAAGAAACTTTCTAGAGAAAGGGAAGTCCGATTAAGAAAAAACCATTAAGGAAATCTTTTTTAATTACGTTAATTTCGAAGATAAATTTAAAAGTAACTTAGAAAATCCGGTTAAAGAACGAGTTATAACTTAACAGATTTTTTTAAATTACGTTAGAAAGGACCAGTTTTTAAGTATGCTATAAAATTTAAGAACTTTATAACAAAAGCAAGATGGACGGATAAAAAGGATAACATTTTAATCGACGTGTTTTATAAAAGGTTAAAAAAGGACGTTAAAGACGAAATTATTAAATTTTTACGACTTACGATATTTAATAAGTATATTACGGAAATAATAAGAATCGATAATCGGCAGTTTCAAAGATAATAAAAAAAAGATATTTTATTTTACGGGTTAGATATTCCAAAGTTAATTAAGGAAAAAAGCGCGAAATACTTTTTACTTTTTATGAAACAGTTCCAGAACTTATGGAATTTAATATTATTTAACGACGAGATATAAGCTAGGTGTAATGATATAATTAGAGCAAAATGGGACATGTTGTTAGATAATATAAGTTATTATTAAAAACTGATAAACGAGTATATTAAACCTTAGTATCCGAAGAACTTTTAAAAAGTTAAAACGGCAGTAAATAAGTTAACATGATTTGAATTTAAGATAATTATTAGCTTGTTACGGAAATACGATAAAGGCATAAAGAAATTAAGGCCTTTTCTTAAGTAGCAGTAAAGAGGAATTTTTTGGCTTTTACTTAGTAATTGCAAGACTATTAAGGATGGTAGGAATTTCCAGAAGTAATTATATTAATTAATTAGAATGAAGTACGATAAGGATTGAAAGTGGCTAAGGTTTTTTTATAGGCGGCGGTAAAGAGATAAATCCAGGAAATGTAACATATAAATTTTTATTCCATTAATTATGATTAATTCCGATATTTTATTTACGCGGAAGAAAAATAGCGGATTTACGATTGAATTATCCATATATAAAAGGAAGGTTTTGATTTTATACCTAAATTAGGTATAACTAAATAAATTAACAATAATACCGAAGATTACGAGCTTTTATTATATAAGAAAAAATTAAAGATATAATATTAGTTTTGATATTGTTGAAAGGCGAAAAGTATCTTTAAAAACATTTTATATGTTATTTTGGATAATGCGATTATTAAACTTAAGAAGAATTGATTTAAAGGATTGTAGATAAGTATTGTTAGAAGGTTATTACCGATGTCTAGATTTAGTTAGTATTTAAAAAAGATTTTTAAAAACGAAAAGTATTACGAGAAAAATTAACAGAGTTTTCTAGTTTAAGCTAACTAGCTTTTTATACGGGATAAGAGGTTGTTAAAAGGTTAAAAAACGATATTTGCGAAGTTTTAGATTAATTATATTAATAAAAGGAGAAAACTTTTCAATTTGAAGTTTAGCTGTGCTGTTATAAAGATTAAATAAAGCAAGTTTAAAAGATATGTAAGCGATTTACAAAATAAATTTCATAACTTATAAAGTCCTTAAAAAAGGACGTTACCTATAAAAAAGCCTTAAAATGGCGAAAATTAGAAGTGACAGTAAAAATTGCTTAAAATGGCTTTAAGTACGACGATAAAAATTAATAATAACCTTATTACCTTAAAGATACGAATTGGGACATATTGGTATACCGTAATGGTAGATTGCGAAGTTCTAGGCGTTAATTATATTATCCCGAAATTAATTAATTAATTTAAATTATTATGAAAGGATAAGAAGGATTTTTATATCGTCGAAAACGCAAAAGGTTAGGTATTTATTTACGATAACGGAAAAATCGTACGCGAAATTAATTATTTCGAGATATTTATTAAAAAACGAATTTAAATAATTAATTTCGATATCGTTCTGTTAAAAAGTTACGATATAATTTTAAAAAAGCTATGGTTATATTAATATAACCCCTTAATAGCCTGGGATATTAATTAGGTAAGATTTATTTTATACTTTATCGATAAGTAAAAAAAACGAACGAGATCTCCATGTTCGATTAATTAAAAAAAAAAGTAACGAGTGCAGGTAGAAAGATATAATAGAAACTTTATTACCCAAAAAAATACGATACGAAAAAAAGGGCATAATAAACGCATTCGATGTATTATAGCCATTATCCGGGTATAATTTTGCGTTATAAACGAAATATTAAAATATCAGCCTAAAAAGTAAAAAGAAATATGGCTAATATATTATTATATCGCAAATATAAACGATTGTTTTAAAAAAAAGCTTAAAACGAAATTATTACAATATAACGAAGGGGATTATAAAATAGTTTTTAAAAAAGATATTTTCTTTAAGTTTTATTTTATTTATAATTTCAACCAAGTAGAGTTTTATATTTTACGCGAATATTTGGAAGATAAATTCCAAAAAGGATGCATTTGACGATTTATATTTTTAACCGGATATTTTATGTTTTTCGTACTTAAAAAATAGCAAGTTACGATTAATAATAAATTACCGATATTTTAACAGTATTATTATTAAAAATAAAACATTTTTATTATTAATTATTAAAATAAAAAATTACTTATGAAAAACAGAATAATTTACTGCTTTAAACCTGAAAAACGGATATAACTTAATTCGAATTAAGCTAGGATATAAATAAAAAACGGGTTTTAAAACGAAATATAGATTATATAAATATTTAGTTACGTTAATAAAACTTACGAACGTATTAGTAACTTTTTAACGAATAATTAATTATATATTTCGAAAGTACCTAAATATTTTAGTTATGTATTATTTAAAAGATATTTTAAATTTTTTAAAATTACAAAAAGCATATATAAAATACGTTTATTAAATTCTTTAAGTTTTATAAAACGTTAATTTATTAATTAACGCAAAAAGAAGTTAGTTCCATACCTAAAAAATAAAATACATAAAAACATATCATTATTTTAGAATATATTAAAATAAATCCTAAAAGAATTGCAGCAATTACCGAATAATTTACATTTACTACCGTTACAATAATATAATCCTTTATTAAATTCGCCAACTACTATAAAAGATTTATTAAATATTTTAATAAAATTACGATACCTTTATTTAATCTTACTAAAAGAAAAATAAGTTTTAATAAACGACGAAAACAAAAAAGGTTTTAATAAATTAAAAACACGATTACCAATAAACCAGTATTAATTATATATAATCCAAAATACCTTATTAAATTAAAAATTAATTCTTTAAACTACGCGTTAAACGTAATAATTAAATATCAAAATAATTAAAAAATATTTTACCCAATTACTTTTTATTCTTAGAAATTAAAAGGAACAAATTAAATTATACCATTCCCGATAAAGGATTTATAGCCATCATTAAAGCTTTTCGAAAATTTAGGCATATACTTAAAAAAAAAACCTTTATCAAATAAAAATTTATACCAACTATAAAAGCTTTACCCGTTTTACCACTATACGAAAACTTACAAAACGATAAATTACGTTACGCAAAAAAGCTAACGGAATATGATTTCGTTATTATTTATTAAAAGAATTTTAAAAATAACGAAACAAATACCTTTAATAAACGACCTAACGTAAAAAGAATTAATTAAGATTAACTATAAAATCTTTAATGTTACCTCAAAAAGATTTTAAAATTACGATAAATCATAACAATTAAAACAGTACCTTCCGATTTATATCAAAAAATCTAACAATATGACGATAACTTACCCGATAATTAAAAAACAAATAAAATTTAAGTATTAAAAAATTATTAACAAAACGTAATATAAAACGTATATCAATATCCATTTTATAATATCCAGGGATTTACAAAACTCTAAAATAACTACAATACATTTATTACTTTCTTAAAATAAAAATAATAATACAAAAACTTAAATAAAAATGCAACATTTACGCCAAAGTCAAAACTCCAAAATATAAACCATACCGAAAATTACAAGCACTTCCAGTTTTACAGCAACTATAAAATTTAATTACCATAAATTTTATTACCCAAATTTCCTTTTTCCAAAAGTCTAACGACAAAAATATATTACGACAATATTTTCGTAATCGTCGATCGATTTACGAAATTTTTTTATTTCCTACCTTATCACGAAAATACAAACGCAAAACAAATGGTATATATTTTTTTCTGATATATCTTTAATATATATAAATTACCAACGGAAATTATTTTAAATAAAAGTATTACTTTTACTTCTAAATTTTGGCAGAGTTTTATAACATAAATTAACCTAAACCACAAATTATTTAACGTATTTAAACCTTAAATAAACGGATAAACAAAACGGCGAAATCAAATATTTAAAACTTACTTACGATATTATATTAACTATAAATAAAATAATTAAATTAAAAAGCTACTAATCGTCTAATTAACTTACAATACCAATTACCATGAAAGTATTAAAACAACCTTAACAAATACCAATTTTGGTTTCATACTAAAAATTTACAAAAAAATACGTAATAACGGTCCAGTTAATATCAAAACTATTTTAATCTTAAAACAACTCAAGCAATTACATACAAAAATAAAAACAAAACTCGAATTTATACGTAATCAAATAAAAAAATATTACAACCAAAAGAAATTAAAAAAACCAACTTTTTCGGAAAAAAACATAATCTACCTAATTACCAAAAACATCAAAACCAAACGCCCAAATTAAAAGCTCGATTTTAAGTATATCGGCCCATATAAAGTTATCAAAAAAACTTCAAAAAACAACTATAAATTAAAGTTACCCCTAAAAATTAAATTCCATTTAATCTTTCATATTTCTTTACTTAGGTTAACAATAAACACCATTAA
Source organism: Monosporascus sp. 5C6A (assembly GCA_004155035.1). Lineage (NCBI taxonomy): Eukaryota > Fungi > Ascomycota > Sordariomycetes > Xylariales > Monosporascus > Monosporascus sp. 5C6A. The sequence goes on along the minus strand of QJOB01000194.1, from coordinate 84,973 downwards.
AATTAATACAAAATAATAAAAAAACAAAAAAGAACATATTAATATACAAAAAAAAAAGATTTTTAAACGTACGCAAACAAAACGAATTTATTAAGTATTTAGTTAAATAAAAAAACTACTTAAATTCAGAAAATACCTAAAAACCCACTAAAAACCTTATAAACGCCCAGCGCTTTTTAAAACACTTTTACCAACAATGCCGGAATTCGTTATAAATACCCCCTAATCTATATTATCAGGATTAAACCAATCGAGATTACGGTTTACGTAAACGCAGCAATTTCGGTAAACAATTTCCTTTATTTTTCCTTTAAACAAACAAATTCTTTTATTACCTCGGTACTTTTAATACCATAACGGAAAATCTTTAACTTACGATCACGAAACAATTACCGTTACTTTTAAAAACGATCTAATTTGTTAACGGTAATACGTAATATCTTTCGAACTTATTCTTTTTCGCGTTCCAAACGATTTTTTTCGTTTAAAAATCTTTTATGTTCCGCTTCGGAAAAACCGAACATATAACAATAACCCCTGTATCGAATATAATGTATACATTTCCCGGAATCACGAAAAACCTTACAATCTATACCTTTTTTTTCATATCGATAATAAAACGACATCGTAAAACTAATTTAAACAATTCGCTTAACCAAAATAAAAACGTTAATACGTTAACGGGAACAGAACTTTTTAATTCGACCAAACATAATAATTAACCCCAAAACCCATTAAAAAAATTACTTATTTAAAATCGATAAACAAATAATTAATTTTTAAGGGCAAAGATATTAAAATGAAAGAAATCGTATTATAACCTAACAAAACTTAATTTTTCCAAAAACGGTCGGAATTTAAAAAAAATAAAATCCGACGATAACCCTAAGTTATGTAACCGGCTTAAAAAACTTAACGGTTTTAATACCTTAAACGCCTTAAGTTATATAATAAGGCTTAAAATACTTAACAGACTTAAAAGTTTAAACGCTTTAAACGTTTTAAGCTAAAAATAAGATATATACGTTTATTATTTCCCATAATCTTAAATAACACCAACTTATAATATAACTTAATTATCCAAATTACCCTTAATTATTTGCTATTACCAGACGTAACTAGTTTATTCCTTATTGCTCAGTTTCCTACAATACCATTACCAACATAAACCCGTACGACTAGGTTTAATAATTGGTCAATTAGCCCAGCCGTCACATTACGGTTTTGCCGTGGTTCCGACCGTTTTAGAAAGTTAAACTGGGTTAGGTTATAATACGATTTCTTTCTTTTTAAAATGTTTACTTTTAAAAGGTAATTCGTTTGTTTTATATTTCTTAATAAGTAACTTTTATTTTTAATTTTCTTTCTGCTTATATCTAATATATTTAATTCAATTACGAATATTTGCTATTTAAGCTTTTTTACTCTCCGTCGTCGCAATTTCGTTAAGTGTTCGATATATTCGACTTTGAAGTTATATCGTTTTTTTTTGTATTTCGAACAATTTGAAATATATAATAATAGAACGTATTTTAAACTATAACGCCTCTGTAAAACGGGGTTATTCCGTTAATAAAATTAATATTCCGTTTTCTTCGTTTGAAAATATTCGTACGGAAAATTAAAGCTTAAAACGAAAAAGACATTAATGGACAAACGGGTTTTGAAGTTCTAGAAACGTTGTTAATAAAGATAAATCAACTTATTACGCTCTTAATCCGTTTACGTAAATGAAAAACGCTTTTTCAATTAAAAAACGTTAAAATAGTATAACAAAAACTATAGTTTTTAAAAGGCTGAATGAATAAAAGTGTTGTAAAAAGCAGTAGCAATTAGAAACCGATATTGCCGTAACGGCGAAATTTATAAAAATGGCCAACGGGCTGGGTTTAGATATCTTCAATTAGATTTTCCCGGATTATACCGATTCAGATTTAGTTATTGTTAGCTTCGACGTTACTGGTAAAAGCTTTTTAATAGACGTTAAGCGTTTATAAGATTTTAAGCGAGTTTTAAGTATTTTCGAAATTTAGGTAGTTTTTATATTTAACTAAGTATTCTCTACGTCCGTTTTCCTTTTGCGTTTTTTTAGGATTTGTTTTGTTTCATATATAGACATTTGTCTTATTTCGGCTTTCCGTTTCGTATTAACTGTGATAATGTTTCCTGTTAGGTCGAATAAATAAATATAATATACTGAGCAAAGTTTAACTTTTAATAGTAATTTTAATTTACTATTACTTCTTATAGTTCTCATAGCGATTTTATATGAGCCGATATGTTTAGAATCGAGTCTTCAATTTAGCCTTTTTATTTTGATGTTTTTGGTAAATAAGTACATTATTTTCTTTTTGAAGAAAATTAATTTTTAACCTTTTCTACTTATAGTATTATTTTATCTACTTTAGTAAAAATTTAAGTTTTACTTTTAATTATGCGTATAACCATTTCAGTTATTTCAATGTTAAAATAGTTTTAATATTTACTGAATTAGAAGTATGTAATTTTTTATAGATTTTCTATATAAAACTAAAATTATCGTTAATTGGTTTTATTATAATGCTTTTGTAATAGTCAACATTATAAGCCAGCTGGGCTATTGGTTATCTTATAACTTAATTGTTCTCTTTGTAATAATATAATATGAAAAGCGGAAATTATCTTTTTTATAAAAACTTTTCCAAATCGAAAGTAACGTCGACGACATTAAATGGTTCGGTATTTCTATCGGAATGGATTACTATTAACATTTTCGTTACAGATAACCGCTATCGTATATTAAAACTTACGTAACCTTTCGTATTAGTTTAATTATTATCTTAATAAATAGTAATTTAAAAAATTAGGATAAAAACGATAAAAATTAAAATTTCTAACCATAAAACTGACAAAGGTTTATAAAACTTTTTATACGTTTTTAAGATTTATCTTTAAGGGTTACCGTATAAAGCTATTATTTATAAGGCCTTTAGGAACCTTGCTAAACCTTAGCGGGTATAAAGTTTGTCAAGCTCGAAGCTTATTAGCAACCACCAGTTAAAATCGAAATAAAACACGGATTAAGATACATAATCTATCTTAACCGTAAAACCTATGTAATTAATTATCGTGTTCGAGAATACAGGGTATAATATTTATCGTAGAAATTTTACCATGTAATCATTTTTTGTATATTGGCTTAGCCTGGCAACTAAGGCTTGGACCTAATTTCTACCTTGTATTACTATTATATTTGCATATCTTTAAGATAAATTTTCGAAAGTTTATATAGGAACGTACAGTGGGGGTGCAAAAATCTCGGTAGATGTCGTTTTCCTATATAAACTTATATCTTTCTACGTTAAGTCTTTATACAACTTTAAGTAATAATATTGGAAAACAAATATATATATTGTAAATAATTATATAATGTATATTTTAGCTTATTTAATCTTTACGAAAACGGCGCTAGCCTAATCTAGTAATATTTCAAACGCTAAACAAAAATCGAAAAAGCTTAAAAACATAAATAACTTACGTAATATAATATATAATTAATTTTTATGGTTCTCTTTGAGGTTATAAGCTAGAAGTGAATATTTATCAGATTTTGTTTATTTTAAATATATACGTTATAATATTTATTTTCATTATTTTAAAATTAGATAAAATAGACGAGCCTTTTAATCTTTTGGTATTAAACGAATATATAACCGATTTATTAATGTTTTTAATATGGTAAAAAAAGCTAGCTCTTTTATATTAAGTGAATTTCTTAATTTGTATAAAACAAAAATCAAGATATAATCGTATTTTAAATTATTTTGAAATCGATTTTTAGATTTTCAATAACCTAAGTATTATTGCTTACATAATATGCAATTAACCGATATTCTTTTCCTATAAAGCTGTAATTATATTCCGGAACAACTAAAGGTTTTACATTTTAAATTATCTTTAAATCTATATGGAAACCGTGGAGTTATTTATAATCAAACCTAAAAGGTGCTGGTGAAAAACATGCGATTTGGTGACCAAACCGAGACTTTTGCACCCCGAATGTACCAATCGAATCTAAAAATTACCACTTGCTATCGGGCCTTATTTTTAAAGTTTGTGTTTTGTGAGTTTTTTTGTGGATCGGTATGTAAAGCTATACGCTTTTTGAAGTCCTAGCTATATCTACGCCGCAGGCGCAGCCCCAACCTCAAAAATAGGGCCTGATTTTAATACGGTAAATATTTTAAAAGATGGATAAGTTAAAATAAAATAAAATGTTAATTTTGTTAAGAACATACCAAACGAGCACACTTTTTGCATAATTAAAAATTAGGCCTCGTTGGCTTTTTCGGTTTTATAAGATTTGGTTGGTTAATTTTTAGCGTGATACAGCAGTACATTTGGAAAACAAGCGAGGGTGGCCTGAGCTAGCTGAGGTAACTTTTCAGCAAGCACGCTTGGCGTTTTTTAGTGTCCCCTACCCACTTCCTAAATTCACCCACTTTCTAAATCGGTCTATACTATTAAATATGAGAGTATTACTAATAACATTCCTTAATATGTTAACGAAAATAATATATTATTAATCTATTTCAATTACTATTCGAATTATATATTTTTTATTAATTTTCGATTGATTTCCATAGCTTTTTTTAAAAAAGTTCTTCGCGTACCGTTATTCGTACCATTTAACGGAAACCTTAGTAACCTCCTTAGTTTTTATAATCTGCTTAATTTCCGGGAATATATCGTTAAAGTTCTTAGTTACTGTAATACGTTTTTAAGGTTTAGAACTTTTAGTTGCTTTTTTAAATCCTTATTATTATAACGTAACAAGGCAATTTTAACGGATTTAAGGTTAAAAACCTTAAAGGTCTTCCCGAATAAAGTCCGAATAATCCGAAAAACAACGCCCTTTTACGTATTAATAGCACGGAATTAATCCAGGACGCTCTTGGCTTTTTTAGGTACAAAAAAAATGTAAACCACCTTTTAAAATGCATTATTAATTCCGGAGTTTGTTAACATGGAAACCTTTTAATTATTTTCAGGTTTTGGAACGGTTTATCTGTATTAAATAATAAAATACTTGTCGCTTTAAAGCTTGAATATATATTTCGGAAACTAAAAGTGTTTTTTAAAACTTTGCGATAAATTTGAAAAAAACGTTATCCGTTATTAAAAGCTATTGCGGCGAAAAAACCAAAACCTAACATTTATTTATAATAGTATTGTGTTAACATAACGAATGTTACGATATTAAGCGGTTATATAATATAAAAGTTATATAAAGGTATATATAAACAACTATCTTTATTCCGTCTGCATTTAACCAAAAGTTCGACCGTAATATAAGTAATAGATTAATTTAAAACAAAAAGTTTCTAATTGTTTGGATTAAAAGGTTTCGTTTTGGAAAAGATATACCATCCGAAATTATTTAAACCCGATTTTAACGTTAATCAAATCCGATTTGCTAGCCGTATATTTCTATTTAAGAAAATAACGCAGGAACTATTGCTTTTAAAAAGTAAAACTGGTAAAAATTATTACAAATATTAACCGTTAACCGTTAGCCGTAATAACCTCGATTATCGTTACTTAAGTTTTTATTTCAGAAACTTTTAGAAACTTACGTTTCGTAAAAGCGTTTCCAATTATTTTCCTTTTTTAGTTTCGCTTTTTCATACGTTTATTTCGCTTATATTTACAATATATTCCTCCTTAATTTTTAACTTACGGATAATAACTTTAAAGCGTTATTAGAGGTTTTAGATTTTATCAAGAAAATCGAAAATCGTGCAAAAAGCTTTAAGAGACTTTTGTAACTTCTTTTAGAACGCTAAGTACCGGCTAATAAAACGTTTAACCCAGTACTTTCCAAAGAAGTAAACATCTTTATTCGTTTACTTGATATATTCCGTTATTTAACGTATTTCGAAATCGTATAACTTTTTTTATAAACTTTTTCGTTTAATATCCATTTCGTTAATTCGTTTTTTATAAAAAACTAAAGGTTTGTTAATGTGAATAACCTTAGACGTAAGATCTGGCGCCTGTGTTTTCGCGTAAATAAGGTGCTTTTTGTTATACCCTATTTATTAGCCGTAACTTTCTGTTTAACGCCTACAGCAACTTTTACCAAAGCCTGTTGCATATGTTAGATATAGGGGATGTTAGTTACGTTTTTGTATTCAGCTAATTCTGCAATTTCTCAGTATGCGTACAGCTTTTGTGCAGCCTAGCAACGGAACAATTATCTTCCAATCAGAGCGTAGCTAGAGTGCTTTAGCACCCTGGCTAGCTGATACACCCCCTTAACGTCTTGAAGAATTCGAGGCGTTAATCGTTATATTTAATTACTTTTTAGAGGTACAGTTTTTTATTGAATTTTTCCTCCGGTAATTCTATCTTTTTAATTAGCTAATTTCTTATTTGAGATTATTTTTAACGTTTCTCTCTAGTAATTTAAAGCTTTTGTAATATTTACTAATTTTAGTTATTTTTTAAAATGCTTAAAAGTTTTTCGTAATAGGGTTTTAATTAACTTATTAGTTAAAATGTTGTTTGTAGACGTATAATCTATTTTAATTAGGTTTTATTTTTATTGTTTTTCGTAATTAGTAATTATGTATATTTACGTATTATAATTTTATTTTTAATATGGCGACGTCGGCGTTAATAAGCTATATAGTTTATTAATTATTATACTATATATTTAACGGTTTAATATATAACTTATCTTTTAGTTTTTTAATTAATCGAAAAATGAATGTAAAGTAAAATAAAGGTTTAAGCCTGGAAAATAAAATTAAGCTAATATATAGAAATTATTCCACGATAATTTTCTACGATAGATATTATACCTAGTATTTTCGAATACGATAATTTTTTACATAGTTTTTTACAGTTTGGATAGATTGTATATTTTAGTCCCATGCCTTATTCCGATTCCGACTGGTGGTTGCCGATAAACTTCGGCCCTGGTGAATTTTATGCCTGTTAAGGTTTAGTAGGGTTTTTGACGGTAGAGAATAGCTTTGTACGGTAAACTTTAGAGATGAATTTTAAAGATAAACCTTAAAAGCTTGCAAAAAGTTTTGCAAGTTTTCGTTAATTTTACGATTATAAAATTTAACTTAGATCGTTTTTACGGTACCTTTTTAAGTTATTATTAATTAAGATACGCGCCGAAATAATACAATATGCCAGGCGACCTTAAGTATTAGATATTTATTATCCGTTATAGAAAGGTTTCGATAAAAACCGTTTTTTTCTTAGTTATTTATTTAAAAAAGATGGCTTTATAATTTAAGACGGTTAACGTTATTGTCGATTTGGAAGATTTTTTTAAAGCAAACCGATTATAATATTTAACTTTCGGTTACCGTTTAATTATCGAATATAATAATAACCGATTTTCTAAGTAATAGCAGCTTATACGGAATAATTTCATTTCGTTAGAAGTATTGCTGGCGAAGCTGAAAAGGGATAATAATAATAAGTTGGATAATTTCAAAATTTAGCTACTGGAGCATTATACGTCGGAAAGTTATAAGTAATGATTTGCCTAGTTGTTTAAAATGGCGAAGAGCTTCCAGAATTGCGAAAGGAATCGTAGATAGGAGCTTGTTCCTAAATCGTTAACAATCTGCGAGACAGAAGGGGGTAGTGAAGCTAGGAGTTGAGGTAGTAATTTATTATTTTATCCAAGTGCATATACGGTTACGTCTCCTTAAAGGAGGATCGAAAAACGAATAAGGTTTTTTTTGTAATTTACGTAAGGGATAATAATTTTATTTTGGTTATGGAACTAATTACTGTATTTGTTTATTTGTAGGTTATTTTATAATTTCCTGAAATAATTTTATAACGTAAGTTTAAAAGCTTTTTCGATCGAGTATATTATTTGTAGAAAAATGTGTTGTTTTAGGTATTTAAAAAAATCCTCGTTACCTAATTGTGATATTAACGTTTTGGTGCCGATTAAGTACCGTATAACGCGATTAGTTGCTTTTTACTATGCGTTGCTAGGATTTAGGTTAAATCGGATAAATTGGGATATTGGAAAGGATATATCGGGCCGCGTATAAACCGTAACATAAAAAATAAAACCGATTTTCTTTTGGTATTTGTTAACAAAATCTAAATGGGCCAGATTAAGATTCGGCAGTAATTTGGCATTTGTTCTAGGCGTTTTTAAAAAATTATTTAGACTTTTTTAAGAATTAAGTTAGCCAGTTTATTTATAAAATTGGATTGGAATAATTAGATTATTTGGTTAGGTTTGTTTTTAATTATTTCGATACCTAAAAACCACTATACGTTCTTAGTTTTTATGAAGGTGTGCCGTTTTTATATTTCCTGGATTAACCGATCGATAAAGGCTTGGTTTTTTTTTGTTATATACGGCGATGATATCGTCGACGTAAAAAAAAAGTAATATCCCTTAACGAATAAAGTAATAAGTTTTATAAGGAATGGGGCTAAGTTTAAATTTTTTTTAAACGTGTTAATAAAGTCTTTTTATTAAAACAACGGCGATTCTTTTAGGCCGTATAGGGCCTTTTTAATTACAAATACCTTATTATATTAGGGATATCTTAAGGGCGTTTTTATAAAGATTTTATAAGGTAGGTTTGCGTTAACGAAGGCGTTTATAACATTATATTATTTAAGCTTTAAATCGAATTTAGCTCTAATAGTTATTAAAGTTTTAAAGGACTTTCCGGTTAAGGTAAATACGTAAATATTGTTATAAACGTTTTTAAGTTATTAATTATTTCGTACAATAAAACGAGTTTTACATTTCTGGTACTAGCTATGTTTATTAAACTTATATATGTATATTTATATATATTTTAAAACCTGTTTCCTTTTAACAGTAAGTTGATCGACGATTTCCTAAGATTGTATGTTTTTATAATTTTGCAGGTAGGCTTTTTTAGTTTTTAAAAATAACTTTTTTTAGAAATGTATACTTAGCTTTTTATAGCTTTTCGGCAATGGCGGCAGGTTTCGCTTATATACCCGGTTCTGTAATTTAAGTAATACTTTTGATTTTAATTTTGTTTTTAATATATTAAAGCTTTTCCGATTAAGCTAACGTTAATTTCAAGTTATTTTTTTCTTTATGTTTCCGCAGCTTACCGGCCGATTATTAATTATACTAACAAAGCAAGCTAATCATTCAATGTTAAACGCGGCTTTTTATATCTTATAATTATACCGATAATTATTTTTTTGATACGGAACGTATAAGGAATTTACCTTTATAATCTATAAAGAGTTTTCATTTTTAACTATTATTTTAAGTTAAATAACGTAATAAAAACTTAAGGTTTCTCTTATTTTTTCCGTAAACGTAATAATCGTAATAATTATTAAGGCAAACGCTAACGGCGGTAATGGTTTAAGAAATAAAAATAATTCGAATATAACGGTCTTATAAAAATAATTAATTTTTTGCGAACAGGTTTATTTTTCTTTATCCCGTACGTTACTTTAAACGCTTACGTTATTTCAAAGCCATTCCTTTTACCCAGCCGGTAACTAAATTGTTCTATTTAAGTTTTTATTTTCTATATATATAAGGTAGCCGTAAGCCTGATTAAGTACGTGGACTTGTTAGAATAAGTTTTGTAATTCGTTTTCGATAACGTAAAAAAGGTTATTTTTTAGGTTTTTGATATTACCTGAAAAAGTAGCTTTTTCGTTAAATTATATATCTTAAATGGTAATAATTTTATTCGATAACAATTTCCAAATTTCGTAAATATTGGTTAATCGGTAGCCGATAAGAAAGCTTATTTACGTTTTAGAATTTAGTTTTGGAACTTTTGTTTTTTTTTATAGCAGCGGTTGTTATAACGTAAGCCATATAGCCGTAAACTTGCAAATAAGCCGATTAAGACTTGTAATTAAGTATTAGAACGCCGTCTTTATATACCAAATAAATATAATAAATTTTGTATAAGGTTTGCTAAGAAAAAGCGTATTTAAAGGTATAGTTATACAAATATACTGCTGTTTTAAAGATATATACAATTAAAAACATAAGTAATTTAGTACCATTTCGTATAACAGTTATTTTCTCCTTAATTATATCTTTTAAGCGTTTTGCACCCCCATTTTAGGCCTGGATATACGGTATTAAAAGCTTAAGCCTAATACTGAAAACAAGCGATTAAAAGATATTTCGAAACAAGTGATTTTTTAGAATTTCGTTATCGCATACGATTACTTATAGGAAAACCTTGTTTTGATTTTTTAAAACGTTTAGAAAATATCGGAACGTAATAATTAATATATTCTGCTTTCGGTTTTTAAAATAAATATCTTAAATAAAGCCTAAGTATTTATCGGTAACGAACATAACGTATTTGTACCCTTTAAGGTTTTTTTTCGAAATTAATAAAATTAATAGCTATGTTTTGCCTTAATAGGGAAGTTCTTTCCCTAAGTTCGCGGTATATTTACCTTTTAGCCTTCGCCTTATTACATACCTAGCATTCGATAATTATAAAACACTTCAACCGGACTCCCTTAATATAAAACTGCAACTAAGTTATTACTTTAAAATTTAAATAACTTAATTACAGGTACCACAAAATACCGTTACCGGTACGTAACGGTTTCGGTATCTATAAGTTAACATTTCGCCTATAAGTAACTAAAGTTACGTAAAATATAACTGCGTTAATATTTTCGATAACAAACTAATTAAATTTGTTTATTAAAATAACTACAACTTAATTATACTTATTTCGAATATAATTATTAAACCTTCGGTTATTTTACTAATAGCTTTTTTTTTCGAAATTGTCAAAATAATACCAAATTGCAGGCAAATTACTTACAACAAGCCACGTTATATAACCGTAACGCTTTCGTACCGTTAAGGTTTCGGAATAACATATTAACCTCTCCGTAACCCCTAATCGGGACAAAGTTATTGCCTACGTACACCCCGTTACCTTATACGGTTAATCTAAAATTCAGAAACTTATTAATAAAATTAAAAACATATATTATAAACCCTAAATCCAAAATAAACGAATTCCATAAAGGTTTAGACGATAAGCTTATAACAACCCGTTAATCAATAATTAAAAACACGCCAGGGTTAGTCTTACTTCCTTTAAAAGTTAATTTATTTTTTATATAATTATCTTATCTATAAATTCAGATATTCGGTTAATTTCTTCCTTTAAAAATTAATCGAAAACTATCCGATCTAGAACCAATCCTTCGGTTATTTTACTAAATATAAATTTATTAAAGCTTTATTAAGAAACGTATAATAACATTAAGATAATAAATGTAATAAACTTAAATATGCTTTATAGTAAATCTCTTAAACGTCCGATTCGTTACGTTTTCGTTTACTAAAACTTCGGTCCATACGGGCATCTTTACGGTTACCTTACTTCGGGCCTCGTCTAAGGATTTTCCCTTACGTTTAACGGGTAAAAAATCTATTATCTTCCTAATCAGGATTATCCTAATCGGCAAGGTCTACAAAAGCTCTATAAAAAGTTAAAAACGATACTTTCATATTTCGTAATATAAAAAAAGAATTATAGTCCAGTAATCCAGAAAGTTAACCTCTATTTCTTAATAAGTAATCGTTCCGCTATCGATTTTAATTTTCTTTACCATCTAGAAAGTAATTATTCAGGTCTTTATAATAAAAACTAAAGCTATATATAAATCGTTAACCAATGTAACTATTATTTTTATCCTTAAAACGCCGTATCGCTATCTCTAAACTATTATCTTTTATTATTTCATAATTTATTCGTTTAACTTTCTACTTAACTTCGTAACTTATTTTAATTTCTTTTTGGTATTTTCGTTAGGTATTAATCAAAAGTTTATTATTGTATACCCTACCGAATTCGGCTATTTTAACGTATTACTCCCGTAAGTTTTTCCTTTAAAAAAGCTTATCTTTTTAATCGCTAAAAATACAAACATTAAAACCTATTTCGTAAAATCGTTAATATTCTTTCGGAAAATATCGTACTTACGATTTTTATAAATATACGCCGTAAAATCCGAATTATAAACTTATCTACTTTCGGTCGTTATCTTAAAAATATTTGTTAAATACCTTATAAAGTCGATTTTTTCGGTAATTCCTCTTAAAAATAAAAATAAAATAAAGTATTAATCCGCGTTATATAACAAATTCGTTTTTTCAGATAAAAAGTTATATCAAGTTCTATAAATTTAACAGGTTATTAAAATAGCTAATCAAAATCGATAAAATCCTAAATATCAAGTACGTACGCTTTAAATCAAAATTCGCTTTAAAACGGTCCTAGTTCTTAAGTTTTTTTATAAATAACAAAAGAAATAAACGGTACGGTTATTATTGTTATTATTAAAATATATTAAAATAATTACTACTGATATACAACTTATATCGTTTTAATAACAACTAATTAATTAATAATTACTTAAATTAAGCGAATAAGACTTTTAATTGTCAGATATAAGGGATATCAGTTGCGTTCTTGTATTCAGCTAATTCTGCAGCTTCTCAGTACGCGTACAGCTTTTGTATAGCCTAGCAACGGAATAATTATCCTCCGATCAGAGCGTAGCTAGGGTGCTTTAGCACCCTGGCTAGCTGACAGCATACGATACTTATCGTCAGGCCCCATTCCAAATTGGAGCTTCAAAAACGTTATGTATGTTGAGTTATTAAGGAGTGTTGATAAAAGGAGTGGGTGTTAAAGGAGCAAAAATCCGATTCAGGAAGTGGGTGGGGGACACTAATCCTTCCAAACTTGCTGCAACGGCACGTTCCTTCTACCCCCTCAGTGCTTGTGTCTACTCCCTCAGTGCTAGCGCCCGCGTCTCAGTATGTTTCTGATTGATATGTGAGGAGTAGAAATGAAGAGCTGTAGTCAAGCTACAGGGCCGCAAAATGCGCGTAAGGTGGGGTGCACGAGGCAGGCATAAGTAGCCTCCGTAGCAGCCCCGGGGGGGTGACCCTAACTATTCTTTTATTACTCTTTTGTTCTTCTCTTACTATCTTTATTTTCATTGCCATCGTTACTTTTTGGAATCCAGATAGCTCGTGATTCTAAGAACGAGAATTATTTTTGCGATATCCGGGCATTCTGATTGCCAGCTTATCCATCTCTAAGGGAAACAAATGCGATCAATATGGCTTATACCCTCCATCAGAACTGGACGCTACGTTCAAAAAATAATGAATCACTCTGATCCTTGAGACTGGAAGAACGTGTTGACAGGGCACCGTCCACCATCACACACCTTCCTTATCTTCCGTCCAATCAGAAGTGATCTCAGTTTCAGCTGGGACGCCTCTACGTGTTAGGAGAACGTGGCGTAAAAGTTCAGGCTTCCCATAGGTTATGGAAGCGTCTAATTATATTTGTTATGCATTCTTGTCCCACATGAGCATTGATATGTTTGATGCCTTGGGCTCAGCCGAAATCTTGAACCGCGTCTGGAATCCGCCTATTTCTCCTTGCCGTCCTCTCATCTGAAATCAAATCTGGACCTTGCTCTTCTGCCCCGGTCTTCAAGTCTTCAGCACTTTCATCGCATGGTACTTTTCTTTTTCTTCTTGTTTGGAATTGTACTGGACCACTGTCGGTCTGTAATCACTGGCTCCAATCACCCTCTAACTCTACAAGGCAATAGCAGAAGACGGGTTGTATAGCGAAAGTCGTCAAAATGGATCCAAACCTATATCGGCCATATCCCGCTCCCTCCCAAGCGACTCCGTGTAGTCGAGGATGGCATACTACCAAGATTGTCTTCCACGCCTTCTCTATTATCTTCTGTATCGTTATCCTGGGTATATCTATCGCTCTTTCTCTGAATTTCTCGACCTCGGTTTTCATTCTTATCTGGACCATCCCACAAGTTGGAGTTGCTCTATGTTGGTCCATCGCTGAGCTCATCACGACATGCGCCCGGACAGGCCGAAGAGGAATCCACCCAGGGGCCCACGTGGCTCTTCATCTTATACTATGGTTGGGCTTCTGCGCCTCTCTTGGTTTGAATGGGCTGAGCCTCGCTTCTATGTTGATATACTCCGACTACTCCGACTACTACGACTATGAGTACTATGACTACTATGATTCCTACGACTTTTCCGGATACGTAGGCGCAATACAAGCATTGGTGGCCTTTCTCTCATTGCTCATGTGAATCTCGGCTCTATCTTCGATGTTGCGGAAAATGCTAACATTAAATAGTATCACACATTTCACATTATTTGTCCGCGCCTGCGTCGAGACTGCACGCCGCAATAGGTCGAGCTCACCAGTCATCATGATGCCAGCGCCAATCTATCATCAACAACCCCCGCAGCATAGCTTTTCTATACAACAGCACCCAGCCCCTCCCGGATATCCCACCCAACCTCAAACAGCCCACATTTCCGGGCAGTACGAGCAAGGGAAAGACGTGCCACACTATGTCACCGGTTCTAGCACAGGACACATATCTCAACCATCGGTATCACCCCGAATTCAAGAGGATGGACTTCACCCAGCATCGCCTTATTATTGAGAAGGGGAGGAATTTGGGCTTGATGGAAGAAAAAGTGCATGTCCGGGGAACAGATGGTTTAGGTAATGTGTAGTGCGCTCTGGGCCTTCAGGATACCTCAGACTGTACTTATACGTCAGAGCAGATTCATGCTGAAGAAAGCTGCTCTAAGTTTGTTACATATTGGGGGAATGTTTATATTTTCTTCAATGGCATGTGTGAAGTGGCGAGTACTCCGTAACCAAGCCGAATGATTATTACCTCAGCTAGCTCAGGCCTCCCTGGCTCATTTCTAATTTCTTCAAAGTTACTTTAGTACCGCTCCATAACTCTAAAAATCAAGCAATCAAAGACCAAATCCCCGTAACCAACCAGCAAGGCCGAAGTTGTAATTATGCGAAAAAGGGTTCTGTTGTATATATTTCATTTCTGGAAAGAAATATTAAACAACTTAACAACTAACGTAGAACACTCGCTCCCCGCTTACAGCCCTTTGCGGTTCGTTTTTTTAATTCATTTCAATACGTAGCTTTAGTTACTGAATTGTTAATATTAACAATATAAAACGTTTTACGGAAAAATTGAAAACAGACTTAGCCGTTTAGGTTAAAAGATAAATTCCGAAATTTAATTATAAAGCCTTTATATAATATATAACATTCTAATAACGGCTGGGTTAATTAACTAATTATTAAACCTAGTCGTACGGGTTTATATTGGTAATGGTATTATGGAAAAGTAAATAATAAGAAGTAAGTTAGTTACGTTTGGTAATAGTAAATAATTAAAGGTAATTTAGATAATTAAGTTATATTACAAGTTAATGTTATTTAAAAATATGGAAAATAATAAATATATATATCTTACTTTTAGTTTAAAGCGTTTAAGATGTTTAAATCCTTAAGTTCGTTCAGTTTTTTAAACGTTATTATATAGTTTAAGCTGCTTAAAGTATTAAAACCGTTAAGTTTTTTAAACCGGTTACGTAATTCTAAGTT
Organism: Monosporascus sp. 5C6A; assembly: GCA_004155035.1. NCBI lineage: Eukaryota > Fungi > Ascomycota > Sordariomycetes > Xylariales > Monosporascus > Monosporascus sp. 5C6A. Next base: position 69,458 of record QJOB01000194.1, on the reverse strand, counting down.
ATTGTTGGATTTCTTTTTTCTGAGATTCCTACCGTTTTTGGAAAAGCCAAATTTTATTAAGTTATAATACGATTTTTTTCTTATTAAAACTTTTGTTTTTAAAAATTAATTTGTTTATTTGTTATTTTTAGGTAAGTAATTTTGTATTTTTATTTTTATTTTTTAACGTTTTTTGATATTAATTATTATACCCGGTCGAATTGAAAAATTCCTTTTTTTATTAACGTATTAACGTTGTTATTTCATTTAAAAGGATTGTTTATATCTGTTTTATTATGTTTTTTTTGTTTCGGTTATGAAAAAAAGTTATAAGGTTTTTCGTAATTTTGGAAAATACGCGCGTTACGTACGTTACGGTAAATCTTGCGACGTATTTAGGTTTTCGGAAGCGGAATATAAAAAACTATTAGATGAAAAAGATCGTTTAGAACGTAAAGAAGAGTAAGTTAAAGAAATGTTACGTATTGTCGTTAATAAATTAAATCGTTTGTAAAAATAGCGACGATTATTTCGTAATCGTAGTTTAGAGATGTTTTGTTATAATATTAAAAATACTGAAGTAACGGAAAAGTTTGCCCGTTTAGAAAAGGAACGAAAAAGGTTGTTTTTTGAAATTGTTACGTTAATATAGACTGGGGTCCTAAATGACTGGTCCGGTATTAACGTTACCGATTAGTTTAGCCTTAATAATATAGATTAACGTATTTTTATAATTAGTTTCGGCGTTAGTAGTAAAAGCTTTTTAAAAGATATTAGGTATTTATAAAATCTTTTCCGTTTCGTATACCGGTATATCTTTTTTTGTTTTGGTTTTTCGTTTTGTATTAATTTTAATGGTATTTGCTATTAATTTAAGTAAGAAAATATAAAAGATTAAATACAATTTAATTCGAGGGCAGTTTTAATTCGTAATTATTTTTTAAATTATTTTTTGATAACTTTTTATGGGTCGATATATTTAAAATCGAGCTTTTGGTTTAGGCGTTTGGTTTTAATGTTTTTAATAGTTAGATAATTAATTTCTTTTTCCGAAAAGGTTAGTTCTTTTAACTTTTTTTAGTTATAATAATTTTTTTATTTGTTTACGTCTAAATTTAAGTTGTTTTGACGTTAAAATAGCTTTGACGTTAATTAAACCGTTATTACGTATTCTTTTGTAAATTTCTGGTATGAAATTCAAATTGGCGTTTGCTAAGGTTATTTTAATGCTTTTATAGTAACTGGTATTGTAGGTTAATTAAGTTATTAATAGTTTTTTAATTTAATTATTTTGTTTCTAATTAATATAATGTTATCGATAAGTTTCGAAAATTTGATTTAACCGTTTTGTTTATTTATTTGTTCAAGGTTTAAACGCGTTAGATAATTTATAATTTAGGCCGATTTATGTTATAAGACCTTGTTGAAATTTGAAAGTAAACGTAATATTTTTATTTAAAATGATTTTTATTAGTAATTTATGTACGTTAAGGATGTGTTGAAAAAAGATATATATTACTTATTTTACGTTGGTATTTTTATTATAAGGTAAAAAATAAAAGAGCTTTGTGAATCGGTCGACGATAACGAAAATACTATCGTAATGTATTTTTATCGTTAATCTTTCAGATAAGAGAAGTTTGGTAATGAAATTTATAATAATCGAACGTTATATTTATTATAAAATTAAAAGTAGTTGCAGTTTTTTATAGGATTTATGTCTAAAAGCTTTTACTTTAACGTAAACGTCGTATTTCCGTTTGATTTTTTATATTGCTGTTTTTATTTTAGAAAACTAATAAGTACGTTATAAACGTTTTAAGGTTTTATATATCCCTAGATATTTATAAAGTGGATGTTAATGTATATTTTATATTCAGTCCTATTAATAATTTGTTAAAACCTGGATTTTGTTTGTTTTTTAGTTATCAAGTAGGTTATCGTTATATTATTAGATTTCTTAATATAAATTAAAAGGTACCGCTTTAATCGTTACAATTTATCGTAATTTCAGGTGGTTTTTTAAGGTAAAATTAAAGATTTTATAGTTAACTTTAATTAAATTCTTTTAAGGTTAAGTCCTTTAATGCAAGGTAAAATAAAGGTTCAAGCCTGGAAAATAAGGCTGAGCCAATACACAGAAATCATTCCACGATAATTTTCCACAACAGATACTATACCCAGTATCTTCGAACACGATGACTCTTCAAATGGTTTTTCACGGTTTGAAGTCCTTTAATAAAGGTACTTATTTTAGCGTCTTTAAAACTTTTTAATAGATAATAACGAAGTCGTATTTTGCTAGTTTTTTTATATAGCGTAACTATCGTTTTGTGAGTTTTTGTATAATAATAAAACGGGTAAGGTTTTGTAATTAATGTAAACCTTAATATAATAAAGGTTTTTTTAAGTATATGCTTAAAGTTCCGAAAGGTTTTAATAATGGTTATAAACTTTTTGTTAGGAATAATATAATTTAATTTTATCTTTTTTAATTTATAAAATAAAAGGTAATCGGATAAACTATTTTTTAATAATTTCGGTATTAGATTATTACGTTTAATACATAATCCGAAGAATCCGTTTTTAACTTAACTGGGCGCTTTGGATCGTATATAATTAATATTAGTTTATTAATAATTACGTTCTTAATTTGTTGGAAAGTTTTTTTTATTTCCGTTATTTACTGGAATTTGTTCCTTTTTTTAGTTAGATTTAATAATGGTATGCTAATTTTGCTAAAGTATTTAATAAACCTTCGGTAATAATTAATAAATTTAATAGATGCCTCTATTTCCGCAATAGTGGTAAATGTTAGGTATTTTGTAATTGTTGCAATTTTGTTAGAGTTTATGTTAATTTATTCTAAAGTAATAATATGTTCCAAATATTTTATTTCTTAAGTATGTAATTAGCTTTTTTTTATAATAGTTAACAAGTTAACGTTTTATAAACTTCAAAAAATTAATAAACGTATTTTATATATGCTTTTTCCGATTCTGTAAATATTAGAATATCGTTTAGATAATATATAACGAAAATATCTAAATACTTTCGGAATATATAGGTAATTCTTCATTAAAATGTTGCTGGTACGTTCGTAAGTTTTATTAATATAAATAAATATTTATATAGTCCGTATTTTGTTTTAAAAGCTGTTTTTTATTCGTATTTTAGTTTGATTCAAATTAGCTTATATTTCTTTTTAAAGTTTAAAACGGTAAATTATTTGGTTTTTTGTAAGCGATTTTTTATTTCGGTAATTAATGGTAAGGGTGTTTTATTGTTAAGAATGATACTGTCAAGATATCGATAAATTATTATTAATCGTAATTTGCTATTTCTTTTATGGTGCGAAGAATAAACGGTATCCGGTTGAAGATGTAGATCGTCGAATCCATTTTTTTAGAATTTGTTTTTTAAGTACCTACATAACATGTAAAGTTTTGTTTCGTTTAAATTATAAATGGGATAAAACTTAAATAAGGTGTTTTATTTGAAAATTATTTTATCGTTTTATTCGTTAGGTTTTGGTAATTTCGTTTTACGCTTTTTTCGAAATAGTTGCTTGTATTTGCTATATTGTAATAATATATTAATTATGTCTTTTTTTGGCTTTGTTGACTGGTATTTTAAAATTTCGTTTATGTCGCAACGTTCTGTTCGAATAATAGTTATAATGCGTTGAATACGTTTATTATCCTTCTTTTCTTTTTTTGCGTCGCGTTTTTTTAGCTAATGAGGTTTTTGTCGTGTTTTTATGCCTGTATTCGTTGCTTTTTTTTTGCCGATCGAGTGTGAAGATTTTGTTCGTCTTTTTTGTTTGTCGATAAGGTATAAAATGAATTTTATTTGGCCAGCATTCCAATCGATTAAGGGGTTATATTGATATAACCATAATTTTCTTAAGATTATGTTGTAATTTTTTAACGGAACGATGTCGAAGTTAATTGTTTGGATTTTTTTTATATAAAAAGGTTGAGTTAATTAATTTCGCGTATGGATTTTCTATTTCCCGAAGCAAATACCTAATTTTCGTCGTTTTGGCGATGTAAAGGTTTTTTTTTATTTTTTTATAGTAATTTAAGTTAATCTATTAATTTCGGGGTAATATAATTGGCGTTTAAAATTCCGTAGTTTATTATTGCGCTATACTAATATGTTCTAATTCGTATTTTTAAGGTAATTGTGACGGCTGGGCTAGTTAACTAACTATTAAACCTAGTCGTACGGGTTTATGTTAGCAATGGTATTGTGGGAAACTAAGTAATAACGGGGATATTAATCACGTCTGGTAATATCAAATAACCAAGGGTAATCTGGGTAATTAAGTTGTATTATAAGCTGGTGCTATCTAAAACTATGGAAAATAATAAGCGTATATATCCTACTTTTGGCTTAAGGCGCTTAAGGTGCTTAAATCTTTGAGCCCGTTGAGCTCCTTAAGCGCTGCCATATAGCTTAAGGCGCTTAAGGTGCCAAGACTTTTAAGTCCTTTAAGCCGGTTACGTAACCTTGAGTTATTGTCAGATTTTCTTTTTTTGACATTCCGACCGTTTTTGGAGAAGCCAAGCCTTGTTAGGTTATAACAATTTTGCAATTTATTTTAAGACACCGATATATCGGTATAATTTCCTAAACCGATATTATTCTCAATCCGCGAAAACTAATGCCGGCCGAAAATAGATAATTTTTCAAAAAACCTTTAATTTTAATCCGTAGATAGTTTTTATCTGACTTAGTAGGTTTAAAAATAAGAGGTTTATAAGTTACTTAACTCGGTACAAAACGTATTAAGATTAACTCGGCATCGAAATATATTAGATGGCGGGAAACTTTAAACTCGTTAATATAGAAACATAATTATTGAAGAAATTTCAAGAAAATCCGAAAGTATTTCGTAAATAATACAAACTTGCTCAGATTACAATTGCATAATATAGCATTGTAAAAGGAAAATATTTACAACTTCGTTAAAACGGGTGTTTTGATAAAGCTTTTAATAATATATGGTATAATAATTACAAATGCCGAAAACCGTATAATATCTATATATAACTGCTAGACTATTCACCAAGTATTGAACCTAGTTGAATAAGTTTATATTAACAGTAATATCATAAGGAATTAATTGATAACGGATGAATTAATGAAGTTGATTAATAAAAAGTCATTCAAACATTTAAATTATATTATAAATTGGTATTAATTAAATTATAGAAATTCGAAGCGTGAATACTTCATTTTTAATTAACAATATTTAAAACGCTTAAATATTTAAGCCGGTTAAATCTTTTAAGAAGCCTGAAATAAAGAGCTTATGAAAACTTTCAAGATAATTACGTAATATGAAATTTTAGTTAGGTTCTTCTTTACTAAAACATTAATTGTTTTTATAGAAATTAAACTTATAAAAATATAATACGTTTGTTTTTAAAATTCTTACTTTTAGAACTTATTTTATTTATTTCGTAATTTCGATACGTAACTTTTGTTTAGCTTTATTATTTGGTGTTTTTAGGTTAATTAAAATATCCGGCCGCATTGAAAGAATTCACTTTCATTAACGTATAAACGACTTTTTTAAATTTAATCACCTAACTTCATTCTCATCTATCTTTGTATTCAATATAAATCAAAGGATAAAATATAAAATTTCGTAATGTTGGAAATATACACTTCTTATTCTGTATTATAGTTTTTGTTATATTTTTACGTTTTTAAAAATTTAAATTAAAAACCTTTATTCTCCCTGGAAAAAACGCAACTGTATATATAATTACATAAATTAATAAATTACCACTTCAATTCCTCTACTTCATTAACCTCCTTCCGTCTCGCAGGTATTTCATTCCAAAGTAACTCCAGATTGCCCAGTCCCGCCCTTATCCACGTCGATTCGTTTCAGAGTTCTGGAAGCTCTTCGCCATTTTCAGCAACCGGGCAAACCATCGCTTGTAACTTTCCGACGTACAATGCTTTAATAGCTAGATTTCGGAATTTTCTAATTCGTTATTATTATCCTCTTTTATTAGATTCGCTAACAGTACCTCCGCCGAAAAAAAATTATTCCGTATAAATGACTATTACTTAAAAAATCGGTTATGATTATGTTCGGCAATTAAACAACAACCAAAAATTAAAAAAGTTGTAATTGATATATTTAAGAAAAATCTTCCAGATCGACAATAATATTAATTGCTTTAAATTATAAAGTATTTTTTTTAAATAAATAGTTATAAAAAAGACGGTTTTTATTGAAACTTTCCCATAAAGGATAACGGATATTTTGTACTTAAGGTTACCTGGCTTATTATATTATTTCGGTTCGTATTTTGATTAATAATAACTTAAAAAACCGTAAAAACGATTTAGGTTGGATTTTATAATTATAAAATTAACGAAAGCATACAAAGCTTTTCGCAGGTTTTTAAGGTTTATTTTTAAGGTTTACCGTACAAAATTATTCTTTACCGTTAAGAACCTTGCTAAACCGTAACTAACGGGCATAAGGTTCACCAGGACCGAAGTTTATCGGTAACTACTCGGAATCGGAATAAAGTACGAGATTAAAATATGTAATCTATCCAAACCGTAAAAAACCATTTAAAAAGTTATCGTGTTCGAAAATACTAGGTATAATATTTATCGTGAAAAATTATCATAAAATAATTTCTATATATTAGCAAAGCCTCATTTTCCAGACTTAGACCTAATATTTTACCGTGCAAAAACCTTTATATAAAGATATGCTAAAAAGGTTTAATAATTACTAGTATAATGATATATGTATTACTAGGTTATATCTAGAATAGACTAATCTATCTATTTATGGCTAGATAAACAATATAAGTATATAGGCTTTTGTAAACGCGTTAGGGTACCTACGCACGGGCCACCTAGTTAGTGGCATATTAACGTACCAAACTCTAACACGCCCTTTTGCGTTATGTATGTACAGTCGGGGTGCAAAAGTCTCGGTTTGGTTTCCAAATCGCCTGTTTTCCACCAGCACCTTTTAGGTTTGATTATAAATAACTTCACGGTTTTCATCTAGATTTAAAAATAATTTAAATTATTAGACCTTTAGTTGTTCCGGAATATAATTATAGCCTTATGAAAAAATATCGGTAAATTGCATATTATGTAAGCAATATTATTTACGTTATCGAAAATCAAAACAAATTATTTTACAATAATTTAAAATACGATTATATTTTAATTTTTATTATATAAAAATTAAGAAACTCGCTTAATATAAAAAACTAGCGCCTTTTAACATATTAAAACCATTAATAATTCGGTTATATATTCGTTTAATAACAAAAGGTTAAAAGGTTAATCGATTTTACTTAAGCTTTAAATAATGAAAATAAGTATTATAACATGTATATATAAATTAATAAAAACTTACTAAATATTAACTTTTCAGTTGTAACTTAAAAGAAAACTATAAAATTAAATTATATATTATATTACGTAAGCTATTTATATTTTTAAATTTTCTTAATTGTTGTTTTAAGTTAAAAATATTACTAAATTAGGCTAACGCTGTGTTCGTAAAAATTAAAAAAGCTAAAATATAGATTATATAAATATTTACAATATATAAATTTGTTTTCCAGTATTATCATTTAAAGTCGCATAAAGATTTAATACAGAAATGTATAAATTTATATAGAAAAAAGGCATCTACCGAGATTTTTACACCCCGACTGTACTCTTAAAAACCACTATGAAAAACGCGTTATTTAACGTCTCTGGGGATCAAAGCTTAATTTTTACGTAGAATACTACAGAAAAGTTGTAGGAAGGTTAATAGAAACTATAAGAAAAGTGATAAAAAATAAATGGAAGAACAATCTGATATGTTCGGACTTAAAGCCTGAATTTCTATATTGAAACATATGATGCCAGTTGGTATATTAAGCTGCCTGCTTTATTAAATTAGCTTGTTGGACGTGCGCTCCGCGCTGCGTAACCCACTTTTTCTAAAACGTTCCGGATTCCGGTTGGCCGTTAGTATGCGAATTATAGCGATATATGTTAACGTGTTATGATAAAGGTTTTATTATTGGAAATAAACTACTTAGGTTTTATTAGCAAATTAATAACTAATCGAGATTATTGCTTTTTAAAGTTTTCAATTTCGGCGCTTGAAATAATAAAAATTTATATTAAGTAAATCAAAAATTACATGTTACCTATATACTATATATCGTGATAGATTATTACCGGAAACCAAATTTTAATATTAATATGTAAATTAAAAAATAGAATTTATTAATAGTTCTATAAAAAGGCTAAACTTTAAAATTGATAAGTAACCGAGAATTTTCATAAAGGTAATTATTAAAAAAAAGCCGTAATTGTCGTATTTTTAAGTATAAAGCAGGTTTTAATAAGGAAACGCTTTTTTTCTCGTATAAGAATATCCAACGGAATTATTCTTTTGCTAATTAAGATTACTTTTTGTAGGTATTTATAAAAACCTTTAAAATTTAAATAATTAATAAACCTTCGTATAATATTTTATTTAAAGGTTTAATAAAACTATTAACAAGACCTTTTGCGTTTTTATATATTTAACTTATATTCGGACTGTCTGGGTTTCCTGCCGTATATAGTAATATTTGATGCCTATATAACATTTCTTCCGTATTATGGGATTGTTTTTAACTTATTTCTTTATACTATTATTATTTTAAACACGGTAATAAAGTCGTTAGGCATACAGTTAAGTTTTCGAAAAAAGTTGGTACGCCGATTACTTCGGTAACTGCGGCATTTAATATTACTTATTATATAAAGTTAAGTGCTATTAGGTATCTAGCTATGTTCAAGCTAACGCCGGCTCACTATGGTTATACGATACGATCGAGAAGTACTTCCTAAAAGCCGTACCTATAGGCGGGCCGGATAAAAAACAGTATAAAAGTCTTGATATACGATAAACGAATTAATGGGTATACACGATAATTTAATTAGTCTAGTCCCCACTAGCCCATCATTCCAAATGGTACCGCTACGATTTAAAAACACAAGCGTTTCCGTACTAATCCGTGCGCTAAGCTTCGCATTACCCAGAGCACGTCGTCCCAAGCTGGATTCGAACCAGCTGTCTCTCGCAAGCTGTTGGTTGCCCAGACCTACAACTAGCGAAACGACACATACCCGTTCTCGCGACTACTGAGCCATTAGGACATTACTTATTATATAAATATTGTTTTTATAATATTAAACCAAAAAGAAATCTGCTTTTATACGTAGTTACATATTACAAATAACCATATACAAAATTTAGATTTGCAAATATTGTAATATATCTAATATTGGAATCAACGACTTGGTTAAATTATTATTACATATAATTATACCTTCAGATATGTAAATTTTTAATAGTAGAGAACTCGAAATGCTACCAGAGATCCTAGCTATGCTGATAAAGCAAAAAGGTCGTAATAAAAAGGCGAAGACTAATACATCTATACGGTGCATATTTCGAAAAAAAAAACAAATTTTAAAAAGGGGTAACTTAAAATATTAATAAACCCTAACGCGGAATACCTACCGATAAATATTATATTTAAACTTTTAAAAAAACAATCCGTTTTTACAAACTTATAATTATTAAAGTGTTCTAAAAAGAAGCGGCGAAATAGACGATAAACATTAAGAAACATTAATTAAGATTACGAATTAATTTATCCGAACAAACCGTAACTATAAACCCTCAAACCAGCTAATTCGAATAACCCGTAATGATTAAAGTTTTTATTAAAAAGCAACCAACATCCGTAACTAGGCGTAAAGATTAATAACCGGAATCTGGCTTTAAAAACCACTATTTATAATAGCGAAAGGAACAAATTTACAAAACGTAATAAGTCAAGATTTATTATAGAACCGGAATTTTAAACTTTTCGAATTGGTACTTAAATAACCAAATATTTAAATACCTGTATATAGAAGAAAGAATCACCTTTTTAGAAATTAATAACAAATTAATTACTATTTTAATTTACAAATATAGTCGTTTTTTACGTTATTTAATAAACGTAAATGGAAATATATTAAAGTTTAGAAAATAAACGCATTTTAAAAATCAGTATAACCACCTAGGAGAGAAAACCGGAAAATAGAATTTAAAATAACGTACCACATAAGCGGGCTGTACACACAAGCGAACTGTACATATTTTGGCAATCCGTAACAACAAACCTAAATAAAACAACAACAACGTAATAAATTAATTTAAATTAATCGGATTCTTCGTCGTTAAACGTATCTATAACTTTTGTATAAATACGCGTATTATATCCGGGCTTGCCGCAAACGTTATATTTCCGTTTTTTCGTATTAACCTTTTTACGCTAAGTACCTTCTGTTTCTGTTAGCTGTGATTTTTTATTACCTTTTCCTTTTCGGCTAAAAAAGCTTGTTGCTTTTGTATAATAAATGTTCCTTTTTTGAAATATTTATTTTTAGTTTTTCGGCGTTTGCTAAGAAAATGGTTGATTTCGCGTAATTTAACGGGGTTTTTAAAACAAACATTTTCGTGCAAAAATATTAAGTTACTTTTTGTTAAAAGATTAACCGATTTAATTATTTTTCTCGGCGAGCTCTCCTAGTAATTTTTAATCCTTTTTTGCAAAATATCGTTTCCGGTTTTTTTATTTTTTGAAAACTCCGAGGGGTTTTCGACGGTGGGGAAAAAATGAAACCGGTGGAGGTAAGTGGCGAAACGGTCGGCGTAAGTATAATTAAAGAAATTTCCAAATCGAAAAAGACGTTATTAAAATCGAATAAAATAAATCCAGCTTTATCGAAGCCGAACTTGATATTATTAAACGTTATAACGGCTTTAGACGTATCGTAGAAACCGGCGAAAACTTTTTCCTTAATGATATAAGTATAGTAATATCGTATTGAATTTTTAATAAAAAACGTATAAATGGATTTTAAAATAAAAAAGCAGAATATATCGAAAAATTAAAACTGATAGGGAAAATAAGAAAATATGTAAAACGTAATAATATCGTTATTCGCGTAATATCTTTCGAATTTATCGAATAATAACTTTCGTAACTGTTGAAATAAAGAAACGTTTTGTTTTTTTCGTGCGCGTTCGAATAGATTTCTCGAAATGTTAAATTTATTTTAAACTTAACTGGTTCGTTATCTAGTTATTATAATTAAATCCGATATTTTGATCGGTACATAATAAGTTATCGTAATATTAAAATTTAAGATAAATTCTATTTATTAAAATAAAAAATAATAATATAATGCAATTTTACGAATTAATAGTTTGTATAATTGTAATTTATTTCAGCTTGTTTTATTACGTTTATATGAAAATTTTCCGTATTTCGGCGTTTGTAATTATTATATTACATATTATTAAAACTTTTATTAAAAATTCCGTTTTATCGAAATTATAAATATTTCTTTTTGTAATGCTGTATTTTACGATTATAACCCGAATTCATTCGACTTATTTACGAAATATTTCCGGATTTTCGGATATTATGTTTTAATAATTAATTTTTCGATTTAGAAGCGTTTTAAACTTTTTTTACCGTCGAATAAAATTCGATACTTAGTTATTTTTTACGCGTATCGCAACGTATTAGGTAAGTGACAAATTTGTTATATTTTTGACATATTAAAGCCGTAGAAGAAATGCTTACGTATTTAGGTTAAGAATTTGGTTAATAATAGATCTCCTTTCGGCCGGCGTTAATTTTCGTAAATTAAATATATTGTCGTATCAGACGGGTATACCGTTATATCGAGATCTTAAAGTAAAAGAAAAAACAGTATATATAAAACTAAATTTAATACAAGAAAGTTTAGGCTCATTTTCCTTAGCTTAAACAGTTAAGTTTATTTTAGATATTCTTTGTAAGACGTTCCATAATGGTGGTGTTAAAAATGAATGTTTGAAGTTGGATTATAAGGAAGTTACAAAATAGCGCGCAGCTTGCTTAGGCGCGCAGTTCGCTTGTGTGGTACGTTACTGTTTTTATATTTATTTAATTAACCCATCGATAAAGACTTGGTTTTTCTTGCTGTATGTAACGACGATGTCGTCGACGTAATAAAAAGTACCTCTTGACGAATAAAATAACAGGGATTATGAAAAACGGGGCCAAGTCTCAAGTTCCTAAACGTGCTAGTAAAATCTTTTTATTACACCAACGGTAATTTTTTCGAGCCGTATAAGGCTTTCTTAAATAGAAATATCCTGTTATATTAGCGAAATCCAGGGGGCATTTTTATATATACTTTGTAAAGTAGGTACGTATTAATAAAAGCGTTTATAATATCGTATTATTTAAGCTTTAAATCGAATATAGCTGTATTAATTATTAAGCCTTTAAAAAACCTTCCGGTTAGGATAAATACGTATATATCGTTATAAGCAGTAAATTATTAATTATTTCGGACGACGAAACGAACCTTATATTTTTAAAGTCAGCTATACTTATCAAACTTATAACGTATACTTATATATATTTTATGATTTATTTACATTTAGTAACGGGCTAATCCACCATTTCCGAGGATTATATAGCTCTATTCTTTCGCAAATAGGTTTTTTTAATTTTTAGAACATTCTTCTAACGGATATATATTTAGCTTTCTATAACTCTACGGTAATAACGGTAAGTTTCGCCTATATACCGATTTTAAAAACTTAAATAACGTTCTTATTTTAATATCAAAACCTTTCCGATTAAGATAGCGTATATTTCGGGTTTTTATTTTCCTTAACTTTTCGCAATTTATGGGTTGATTACTACGCCCACTTAAGAAATAAGTTAATTTTTTTCTATTAAATACAACTTTTTATATTTTATGGTTAACTTTACTTATATATTTCGAAACTTATTAAAAGTTTACGTTTATAACCCGGAAGGTATTTTCTTTTTTTACCGTTATTTTAAGTTATATCACGTAATATATACTTAAGATTCTTTTGATATTTTCCGTTAACACAATAATCGTAACAGTTATTAAGGCGGACGTTGACAATAATAACGATTTAATAGACCGTAATAAACCGAATATAGTTATAATATAAAACGTAATTAATTATTTACAAATAACGTACGATACAAGTAAGTCGGTTACATAAGTAAATCGGTCACTTTTTAACACCTCGTAACAACTAATCCAAATAACTCAACCATAACAGATCCAATTAATTTAATCGACGGTATTCTTTTTCGCTGACTATATCTACAGCTTTTGGATAAGTATACGTATTATATCAAGGCTTGTTGCGGACGTATATTGCTATTCCTTCCTGCCAACCCGTATTCAACAACCACTTCTAATAGCTATTAACAACATTTCTTTTACCACTACCTTTCTGCCGACCGAAAAAACGTATTTATCCCGTATAATAAGTATTCTTTTTTATTGGAAACGTTTGTTTTAACCATTTAAATACGTAAGGTCGAATTGTTATTCTAACAAGTTCTGCAATACTGCAACACGCCCCTCCGACACGCCCCGGAACGTGCCCCATAACAAGCCTTACAGCCTTGCCCCGCATCCTTGTAACGCGCCCTTTAACGCGCCTTCTAACTATTTAATGTGACGTATTTTACAGCATATATCTTCCACTTATTAAGCTGGACAAAAAACGCTCGCGTATATAGGTTGGGAATTCGGTTGGGAATTAATTTTTTGTCGGTCGCGCTTTAACTTTTACGAATTAGGGGTAATATTAACTTGTACGCGTTAAGGGGATAATCGGTCGCATACGGGTTGGCAGGAGGAAATGGCAATATACGTCCGTAACAAACCTTCATATAATGCGTACACTTGTCTAAAAGCTGTAGATATAATCAGCGAAAAAGAATACCGTCGATTAAATCAATTGGATTTATTGTGGTTGAGTTATTTGGATTAGTTATTACGAGGTGCCAAAAAGTAACCGATTTACTTGTATAACCGACTTACTTATGCCGTACGTTAAGCTTATTTTACTTTTTCCCGTAGGTTTTCAACGCTTATATTACTTTAAAACCATCTTTTTTATCCAGCCGTTAAATAAAATATTTTATTTGAACTTTTAATTTGGTTTTATATATATAAAAGGTAATTATTAGGCTGATTAAGAATATAAACTTATCGGAATAAGATGTATGATTTGTTTTCAGTAACGTAAAATAAGTTATTTTTAAGGTTTTTGTTACGGTGCTAGCGTTACGGCTTAATTAAGCTATCGCAACGCTATATATACGTCGGCGCTTCGCGCTTATTAATTAATTTTCTTCTTTTTTCTTTATGTAATAACAAAATGTTTTATTAAAACCTAAAAAACGATTAACGCCGTAACAGTTTGTTGCATTTTCAAAAACAAACTTTTACGATAACTTATATTTCCTTACCTTATTACGATCTTTTAAAGCTTTAGGTCCGCCGTTAATCCGTCATTTTTTTATTATAATTTTACTTAATAGTCGAACCTTAGAAATCGATATGATTTTATTAAATATTTTAACTTTAAAGGGAGGTTTTACAGGTATTAATATTTCCGCTTTTAATTAAATATAAAGCGATAACATAACGTTATTATTTCGATTTACAAATTTCTAAGAGTTTTTTTATAAACTTTCTTATTTAGCTCTTATTATAACACGAATTATACACGATTTTACGTTATTAAGCCGGTTTTTCGAAACAAACGAGCAGTTTTAAAAAAATTTAAAGATATTTTTATAAATTTCGAAAATAATTATAAACGTTTAAAGTACGAAAGAAAATGAATTATAGGAACGTTTCGTAATTGCGAAAGGGTCGTTTTAAAAAACAATATAATTATTATATGAAAATTATTAACTTTACGAGTAACTGGTTATTATCGAAAAATCGTTACAGTAAATCCGAAACGAAATTACCGAAAACGCGTTATTACGGAAACGTTTAATTATTACAAAGCAATTAACGCGTTAAAACGTAACCTTTTATAACGTTTTAATAAGACTTTTTTTAGCCGTTTTATAGTTTATTTTTTAAAGTTATTTTTATAAACAACAAAACTTGTTATTAATATATCGGAAAGTTAACGTTTCCGTAATTCCGAATTTCCGGTATATAAAAGGAATATTAAGGACCCGATGGTCCGCTAAAAGGAATATATTAACTAGCGGTTTTTAATATGCTTAATATTTACCATAAACCGCAACGTTTTTTTTATTAATTAACCGTATTATATATGTCGCGTAAAGGCTTTCAAAAAACGCTTATTTGCGCGTATGTGGTAAAGTAAATAAAGTGCTGGCATTATTATTAAAATCTGAAATATAATTATATACTTAACGCGATATAAGCGTTATGTTGTTATTTCTAGATTAAGTTTATATTACGGTCGATATATTAAGGTAAGCCCATAAGGACTTGTAAGTTTTGCAATAAAAATTAACTATGTTCGCCGATTTTATCCGTTATTTTTATACGTTAAGCCGATTAAAGCCGGTAACCGTTAATTTTACGCGTTATTATATTATAATAAAAAGTTAACAGAACGTTATAAGAAATTTTCGTATTATAAATCTAACGCCCGGGTTCCGAAAACGACGTAACCTAGATATGCCTATTTAAGGACCTTTTTAATAATATAACAAACCGGGTTTTTCGTAAACGTATAATAAAGTATTTAAGTAATTATATCTTAATATTATAACGACAAAGTAACGTTTCCGCAACGCCTGAACCAGAACTTATATAATTAAATGTTATAAAGGTTAAAAGAAACGGCCCATACGGCCCTTTAAGTAAAAAGGAAAAGTAACACCGGCGTAAAATGAATTTTTGTATATATTACGGGAAAACTTTTTTTTTTTTTACCTTAATCGGCGCCCGCAACCAGTTACGAAAAGTACGCCGTTTATATCCTGTAACGGTAACGATACGCTATAAAAAAAACTTAACTTTTAAAATAAGTCATGATTAAAAGCTTCGGTTAAGTTATTAAAATAATAATAAATCCGACCTATATATACGTTTTATAGGTTTTAATATATCTTTTTCGTTTTCGGTTTAATTGTAATTTTTTGATAACCTATTATTGCCGGCGCGAACTATAATCGATTACGGTTGGTTGCTTATGGGATTAATTAATAATAACTTTATACGTTAAAATAACTTTTTATTTTATTTTATTCCTTTATTCCGTGAATTCCGGCTAATAAATAATGCCGTAGCCGGTTTCGTTATTTTCGCGTATATATTACAGTTCCGTATAGGTTTTGTTACAGAAGAAATTACTTTATATCGGTAATTTTTAAACGGTTTTGATATTATTTTAAAACTGTTTTAATTTCGGAAATATAATTTAAATATTAACTAATCTCCCTCGAGAAGACGTGACCGTATATGCACTTGGATAAAATAATAGATTGCTACTTAACTCCTAGCTTCACTACCCCCTTCCGTTTCGTAAACTGCCTAGTCGTGCTCTTATCTACGTCGATTCCTGTCCGAATCCTGGAAGCCCTTTGCTGCCCTGTGCAGCCTGGCAAATTACCGTTTGTATTGCTCCAACGTATATTGTTCTAATAATTACATTTCGGAATTCTTTAATACTTCGTTATTATCCACCTGCAGTTTTATTGATAATGTTTTTACCGAAATAAAATTACGATATACAAGTTATTCGGAAAGTCGGTTATTTTTGTTTTGGAAATTTATATGGTATTTGAAAATAAGGAATCGAATTCGATTTTTTTGTAAAAGTTTTTCCAAGTCGACAGTAACGTCAACGGCCTTAAAAAGTCCGGTGTTTTTATCGAGATTAATTATTGTAATCGTAATAATTTTTACGCAAAGCTTCTTATTACAGAAAACCGGCATCGTATATTAGGGATTACGTAATATATTATGTTCGGTTATTATCTTGGTAAATAGGAACTTAAAAAGGTACTATAAAAGCGATCGAAGTTAAAATTCCTAGCCGTAAAACTAGCAAGGGCTTGCAAAGCTTTTTATGCGCTTTTAAGGTTTATTTTTAAGGTTTACCGTATAAAGTTATTGTCTGCCTTCAAGGACCCTGCTAAACCCCAACGGGCATAAGGTTTACCAGGGCCGAAGCTTATCGGCAACCATTCGGAATCGGAATAAAACGGGACTGAAGTATGCAATCTATCCAAACCGTAAAAAACTATTTGAAAATACTGGATATAATATCTATCGTAAAAATTAATCGTGGCATGATTCCTATATATTGGCTCAGTTTTGTTTTCCACGCTTGGACCTATATGTTACTTTGCAAATATTAACTAAACGGCGGAAACTATGCGTATCGATCGCGAAACGATATCGGAACTTTTATTAACATTTATTTTAATAAATATAATTTTTGCTTTTTTACCTTACTCATTTCCTTTTAAGATTATAACGAGCCGCTCTAGATACAGCTTTTTCGCGTTATTAATTTCTTAACGTTTTGTTATTTAAAAAATGTTGTAGTTAATTTTATATTTTTAACGAAGTTTCTCGTTTTACGGATATCTTACGGAAAATAACGCTTTCGCTTTTTTATTATTATTTTCAGCTAACGAAAAAACACCGTTAGCATTTAATGCAATTTTTTGTAATATCTTTATTTAGGACGATAACGTCGACCCGGATATTATACCCCTTAAGTTACGGGCTTTTTATAACTGGATAACCGAAACGTTTTGGTTACGTTACGTTACCGAAAAGGATATATAGAAATACCTCAATGGCAAGTTACCCGTAAAGATAACCGAAATTCTACAAAAGCTATTACCGGGATACCACGATTTAACGAAAGCGTTTATTTTTAATAGAATTAACGAATTACCGCCGTATCGATTTTTTGATTATAAAATTAAGTTATTTCCAAGTTAAACGTTTTCGTATAGCCGTACGTAACTTATATAACTGTATAAATTAGTGGAGGTCCAGAAATATATCTATAATTATATAAAAATAAACTTTATTTATTTTAACAATTTTTTATAGCAGTTTTTATTTTACTTATTAAAGCATTAAGGGATAACGTACGTATTTGCATTAATTATCGGGGCTTTAATAACGTTACGGTAAGAAAATATTATTTAATTTCCTTAATTTGCGAATTCCTAAATGTTTTTTGTTCGGCGCGTATATATATTAAGTTCGATATTGTAACGGCTTTTAACCGCTTACGTATTGCTCCGTAAAATAAATGGAAAATAGCTTCTATAATAAAATTCGGTTTATTTAAGTACTTAATTGTAGATTTTGGTATAACTAACGATTCGAAGTCGTGTTAATATTATATTAGTCATACCTTATTTAATTGTTTAAATAAATACGTTATAATTTACCCTAATAATGTTTTTATTTATAGCAAAAACAAGAAAAAATATAAAGGCTATATACATGAAATATTTCATCGTTGGATAAATATAGGTTAACCGTAAACATCCGTAAATGCGAATTTACTGTTACGAAAACGCGGTATTTAGATTTAATAATATTTATTAATAGCATCGTTATAAACCTTAAAAAAGTAAAAGTTATTTAATAATCAGAACTTTTTAAAATATTGCGTAAATTATAATATTTTGTTAATTTTGCGAAGTTTTACCGTCGATTTATCAAGGGCTTTTTATAAGTCATTAAGCTCTTTATTAACTTAATAAATAAGGCTAAATAAACGGGCTTTTTAATAGCCGACGTTAAAAAAACGTTTCGATAACTTAAAGATGTTTTTTCGATAACTTTAATATTATTTTATTACGATTTTTAACGTCGTACGGTTCTGGAAATTAAGGTTTTTAATTAAGTGTTAAGGGAAATTTTTTCTTAATACGACGTATAAGGTATTTTGTAATCCGTTTTTTTTCCCGTTGAATATAGCTTAATTAAATGCAATGACGAAATCTACAAAAAGAATTATTAGTTATTATTAAAGCTTTTAAGAAATAACGCCTGGAATTATAAGAAACCGAAAACCCTGTCGAAGTTATTATCCGTTATAAAAGCTTTTAATATTTCGTTATTACAAAGTTTTTAAATTAACGTTAAATCCGGTAATTTGAATTTTCTTATAATTTTCGGTTTTAAATAACTTATAAACCCAGGAAAAAGGCTACGATTCTAGATGTTTTATTACGTTAATCCGGCGTAAAGCCGGCGGATCGTAATAATAAAGCTAACAAAAGGGTTACGTAACCATATAAAATAATATTTTTATTAAATTAATAAGGCCTTTTTTAAAAACATATCTTATAGATGTTAATAAGCCGATAAACGTATTTATCTATAATTTTTATAAATCGTTCCGGCTAGTTAACAACATTTTAACCGCGTTAACGGATTTGGTCTATAAATGTTTTAAGTAAAATATTCGTAAGGAATTTAAGATTGCAAAAATTGATTATAAAACGGTATAAAGACGTATTTATATCCGGGATAAGTTATTTACTGTAAACGATAACGTATTTAAACTTTAAATTTTATGCCGTAATTATAACGTAACGTTAGTTAGTTACCCTGGCTGTTATAAAATATATAATTTGTTACAGCGAAGTTATTATTAATTACATTTATTTCGAAATGTAGTTATATTTATATAGGGCTGTTACTTTTGCCGCTTTATTAAAGCATTTAAAATTTTATTTACTGGACTTTTCGATTTTTTACTAGTACCGTTACATTTATGAAACGATATATTAATAAATTATGTCGGTTTATTATTTCTTTACGAAAGGTTCGGGTATATTTATAAATACGTTTTTATAAAAATTAATTGCTTTACGAAAATGCGTTATTTCGTTTCGATAACGGATATGTTCGTAAAAACTTTCCTTAACGTTTTTTTTCCGATATATACTGCTTGTATGGTATACCGGTTATGAGAATATCTAACCGGGATACGTAATTTGTTTTTATTTTTCAAAAAGAATTAAGTTAACGTGAAGGCGTTACGTTACGTATTTCGATTGCGTATTACTCGCAAACCGACGGCCGGACAAAAATAATAAACGTTACGATAAAGTAATACTTTGAAGGTTGTTATTTTTTTTACTAGAACAACTAAGTAAATTGGCTTTTTTTAGTTAAACTCGTTAATAATAATTACGTATCAGAAATTACTAGTATTTTGCTGTTTTTCGTTAATTACGGGTTTTACCATAATATAGAAACGGAACAGTTTCGTAACTTAAACGCTTTTAAAACGGCGGCGTAATAGTAAGAATATAATAATACTTCGTATTATATAAATTGGCTGAAACGGGTTTTTAAATGCTTTAAAGCATAAATGGTAAAATCTTAAAAGCGTTACAGAAAGTAGGCGAACCGATACCGGTTTAATGTTAGTATGTTTAACCAAAGAGAATCTATATGGGTTAATACGCGATATATAAAATCCGGCAGATTTAACGATAAATTTAACAATAAATAAATAAGCCTTTTTGTTGTTATTAAAGTATATTTCCGCGTCGGAACCGTATAGTTGCCTGTTTATTATAAACTATTCTTAATTCTTTATATTTCTTTAATTTAATATTATAAACCGGGTTTATTAAGTTAAGGAAATATTAACGCGGAATAAAATATACGCGTAAAGGGCGTTATTATTACGAATATTAATAACTAAAAGAAAATTAAATAATACTTTAAAAAGATTTTAAATATTTAAAAATACCAAGGAAGATTTTTAATATAAGGTTAAATAGATATATCTATACCGCTTTATCTAAGAACCGGTTAAAAACTTTTAAACTTACGATTTTAACATAGCTGAATTTTATAAAAGCAACTTTAATAAACCGGGGCTACCCGATTGGTTTAAGTCTATATAAAATAAGTACGGCCATAACCGGGGTTTAAGAGTTACTGGGGACGTTTAAAGTACCGAACGGGCATGGTATAAGATATTACCCAAAAAATAACGTAAAAAAACAAAAAGAAAAAGAAAAGATTTGATAAAGCCGGCGCCTTAATAATGTTACGACAAACAGTAGTTATATTATATTAACAAAAAAAATTTTATAAGTATAAATTTTATTAACGCTTTAAATACCAAAACTTTAAAAATAACGGCCAAATAGGGGTATGTTAATAACGATTATATAGAGATAACGAAATATAACGAAAAATAAAAATGCAACGGCACAAAAACTTAGTAATAATTAAATATTATTAATACGTAAAGGGAATGTTATTATATTAGGGGTAAATTAAACAAAACCTAAAGTAAAAATAACCGTAATGGTTATTTTATTACAATAAATACGTTTAGTTAAGGTTTACAGCTGGTACTTATCGTTACCGGGTACTAGGTAATATTTGATTGCTTTTTTTAAGCGGTAATTTGGGCGTTAATTTATTAACGTTTTGTTAACGGAATAATAGCTATACATATACGTAACGGTATATTTACGGCGTTACCAGCAGGGCGGAAATATTATACCTATATTAAGATACGGCGAACGGCTATATAAACGGGATAAACAATTAGGTTCTTTTAAAAATTATGTTAACAACATAATTATAATTACGAAAAAGGACTTACTTTTTTTGGCGTTCGTTATAACGAAACCGGAACGGCAGTTTTTTTCCGACGTTTCGAAAAAGGTATATAAGCGCAGTATATCTTTATAAATTTCCGTACGAAAATTATCGTTATATTCGTAAATCTTATTATTATCCGCGTCGAAGGCCGGGTCGCCGTTGGTATTACGGGTTACGTCGGAATAAAAAGTAACTTAATAAAAAAAACTCGGAATTTAAAGCATTACCTTACATACCTTTTGCCGGTTAAATACCAAAAAGTTAACGCATTGATAACGACGCGTTTACGGAAAATTAACAAAACGATACGTTAGGATTTATAAGTTCTTAAGTTTTGCGGCGTTCGGAGCAAAGTATATATTTGCTTATGGAAACGGCGGCAAAACGGTAACGGAATACCGGCAGGTTACCGGGAACGGGATTGTAATTCAGAATTATATAACGAAAGCATATTATATAAAGGCGTTTAACCTTAATAAGCGTAACGTAAGCGATATAAGTACGAGGCATAATAATTACGTAAATGTTAAAAAAACGGGAAGTAATTTTTTAAAAAGTAACGATAAAATAACGCGGAAAAAATAAACAAAAAGTGCGGCGGTAATAACATAGTAATAATATAGCGGGTTTTTTAAAAAAAAAAAAGGAAAATAAAAAAGAGTAAAGGGAAGTACGAATATTTATTTTACGAAAGCGATGGGAAAGGGGGTTAGCAAAACCCTTGCATAATCAGTAAATAAAACCCGGTAACGTAACGACATTATCGTGTTCGCTGCCGGCCTTAGCGTTATGCCTCCCCGCTCCGGGGTAACGCCCCCTAAGCGACCTTATTTCGGCATTACGCCGCCGATTTTGCATTACCTTTATACCGTGCCGTAACGCCAAACATATCGCATAAAGTTTAGGGTTTATATTTAAAATGTATTATTTAGCTTAAATTTTTCTTTTAAGCAATTAAGGATAATTGCCTTAAAAAAGAGAAAGTATTATTACAGTCTTAACGTTACGGCTTAATTAAATTACCGCAACGCTATATATACGTCGGCGTTTTGCGTTTATTAAGTAATTGTTCTTTTTATGCAATAACAAAATACTTTACCAAAATCTAAGAAACGATCAACGCTATAACAGTTTTTAATATACCTAAAAAATAACTTTCTTGTTAAATTATATGTTTCGAATAATAATAGTTTTATTCGTTAACTGGTTTTAAATCTCGTAGATATTTGTTTATTAATAACCGACAAAAAAGCATATCTATGTTTTGGTATTTGATTTTTAAAACTTTTATTTTTTATAGCAATAAATATTATACCGTAAAATATATAGCCGTAAGCTTGTAAATAGACCTAGTAAGGTTTATAATTAAATATTATAAGGTTAATTCTATATGTTAAATAAATGTAATAAACCTCGTATAGGGTTTATTTAAAAAGGCGTAGTTGGAAATACGGTTATATCGGTATATTGCAGCTTTAAAGATATATCCAATTAAAGATGCGGATAACTTAGCCTTATTTCGTATTGTAAGCGTTTTCTTTCTTAATTATATTCCATATACGCTTTATACCCATGTTTTAGGTTGGGTATACAGTATTAAAAACTTAAGTTTAATATTAAAAGAAAGCGACTAAACGATATTTTGAAACTGATAATATTTTAAATTTCGTTATTGTATTTAATTACTTGCGAAAAAACCTTGTTTTGCTTTCTTGAAACGTTTTAAGGTATTTAAACACAATAATTACTATATTCTGCTTTCGGTTTTTAAGACAAATATACCAAATAAAGCCTATATATTTGTCGGTTATAAATATAACACATTTATATTTTTAAGGTTTTTTTTAAAGTTATAAAATTAACGGCAATTTTTTATCTTAAGTAGAACATTCCCTTTTTCGGCTCGCAGCGTATTTGTTTTTCTAGTTTTTGCCTTATTATATACTTAATATTTAATAATTATACAACCTTTGAATCGGATTCTTTTAGCATAAAATTGTAAGTAAACGATTATTTGAAGGTTTGGATGGCCTAGTCGTAAATGTTACAAGATACCGTTATTTATATATAATAATTTCGTCGTTTTTAGGTTAATTGTTCTTTTATAAATAACCAAGATTATATAAAACATTATTATATAAATATTTTTGATTATAAATAATTTAATTTATATATATTAAAGTAATTTTAAGTTAATAATATTTACTTCGAATACAGCTATTAACGTTTCTATTATCGTATTAATAACCTTTTTTTTGAAATTATCGAAATAGTATTAAATTATAAGCGAACTTTTCGTAATAAGCCATAGTATATAACCGTAACGTTTCCGTATTATTAAAGTTTCAAAAGAATATATTAACTTTTTCGGAACTTTTAATCGGAAAGAAACTGTTATTTGCGTATATTTCGTCGCTTTACACGGTTGATGTAAATTTCAAAATCGTATTAAAAAGATTAAAGATATATATTATAAAGCTTAAATTTAAAATAAACGGATTTTTTAAAGGATAAAACGAAACGTTTATAGTAACCCCTTAATTCATAATTAAAAAGTACGTTAAGATACGTTTTATATTTTTAAAATTAATTTGTTTTTTATATAATGAACTTGTCGGCAACCACTCGGAATCGGAGTGAGGCACGGAACTAAGGTGTGCAATCTATCCTAACTGTGAAAGCCGTTTGAAGAGTTATCGTGTTCGAAGATACTGGGTATAGTATCCATCGTGGAAATTATATCGTGAAATGATTTTCTGTATATTGGCTCAGACTTATCTTCTAGGCTTGACCTATATTTTACCTTGCATAAAATTATCTTATTCATGAATTTGGATATAAAATTAATTTTTTTAAAGATTACTTAAAAACAATTCGATTTTTAATTAATAAATTATTGCTTTTATTTATTAGAAATCTGCTGGAACTTTTTTAAAGAAAAGCATAAAAATATTAAAGTAACTTATATATTACGCTAAGGTATATTTTATAGCGGGTACTTTATACGTCCGACTTTTTACGTTTTCGTTTATTGGGATTTCGGCCTATATAAGAATTTTTACGGTTACTTTATTTCGGGCCTGATAGCCTGCTTTTTGTTTTGTTTTCTTCATAATCAAAACTTTCTTAATTAAAAAATCCGCAAAGGTTCCCTGGAATGTTGGAAATACTGCTTTAATATTTCGCGGATATCAAGAGTAAATAAGTTATAATCTAGTAATTTAAAAAGTCAATAGCTATTCTTTTAACAATTAATCGTGCTATTTTTGATTTTAGCTTTTCGTATTATTTAAAAAGTAATTTTTTAATTTTTTATAAAAGGAATTATTGCTATATCTCAATCGTTAACTTATATAACCGTTAATTTCGTTTCCGTGATTCCGTATTATTATTTTTGGGCTATTATTTTTTATTATTTTACGATGTATTCGTTTAATTTGTTACTTAGCTCCAAGGTTTATTTTAACTTTTCGCGGTACTTTCGTTAAGTATGAATTAAAAGTCTATTGTCGAATTCCTTGCCGGATTTAGCTAACGTAACGTATTATTTCCGTAATGTTTTCTTTTTTTTGAAAAGTACGCTTTTTTAATTATTAAAACTACCGTTTCCAGAATTTAATTTATAAAAACATTTTCATTTTTAGAGAATATATCGTATTTCTAATTTGTATAGGTAGATTCTGTAAAATCCTAATTATAAACTTGTTTATTTTCGGTTGTTATTTTAAAGGTATTAATAGTGTAACCCGTACAACTAGTTTTTTAATAATTCGTTTTTAAAAAATATAGTTAGGCTATTGGTCTGCGTTGTATAGCAAATACGTCTTTTAAGATAAAAAGTTATAGCGGATTTCGTAAGTTTGATATCTTATTAAAATTTTTAATTAATATTAATAAAAATCCCAGGAATCGAAAACGCGTATTTTAAATTAGAATTCGCTTTTAAAGCAGTTTTAATTTTTAGGTTTTTTTGTAAATAATAAGAAACGTTAACAGTTCGGTTATCATTGTTATTATTAAAATATATAAAAATAGTTATTACTAATATATAACCTATATCGTTTTAATAATAGCTAATTAATTAATAATTATTCAAAATAAACGAATAACATTTTTAGTTATCGGATATAGGAGATCTGAATTACGTTTTTGTATTTAAATAATTACGCAGCTTCTTAATGCGCATATTGCATTTTGTGTAGCCTAACAACGGAACAATTATCCTCCGATCAGAGCGTAGCCTTCCGTAGTTAGTGTGCGATAGCTGTCGGATATAGGGGATGTTAGTTGCGTTGTTGTATTCAGTTAATTGCGCAGCTTTTCAGCGCGCGTACTGCTTTTGTGTAGCCTAGTAACGGAACAATTATCCTCCGATTAGAGCGTAACCTCTTGTAGTTAGGGTGCTTTGGCACTTTAGTTAACTGATACACCCTTTTAACGCCTTGAAGAATTCGGGGCGTTGATCGTTATATTTTCATTATTTTTTAAAGCTATAGTTCTTTATTTAACTTTTCCTCTGGTAATTATATTTTTTTAATTAGCTAATTTTTATTAGAAATAACCTTTAAAGTTTTCTTCCGCAAATCCAAGGATTTTATGATATTTACCAATCCTGGCTGTTTTTTAAAATGCTTAAAACGTTTTTAAGATAAGGTTTTAATCAGTCTATTAGTTAATATATCGCCTGTAGGCGTATAATCCACTTTAATTAAACCTTTTTTTGTAGTTTTTTGCAACTAATAATTATGTATATTTACGTATCGCAGTTTTGTCCGTAAAAAGGCGACGTTAACGTTAATAAGCCGTATAATTTGTTAATTATTGTACCATATATTTAAACGTTTTGCATTTAAGTTAGTTCCCAGCTTTTTAATTAATCGAAAGGTAAATAAGATTTTTTTAGTAATTTGCGTAAAGGATAATAACTCCGTTTCGGTTATGGAAGTAATTATTATATCTTGCTTATTCGTTCGTTATTTTATTACCTTTTTAAATAGTCTTATAATGTAAGTTTGGGAACTTTTTCGATTAATTATATTATTTACGAAAAAGGCGTCGTTTTAAATATCTATTAAGTTCTTATTACCGAATTGTAACGTTAATATTTTGGTACCGATTAAGTATTGTATAACGCGATTAACTGTTTTATGGTATACGTTATTAGGGTTTTAGTTAAATTAGGTAAGTTTAAATATTGGAAAAAATATATTAGGTTGCGTATAAATTGTGACGTATAAAATGGAACCGACTTTTTAGAGGTATTTATTAACAAAACCTAAATAAGCCAGATCAGGATTTGGTAGTAGCTTTCTTTTTGTTATTAGCGTTTTTAAGAAATTATTTAGATTTTCTTTAGGGATTAAATTAGCTAGTTTGTTTATAAAGTTGGATTAGGATAGCCAGACTTTTCTGTTAAGTTTATTTTTGATTATTTCGATTTTAAGAAACCATTAAAAGTTCTTACTTTTTATAAAGGCATACCGTTTTTGTATTTGCTGGATTAACCGATCGACGAGGGCTTGGTTTTTTTATTGTATGTAACCATAATGTCGTCGACGAAAAAAAAAGCATCTTTTAACGAATAAAGTAACAAGGCTTATAAGAAACGGGGTTAAGTTCCAAGTTTTTAAGCGTGCTAATAAAGTTTTTTTGCTAAAGTAACGGTAATCTTTTTAGGTTATATAAGGCCTTCTTAATTAGGAGTATTTTATTACGTTAAAGGTATCCTAGGAGCGTTTTTATATATATTTCGTAAGGTAAATTCGCGTTAACGAAGGCGTTTATAGCGTTATATTGCTTAAGTTTTAAATCTAACTTAGCCGTAATAATTATTAAAGCTTTAAAGAATTTTCCGGTTAAGGTAAATGCGTATATATCGCTATAAGTAATAAGTTATTAATTATTTCGTATAACGAAACATATCTTATATTTTTAAAGCTAGTTATATTTATTAAATTTATAAACGTATACTTATATATACCTTAGGACCTGTTTTTTTTTAATAACGGACTGATCGACGACCTCCCAGGACTACATATCCTTATAACTTTGCAAATGGGCCTTTTCGGTTTTTAGGAATAACTTTTTTAACGGGTATATATTTAGCTTTTTATGACTTTTCGGTAATACCGGTAAGTTTCGCCTATATACCCGGCCCTGTAACTTAGGTAACATTTTTATTTTTAACTTTGTTTTTGGTATATTAAAGTTTTTCTAATTAAGGTAACGCAAGCTTTGGGTTATTTTTTTCCTTAAGGTTCCGCAGTTTACCGGCCGATTATCGATCGTATTAACAAAGTAAGCTAATCGTTTAGCGTTAAACGCGGCTTTTTATATTTTATAATCGTACCGATAACCATCTTTTTGATACGGAACGTACGGGGAGCTTACATTTATAACCCGTAAAATACCTTCGTTTTTTACCGTTACTTTAAGTTAAATAACGTAACAAAAACTTAAGGTTGCTTTTATTTCTTCCGTTAACGCAATAATTATAACAGTTATTAAGACGGACGCTGGCGAAGGTAACGGTTTAAAGGACGGTAATAGCTTAAACATAGCTGTCGTATAAAGGTAATTAGTTTCTTACGTATAGTTTTATTTTGCCCTTTTCCGTACGTTTTCGACGTTAGTGCCACTTTAAACCTATTTTTTTATTTAGCCGTTAACTGAATTATTTTATTTAGGTTTTTATCTTTTTCGTATATATATATAAGGTGGCTGTAGGCCTGATCAAGTATATAGACCTGTTGGAATAAATTTTGTAATTCGTTTTCGGTAACGTAAAAAAAGTCGTTTTTTAAGTTTTTGATATTACATGAAAAGGTAATCTTTTCGTTAAATTTTACGTTTCGAATGGCAATAACCTTATTCGTTAAAGGATTCTAAATTTCGTAGATATTCGTTAATTGGTAACCGACGAAAAAGCCTATTTATGCTTTGGGATTTAACTTTTAAAGCTTTTATTTTTTTTATAGCAATAAATGTTATAACGTAAGCCATATAACCGTAAGCTTTTAAAGGGGCTTATTAAAGTTTGCAATTAAGCATGATAACGCCGTTTTTATACGCTAAGTAAACATAATAAACTTCGTATAGGGTTTATTTAAAAAAGCGTATTTGGGGGTACGGTTATATAGGTATATTGCAGCTTTAAAAATGTATACGATTAAAAACGTAGGTAATTTAGCGTTATTTCGCATAACAGTCGTTTTTTTTTTAATTATACCTTTTAAACGTTCCGCACCCCGGTTCTGGGTCTGGATATGTAATGTTAAAGATTTAAGCTTAATATTTAAAAAAGACGCTTGGAAAATATTTCGAAACTGATGGTTTTTTAAAATCTCGTTGTCGCATTTAAATATTTATAGGAAAACCTGATCTTAGTTTTTTAGAACGCCTAAAAGGTATTTAAACGCGGTAATTAATGTATCCTGTTTTCGGTTTT
Source organism: Monosporascus sp. 5C6A (assembly GCA_004155035.1). Lineage (NCBI taxonomy): Eukaryota > Fungi > Ascomycota > Sordariomycetes > Xylariales > Monosporascus > Monosporascus sp. 5C6A. The sequence goes on along the minus strand of QJOB01000194.1, from coordinate 40,483 downwards.
TAAAGCAAATATCGTAAATAAAGCTTAAATATTTATTTGTTGCAAATATAACGTATTTATATTCTTTAAAGTCTTTTTCGAAATTTATAAAGTTGACGGCGATTCTTTGTTCTAATTAGGAAGTTCCTTTTTTAGGCTTGCGGCATATTTGCTTTTTAGCTTTCGTTTTATTATATACTTAGTATGCGATAGTTATAAAACCCTTTAGCCGGATTTCCTTAATATAAAACTGCAATTAAATAATTATTTCAAGGCTTAGATGGTTTAATTGAAAGTATTACAAAATACCGTTACTTATACGTAATAATTTCGATATCCTTAAGTTGATATTTCGTTCATAGGTAGCTAAGGTTACGTAAAACGTTATTACGTTAATATTTTCGGTAACAAATTAATTAAATTTGTTTATTAAAATAGCTACAACTTAATTATATTTATTTCGAATGCAGTTGCTAATCTTTCGGTTATCTTATTAAAAACCTTTTTTTCGGAATTAACGAAACGATATCAAATTATAAGCGAATTCTTGGTAATGGGTTACGTTATATAAACGTAACGTTTTTATACCGCTAAGGCTTTAAAGTAATATATTAACCTTTCCGTAATTTTTAATTAGGACGAAGCTGTTACCCGCGTATACCCCGTTACCTTATATTATTAGCCTGAAGTTTAGGAACTTATTAAAAAAGTTAAAAATATATATCGTAAACCTTAAGTTTAAAATAAACGAATTTCTTAAGGGGTAAAACGAAACGTTTATAGTAACTTATTAATTAATATTTAGGAAGTACGCCAGAATTTGTTTTATTCCTCTTAAAAATTAATCCGTTTTTTAGGTAATTATCTTATTTATAAATTTGGATATACGGTTAATTTTTTCCTTTAAAAACTAATTAAAAATAATTCGATTTTTAATTAATAATATTACTTTACCCGTAATTGGAAATTTGCTGAAGCTTTTTTAAGAAAAGTATAGAAATATTAAGGTAACCTGTAGGTAATATTAAAGCACACTTTGTAAGGGGTACCTTATACGTTTAATTTTTTACGTTTTCGTTTACTGAATTTCGGTCCGTATAAGAACCTTTACGGCTACCTTGCTTCGGGCCTAATAACTTGCCTTTCGGCTTATTATTTTTTTAATTAAAACCTTTTTAATTAGAAAAATCTATAAGTATCCCTTGAAACATTAGGAATGTTATTTTAAAATTTCGTAATATAAACGGTATTAAGGTTATAACTTAATAATTTAAAAAGTTAGCAGTTACTTTTTAGTAATTAATCGTGCCGTTTTTGATTTTAACTTTTTATATTATTTGAAAGGTAGTTATTTAATTTTTTATATAAAAGCTACAATTATATATAAATCGTTGATTTATATAACTGTTAATTTCGTTTTTAAAATTCTATATCGTTATTTTTAAGCAATTATTTTTTGTTATTTTACGACTTATTCGTTTAGTTTTTTGTTTAACTTCGAAATTTGTTTTAGTTCTTTTCGGTATTTTTGTTAAATATTAATTAGGAACTTATTGTCGTACACCTTGCCGGATTTAGTTAACGTAACGTATTATTTCCGTAAAATCTTTTTTAAAAGAAGGTTCGTTTTTTAATCGTTAAAAATACCGTTTTTTAAACTTAATTTGTAAGGATATTTATATTTTTCCGGAATATATCGTATTTCCGATTTATATAGGTAAATTCGGTAAAGTCTTAATTATAAGTTTATCAGTTTTCGCTTGTTATTTTAAGGGTATTTATTAAGTAACCTATATAATCGATTTTTTCGATAGTTCCTTTTAAAAATAAAAATAAAATTGCTAGGGTATTAGTTCGTATCATATAGCAAATTCGGTTTTTCGGGTAAAAGGTTATATTAGATTTTGTAAGTTTAATAAGTTATTAAAGTTTCTAATTAGGATTAATATAATTCCAAAAATTAAAAACGCGTACTTTAAATTAGAATTTACTTTTAAAACGATTTCAATCTTTAAGTTCCTTATAAGTAACGGAAATTAACGGTACGGTCGTTATTGTTATTACTAAAGTATATAAAGATAATTATTACTGAAATACAGCCTATATTATCTTAATAACAATTAATTAATTGATAATTACTTAAATTAAGCTAATAAAACTTTTAATTATCGGATATAAAGGATGTTGTCAGCTAGCCAGAGTGCTAAAGCACCCTAGTTACGCTTTGATTGGATGATAATTATTCCGTTGTTAAGTTATATAAAAGCTGTACGCGTATTGAAAAGTGGCATAATTAGCTAAATATAATAACGTAATTAACATTTCTTATATTTAATAATTAAAAGTTTCATTCGCTTAATTTAAGCAATTATTAATTAATCAGCTGTTGCTAAAACGATATAGGTTATATATTAGTAGCAATTATCTTAATATACTTTAATAATAACAATAATAACCGTACCGTTTATATTTTTTATTATTTATAAGGGACCTAAAAATTGGGACCGTGTTAAGGGCAAATTCCAATTTAAAACATGCGCGCTTAATATTTAATCCTTTATCGATTTTAATTAATTATTTCCGTAACCTGTTAAATTTATAAAACCCGATATAACCTTTTATCCGAAAAAACGAATTCGTTATATAACGCGAATTAATACCTTATTTTTTTCCTAATGTTTTAAAAAAACTACCGAAAAATCGACTTTATAAAGTATTTAATAAATACCTTGAAAATAACGACCGGAAGCAGATAAGCCTATAATTAAAACTTTACAGCGTATATTTATAAGGACTATAAGTATAATACTTTTCGAAAAAATATCAACGACCTTACGAAATAAATCCTAAAGTTTATATTTCCAGTAATCAAAGAAACAAGTTTTTTTTTAATAAAAGACTTACGGAAATAATACGTTAAATTAGCCGAATCCGGCAAGGTATATAATAACAAACTCCTAATTAATACTTAAGGAAAATACCGAAAAAAGCTAAAATAAACCGCAAAATCAAGCAAAAAGCTAAACGAATAAATTATAAAATAACAAAAGATAATAACCCAGAGATAATGATACGGCATCCCAAAAACAAAAACAATAATTATATAAGTTAACAATTTATGTACAGCTTTAGCTCCCGTTATGAAGACCTGGATAATTACTTTCCAGATAATAAAAAAGGCTAAAATTAATAACGAAACGATTAATTACCAAAAGGTAACGGCTAACCTTCTGGATTACTAGACCATAACCCATCCTCCTTTTATATTACGAAATATAAAGGTATTATTTTTAACCTTTTACGGGGTTTCTGTAAACCTTATTAATCAGGATAATCCTGATTAGGAAGATAGCAAACCTTCTAACCGTTAACCGCAAGGTAAACCCTCTAGACAAGGACCGAAACAAGGTAATTAAAAAGGTTCCAATACGGACAGAAGCATTAACAAGCGAAAGCGTAAGGAATTAAATGCCCAGAGCATACGTTACAAAGCGTACTTAAGCCCGATACACAGGCTTCCTTAATGTTATTATGCGTTCCCTGATAAAGCTTTAGCAGAATTTATACCTAATAAAATAACTGAAAAACTGGTCCAAAATCGGATAGCTTTCGATTAGTTTTTAAAGAAAGAAATTAACTAAATATCCAAATCCATGGATAAGTTAACCATACAAAAAATAGATTAACTCCTAAAGGGAGTAAGACGAATCTTAACGTACTTTTTAATTATTAATCAACGGGTTACCATAAACTTATCGTTTTACCCCTTACGGAATTCGTCTATTTTGGACTTAAAGTTTATAATATACGTTTTTAATCTTATTAACAAGTTTTTAAACTTCAGACCAACCGTATAAAGCGACGGAATATACGCAAGTAACAACTTCGTTCTAATTAAGGGCTACGGAAAAATTAATATATTACTTCGAAGCCTTAACGGTACGAAAACGTTACGGTTATATAACGTAACTTATTACGAATAATTCGTTTGCAATTTAATATTACTTCGATAATTCCCAAAAAAGGTCATTAATAAGATAACCGAAAAATTAATCCCTATATTCGAAATAAATATAACCAAATTATAACTACTTTAACAAATAAATTTAATCAATTTATTATCGAAAATATTAACATAATAACGCTTTTTATAACCCTGGCTACTTATAAACGAAATATTAACTTATCGACGCCGAAACCGCCGCGTATCGGTAACGGTACCTTATAACATTTATAATTAAAATATTTAAACTTTAAAGTAATAACGTAATTACAGTTTTATACTAAAGGAATCCGGCTAAAAAGTTTTACAACTATTAAATGCTAGGTATATAATAACGTAAAAGTTAAAAGGTAAATACGTTACAAATTTAAAAAAAAACTTCCGGATTCAAATAAAAAATAATTATTAACTTTATTAACTTCGAAAAAAACCTTAAAAACTATAAATACGTTATGTTCGCTATCGGTAAATACTTAAGTTTTATTTGGAATATCTACCTTAAAAACCGAAAGCAGGATATATTAATTATTACGTTCCAATACCTGCTAAGCGTTTTAAAAAACCAAAATAAGATCTTCCTATAAATAATTAAATGCGATAACGAAATTTTAAAAAATTACCTGTTTCGAAATACCCTTTAATCGCTTTTTTTTTAGCATTAAGCTTAAACTTTTAATACCGCATACCCAGGCCCAGAACGGGGATACGAAACGTTTAAAAATATAATTTAAAAAAAACGATTATTATACCAAATAACGTTAAATTACTTGCGTTTCTAATCGTATATATCTTGGAAGTTGCAATATATTTATATAACCGTACCCTTAAATACGTTTTCTTTAACAGACCTTATACGAAATTTATTATATTTATTTGGTATATAAAAACGGCGTTTTAATATTTAATCGTAAGCATTAACAGACTTATTTACGAATTTACGGTTATATAACCTACGTTATAATAATTGCTGCCATAAAGAAAAACAAAAGGTTTAAAAATTAAATCTTAAAACGTAAATAAGCTTTTTTGTCGGTTACCGATTAATAAATATTTACGAAATTTAGAATTTTTTACCGAATAAAGTTATTGCTATTCGAAACGTACAGTTTAACGAAAAGGCTACCTTTTTGGGTAATATTAAAAACTTAAAAAACAACCTTCTTTACGTTATCGAAAACGAATTACAAAACTTATTCCGATAGGTTCACGTACTTAATTAAGCTTATAACTACCTTATATATATATATATATAAAAGATAAAAATTTAAATAAAATAATTTAATTATCGGCTGAATAAAAAAATAACTTTAAAGTAATACAAACGTTTAAAGAAACGTACGGGATAAGGAAAAATAAGTTTGTTCGTAAAGGATTAATTATCTTTATATAACCGTTATATCCTAACTATTTCCGTCCCTTAAATTATTACTTCTGTTAGCGTTTGCCTTAATAATTATTACGATTATTACGTCGATAAAAACACTAAAAGCGGTTTTAAGTTTTTATTAAGTTATTTAACTTAATATAACGGTAAAAAATAAAGGTACTTTACAGGTTATAAACGTAAACTTCCCGTATGTTCCGTACCGAAGTAATATTATTAAATACGATTATAAAATATAAAAAGTTACTTTTAATACAAAACGGCTAGTTTATTTTATAAATACGATTAATAACCGGCCGGTAAGTTACGGAAGTTTAAGGCGAATAAAAACCCGAAATACGCGTTACCTTAATTAAAAAAGTTTCAATATATTAAAAACAAAATTAAAAATAAAAATGTTACTTAAGTTATAGGGCCGGATATATAACCAAAACCTACCGCTATTTCCGAAAAGCTATAAAAAACTAAGTATATACCCTTTAAGAAAGTTATTTCTGGAAGTTAAAAAAGCCTATTTACAAAGTTATAGGGATATGCAATTCTGGAAAATTGTCGATTAATCCGTTATTAAAAGAAAATAAGTCCTAAAGTATATATAAGTATACGTTTATAAATTTAATAAATATGGCTAGCTTTAAAAATGCAAGGCCCGTTTTGTAATACGAAGTAATTAATAGCTTATTACTTATAGCGATATATACGTATTTACCTTAGCCGGAAAATCCTGTAGAATTTTAATAGTTATTACGGCTAAATTCGACTTAAAGTTTAAGTAATATAACGCTATAAACGCCTTCGTTAACGCGAATTTACCTTATAAAATTTTCATAAAGATACCCCCGGAATATCCCTAACGTAGCAAGATATTATTAATTAGGAAGGCCTTATACGGCCTAAAAAATCGCCGTTACTATAACAGAAAGATTTCATTAATACGCTTAAAAACTTAAGATTTAACTCCGTTCCTTATAAGCCCTGTTATTTTATTCGTTAAAAAGTATTACTTTTCTTTTACACTAACGATATTATCGCCGCATATAATAAAAGAAAACTAAGCTTTTATTAATCGGTTAATTTAATAAATACAAAAATGGTATATCTTTATAAGGGGTAAGAACTTAGAATAGTTCCTGGGTATCGAAATAAATAAAGACAAACTTAATCGAAAAATCTGGTTATCTTAATCCGATTTTATAAATAAGCTAGTTAACCTAATTTTTAAAAAAAGTTTAAATAACCTTTTAAAAACGCCTATAGCAAACGCCGAATTACTGCCAAATCCTGATCTGGCTTATCCAAGTTTTGTTAACAAATACCAGAAAAAGATCAGTTTTATCCTTTATATTGCGGTTTATACGCAACTTGATATATCTTTTACAATATCCAAATTTACCTAATTTGACCAAAACCCTAGTAACGTATACCATAAGGCAATTAATCGCGTTATACGGTACCTGGTCGGTATTAAAACGTTAACGTTACAGTTAAACGACAAAAACTTTTTAAATACCTAAAGTAACGTTTTTTTTATAAATAATATATTCGATCAAAAAAGTTTCTAAACTTACGTTATAAAGCTATTTGGGAAAGTTATAAAATAATGTACGAATAAATAAGATATAATAATTACTTTTATAACCGAAACGGAATTATTATCCCTTACACAGGTTATTAAAAAAGCCTTATTCACTTTTAAATTAATTAAAAAGTTAAAAGTTAACTTAAATATAAAACCATTAAATTTATAATGCGATAATTAGCAGATTATACGGCTTATTAACGTTAACATCGCCTTTTTAAAAATAAAGTTGCGGTACGTAAATATATATAATTATTAATTACGAAAAATAACAAAAAAACCTAATTAAAATAAATTATATACTTACAAGCGATATATTAATTAATGGATTAATTAAAGCCTTATTACGCGAAACTTTTAAGTATTTTAAAAACTAATTAGGATTAATAAATATCACAAAAACCTTAAATTATCGGAAAAAAACGTTAAAAATAATTTCTGATAAGGAATTAGCTAATTAAGAAGATACAATTACTGGAGGAAAGGTTAAATAAAAAGCTGTAGTTTTAAAAAGTAATGAAAGTATAGCGATTAACGCCCCGAATTCTTTAAGGCGTTAAAAGGGTGTATCAACTAGCCAAGGTGCTAAAGCACCCTAACTACGCTTTAATCGGAGGATAATTATTCCGTTGCTAGGCTACACAAAAGCTGTACGCGTACTGAGAAATGGCACAATTAGCTGAATACAACAACGCAACTGACATCCCCTATATCTAATAGATGTCAGTTGCGTTGTTATATTTAGCTAATTACGCAGCTTTTCAGCGCGCGTACTGCTTTTATGTAACCTAGCAACGGAACAATTATCCTCAGATCAGAGCGTAACCTTCTGTAGCTAAGGTGCTTTGGCACCCTAGCTAGCTGACAATAGCACACCTGGCTAGCTGACAATAGCAGTTATAAACGTATACCCGGCATTAAGATGTAGCTCTCGACGAGGGCTACATATTGATATATAGCTGCTAATTGGGAACCTTCTAGTTGTTAGGATATATCGCTTTGAAACCAGATATATCAATAGTTAATGGTTGTGTTGCAAAAAGAAGTGCGATTCAGAAGTGAAGTTGGGCTAGGACACTCTGATTCGAAAAGGGAGTAAGCATCCTGAACCGAAACACACAATGTCACCGCCTAATAAAAGACCAATTCACAATAAAGCCACTGATACCGTTCGTTGACATTCATAGCAGATGAATCACTTCTATCGTCTATCCTATCCAAATCCGGTTGACGGATCCTGATTCGTTCAGTTCTTTTGCTGTGTCATATCTGCCTTGCCACTGACCCGTCGTTCGTCATGTCGGGAAGAAAATCAACAGAACGCCATGAGGGGAATCATGATGCATCAAAGCCAACGCCTATTTGTTGAAAAATGTGACCGGCCCGGCTCCTCTTAGCTCAATCCATTTTCATACCCCTTTCCATTTGTAAAAGACTCCCTTTGCCACCGGTTTATGCTGCAGATTCATGCTTGTTGAAAAACAAATTCGCTCTAAAATAGATGCGAGTAAGTCAGATAGGGACGGCCCTAACCCTCCCTGGCAACTCGCCAAGGAGGGCGTACGAGCAGCGTTATGTACAGAGGACTGATTAGTATCGGTAGCTGCGAAAGGGTTAGAAGCGACTACACCAATAGCAGAAAAGATGATAGGGACAACGTACTGGTCGCTCTTGAAGGGACCGATAACCTCCAGGCCGAGATATTCGGCTTGGACGTTGGTGAGGGTCGTGAGCTCTGCGTTGACGTGTGCCAGGTGCAGCTTGGCGACCTCCTCGTCGAGGACCTTGGGCAGGACGTAGACGCCGACAGGCAGCTTCTCCGTCTTGGCAAAAGCGACGTATTTCTCACCGAACGCCTTGTCTTCGGCCTTGTACAACATGATCTGGGCAAGGACCTGGTTGCTGAAGGAGCAGGACATGACGAAGGACGAGTGGCCGGTGGCACAGCCCAGGTTGACCAGACGACCCTCAGCCAGGAGGACGATATGCCGGCCGCTGGGCATCAGGTAACGGTCGACTTGGGGCTTGATGTTCTGAACGCTCTTGGCGTTCTTCTTCAACCAGGCGACATCGATCTCGATGTCGAAGTGGCCAATGTCTATCAGAGTCTGGTTAGCATTGTTGTCAGGAAAATAGACGCGGGTATCGCAACGTACTGCAAACAATGGCATCGTTGGGCATCTCCTTGAAGTGGTCGCCGACGAGGATGTCACGGCAACCGGTGGTGGTGACGAAAATCTGGCCGACCTTGGCGGCCTTGTCCATAGTGGTGACCTGGAAGCCGGCCATGGCAGCCTGGAGTGCGTTGATTGGGTCGACTTCGGTGACGAGGACACGGGCACCCATGCCGTGTAGAGCTGCGACGCAGCCTTTGCCGACGTCACCGTATCCGGCGACAACAGCGATCTTACCGGCAATCATAACGTCGGTGGCACGCTTGATACCGTCGATCAGAGACTCACGGCAGCCGTACAGGTTGTCGAACTTGCTCTTGGTGACGCTGTCGTTGACGTTGATGGCCGGGGTGAGCAGGGTGTTCTGCTTCAATCTCCGGTACAGGTGGTGAACACCGGTGGTGGTCTCCTCAGAGACACCGTAGCAGTCCTTGAGCATCTCGGGGTACTTGTCGTGAACTAGAGTCGTCAGGTCACCACCGTCATCTAGGATCAGGTTGAGCTTCTTCCCGTCCTTGAAGGCGAGCAGCTGCTGCTCCAGGCACCAGTTGTACTCCTCCTCGGTCTCGCCTTTCCAGGCGAAGACGGGGACTCCGGCAGCCGCGATGGCAGCAGCAGCGTGGTCCTGGGTAGAGAAGATGTTGCAAGAAGTCCATGTGACCTCGGCGCCGAGGGCAGTGAGGGTCTCGATCAGGACGGCAGTCTGGATGGTCATGTGAAGGCAGCCGGCAATGCGAGCACCGGCCAGAGGCTGGTCAGCGGCATACTTCTCGCGGATGGCCATGAGACCGGGCATCTCATTCTCGGCGAGCTCAATCTCCTTGCGGCCGAAGGCGGCAAGGGACAGGTCGGCGACCTTAAACTTAGCGGCGGGGGCCGACATTCTGGTGAGCTACTCGCGTTAGACAAATCGTCCTTTTGCTTTCAAACGGCACAATCCCTACTCAGATCCCTACTCAACGGGGGGTCAAGGAGCGATATGGAAAGAAGGCCTACTTACTGAAAGGAGCGGTGTACGTTGAAGAAACGATACTCTGATGGGAGTGCGCAGGGTATGAAGCTGACGGGAGAAGACCTGAAGCGTGCTAGGTAGTCGAGAGACACCGAATCTAAATATGAACCGGATGAGCTACCCCAACGTAAGTCGAGTAATTCGTACCCGACAGCTGTGATGGAAAGAAGGGACCGGGAGTTCAGGAATGGGGGAGAGAAATGAGGGAAGGGAAAGATTATGTATTGGGAGAGGGGTCCATACTAGTGAGGCAGCGATTGGACGCAAAGGTGTAATAAACCTCCTAGTACATATTGTCTACTAGGTAGGTACATCCTTCTCCCTATGCGGCGTGTAGGCCTTTTTTTACCCCTCCAAGTCGTGGGTCCGGAGACGGTCGGTGGCGGCTGCGTTCACTATCAGTAGCCTATCACTGGCCTGTGAGTGGTTCAGATGAGTGGCTAAACCCCCTAGCGTCACTAAACCATTTCAGGCTTAGGGCTATGGTTCGTGGAAAACTGCCCCTCATATAGCTCTCTGCAACGGTGGAGCCTCCCCTGCCTCTGCTCTCTGGTCAGCTCTCTGGTCAGCTCCCACTGCCCAACAATCGATCACGGGGCAAGATCGACTCAAGCCTGTCGAACAAATGAGCGATAAAGTGAATGACTTCAGGTGGATTATATTGACTTCGATGTACATGCTTGATCTAGTTGATTGCTGGGGGTGCGACCTTCGAATTATATGTAGTCCATCCATCTTGCTCTTCGCTGGGCTCCTCTGCTCTCTTCTGCTCTACTCACCTTCGTGGTGTATCTCAAGTGGCCGGTGAATATCATCAGCATGTCTGATTCACTCAATATTCCTGTCCTGTCTGGGGTTCGGCTGGACCTGGCACACAAACTCTTATAACATAATTGGAGCACTTTCCAATACATAAGCAAATATCCTTCCATTTTTTGGGTGACCGGTTAAATGCCACAACGCCTATCTTTTTAATCGCCGTCTCGCCTGCTGCTTGTAATGAAACCCTTGTGGACCTCTATGAACTCGAACTCTTGGGGTGACGGCCCCCGTCACTGTATCGGGGACGGTCGAGTTTGACGTCTCGTCGACGGAAGCTGTCGGAAACGAGCATCCGGCCGAAAGAACAAGACATTGCCTATCACTTGGCTTAAACTAGACAATTGTATATGATATCTTGTCCATCTTCCGCTCGACGCTTAAAACACCGGGAAACCGGGTTGCCGGGATGACTGTGCTAGATAATGCCATGCTTCTAGACATCAGAAAGACGCGCGTCGACGAGATATTAGCCAAGAAAATAAGCCGACAGCCCTCGAGTGCAGGCCGCGTGTAGACTCGGGAGCCCACTCGATCGAATTAGAAGTACTCCTCTACGCCACCAAGGAGAAGTTCATTAGTCGTCAACATACATGTACATCGGTGCCCCTCGTCGAGACATTGTTCTATCCTTGAATCCGCTGAATGTTCCCTCCTGGTAGGATGAAGGCCCTCACGGCGAGCTCCGAGAATCGTCGAACCACGTTCGTCGTGCCACCGGTGACCTGGGATTCGTCTTGTATGAACTTGCGCGCGACTGCGAGCTTGCTCTTGGGATCGCTCTCGTCGAGATGGGGAGGTAGGGTACTCTCGAAATCGGGCGGGAATTTCGGTGCGAGGGTCCGGATGACGGCAAACGAATACAAGACGTCGCGATTCTCCCGTCCGTCCAGTAGCTCGCGGACCAGGCCGAGGATCCGTTCTCTGTGCGCGGTCACATCGACGTTGGGCTGGTCCTTTATTCGCAGGAACTCGGCCAGGTAATACCAGAACCGAAACTCCCTAATTCGGTGGTAATCGCCCTGGGCAGGGGCGGGGGTGAGTGGGTTCTGGTCGAGGTAGTCTCCAGAGAGCAGCGCTGCGAAGATGTAGCCCCGATTTCGCGCTTCGGATCCGTCGTCGAGGGGTGGCAGCGTATCGCCGGTATTGACTTTGGCTTCCGACGCATTGACGAGTGTAGCCAGATCCCAGACGACCCGGAACTCGAGGTTGGCCGAGTACTGCATTCCAGCCACGTCGTTTGCGTCGGTCTTAGCCATCGACTGGAGGAAACCCGCCATCATCTCGTTGACTCCCGTGTGTGACACCAGAGCATTGAGGCCCTGGGGGCTCGTATACCACTTCGTCTCGAAGAAGGCCTCCAGACCCACGGCATAGACCTGTTCGTACAAGTCCCTGACTTCATTAAGCTTGTCCGCGTTTAGAGGAGAATCAAGAGGCGGTGGCGTGGCACCCCCCATGTTTACGAGTTCGTCGATCGTCATTTTTCTTACTAAAAGAACTGTGTAAGTTGAGGTTCGTCCTCTTCATTGCGCAGATAGTAGGCAACTGCAGGAAAGGGTAGGCAAGGCCGGGGAAAGCCGGGGCAGCGATGGTATATCCAACGCCCGCAACCCAATACAGTGAGGGCTTGGCTGCGGTCTGCATCTCGAGTGCCTTGGCCTAGCAGGGCTAACCGTGAAAGATATGAGGAAGCGGACATACTCGATACAGATGTACTTGCCAGCGATGGATCAACAGTCCCAGAATACCCAGCTCCACCTTTCGGAATCGAAGAGGTATGGCGTGGGGAAATTAGGCTTGCATCATTCGTTGCGGCCGTAGATGCATTAGGTAGTACGGAAGGAAGGTTGGCGTAGGGCGCAGCACCAGCGGATATGGTACTGGAGGGGTGGGCAGGGCCGTTGGAGAGCGCAGGAGTCAAGGAAACAGGAGATGCGTTGGTATGGTTTGGTGCCGGTTGAATGTTGGTGGGATGTTGTTGTTGCTTAAATATCGGGTCGTATCCGAGACATTCGCGTTTAGACTTCTGGCAGTTCTTGCAGATGGGGTGTGTTTCGTCGCACTAATTAAGGGTGCATGTAGTCAGCAGTCAGGCACATGGGAGAGTTTGCTGGATGGCGGAAAGAAAATATTATCGGGAGAACACAAGAGTCGGGGAGATCAATAAGTGGTGGATGCAACCCTTTATTGAACGCATATCGTACGAATTTCGAACGTCTGTGCGCTAGCCGTAGACGCAGGTTATAAGGCTGGCTTAGGCTCGGTTAGAGGTGCGAAATGATGTCAGGTGAGCTCGCTAGGAATTGAGGCTCAAATCCCAGGGTGTAGGTTGTAAGACATGGAGCAGGGGAGGAGACGCGACTACGCGTAGATGCATTTTGAGTCGCGTTCCCGCCATCGGCGATAACGATAACGCAAGGCTCGATTTGGCTTGATGGTCGTAGCTTCGATAAGCGAGCGGCCATCTCTCCGAGAGACAATGCTACGGAATACCGGTAATGTTTATCGAAAAAGGCCAAAGGGATCTAGAAGCCCAAAATAATCGGAGAAGCGAACAAAAAAATGCACACATGCCAGGAAACGGGGAAGAAGAGGAACAAGGTTACATACCCCAACTACTAGAATGGGACAGAATGGGGGGGACGAGACAAGGGGGCGAGCAAGGAATATTCCAAGAGAAGCATGTTGAAAGGCGTAAACCAGTATATCTATAAAAGAACCGAAGGTTGGAAAGGCCGTGCTGGCTTCATCTTGGCCATCAATAACCCAGACTCCGTGGCTTCGCAGAAGCTCACCCAGTCCCCAGCAAATCCACAGCGCAGGCGCGGCCGATCCAACTGCGTAAAGCCAGAGCCAACCGAGTATAACACGGTGTTCCACGCATAGTACAGAGAAGAGAAAGAAAATAGAAGGAAGGAAAAGAAGAAAAGGCCGAGAACCCAATACAGCACCTGCCTGCAAGGGGTATCCCAATTTCTATAGCCCACTCAGGCTTTCTCTGGGAACACTTGTCCTCCCTCACATCTTTGCGGCTTGGAGTAGATTAGGTTAAATACGACCTAAGGAAGAGCTGCACGTACCTTTATACGCCTTTTGCGGCATGTAAGGCAGCCCGTTTTCGTTCGCCGCTTGATCTCCTGTAGGGAAACGAGTATTACCCCGGTCAGCCAATAACCAGAGACTTGAAATCTAGCTTTGCCCCAAGCGTGAGACACATCCTCAGCGGGCCTGGGAGAGACCCATCTGGAAGACGAGTTCTCTTCCTTTACCTACCTTCTTATGTCGAGTGCCGGCCAGAACCCCTCTAGGATCGCTGGGGGGCAAGGGGTACCGATGACCCATGGCATCAGGCGTCAAACCATACGCGCTGTTGCTTGCTAGCGGGGCTGGTTGGTGATAATAACCTATGTTGCCCGGCACGGGAGCAACGGCGTGAGGTATCGCCATAGCCACATGGGAATGCTGTGGCTGTTGGTGTTGCTGCTGTGTCTGCTGGACCGGATCGAAAGTGCGCATGCTCGGCAGAGACATAGCGCCATTAGTCACGCTCGGACTGGCTCGATAGGCGTCGTTCCCTTGGGTAGGCGCACTGTGATATCCGTACAAGCCGGCTGGTTGCCATGTGGGCTGCGGCGCGTAATTCATAGCCGGCGGCGGTTGCTGCTGCTGCTGCCGTGGAGGACCTGGACGCTGAGGAGGATGATTCGACATCGCTCTCGCCGCCGGTGATGGTGACGACGACGTCGAGAGGTGGCCGTTTTGTTGCTGGACCTGTCCCACGTTGTTGACCTGCTCCACCGTTGTTATCGCCGTCGCCGTCGCCGTCGCCGTAGCTGTCGCCGTAGTTGTCGCCGTCGCTGTCTGCGCCAGTATACTCGATGTGCTTGCGGCTACGGTCGTTACTGCCGTGGGGCCCTGCAAAGACGCGTTCGGGGGTGACTGATCAGCTTTGTCGTCGTCTTTGTTAGCCTGCTGCTCTCTCTGCGCCTGCTCCTGGGCAGCTGCTATTCCCGCATCTGCATCTGCCGACCGTGCTGGTGCTGTTGCGTGCAACTCGGACGATGATTCAGACCCTGATTGTGCTTGTTGTACACCTGCGGAGGCGCCCACTACGGAATGCGATCCTGCTTGCGCGCCTTCTGTCTCTTGTTTTCTCCCTTTGTCGATGCCTTGCGACTGCAACGGAGACGAAGACTTAGCCTGTGGGGAGGGCGGTCGTGGGAGAGCGTGGGCCGGCCGTTCAGCGGCGGCTGGATCAGCAGATGCAGGTCCAGCTTCGGGCCCAGGTGCGGGTGTAGATGTAGGAACGATGGCAGAGGCAGAATCAGCGGCGGCACCAGCTGGGTCAGGCCGAGATCGAGCCTGTGGCTGCTTTCCGTCGTGTGCCTCTGCCATATTATTTGGCTTTAATTTGAAATTTTTATGGAACCACGATCTGAAGCAGGGGTGGGTGGAGGGAGTGGGAGGGAGATTCCCAAAGGGAACGCTATCCCGGCAGGGGGGCGTGGACGAGCCGGGGATAGGGTAGGGATAGGTACCATGCAGGATGTACGGACAGGATACGTCTCGGAGACGCAGCTAGGTGGCGGCGACTGTAGATGGATGGATGTGGGCAGGTGTGCAGACGAGACCGGCTTCAGGCTACTGGAGCCGTACATACGTGCGTGTGTATGTTTTCGTCGCGTATCGCCTATTCTGCTCTCCCCCTCTTCTTCTACTTCTCCTTCTCCTGCTCGTCCTCCTCCACCTCCTCAGCTGTAGCAGTTTGAGGGACCAGGGGAACGGACCAGACCATCCAAATGGGAGGGAACGGGAGGACACGGTATGGTACGGTACGGTACGCTATGTAGGTGCGGATGAAGGTATTGTCAGGTACGTTGGTGTGCGCTTAAGCGTCGATGTGTGGTAGCAATGTACGGAATATGGGTGGGCTTGCAGACATTCATTCACTTAAGCGCGCCCGCTTCCCTTTTCTCTGTTCTCCTGTATGAGTGTGTGGCTGTCACTCTGTCTCTCGGTCTCCTTGTCTTTTCTCCCTTGTGTTCTTTGGCAGTCCTCTATCTCTTCGTCACGCCCTGTTTCCGTCTGATCTCTCTTCTCTAATCTCTCTTCTTCTAGTTCAATGGAAGACATTGATGAGGGCGGTTCGACCAGTTGGGCACAACCCAAGCGAGGTTATATGGGCCGGCAGGTGTGTACGTATTGCATGTACGTATGTATATGTAGCAGGGAATGGATGGGGAAAACGCTTTTTCGAGTTAGTACGGTGCAGAATGGAGTTGTTGGTTGGTGCGAGAGGAGAATAGAAGAGACGAGGCGTTGGTTTGTCCCGGTTTGGTTGAAATGTTTTGGCGCGAAAGCTTCTTCGCAACGCTGGGCCGAGATTCCACTGCCAGCTGGTACTTGAATATATATGGTTATGTGCATAGAAAGCGTGGCCGTAGGGTGTTATCTCTTCCCCTGGTCAGTTGTTTTTTGGCTTACTCAGTCAGGACTCAGTAGTAGTACCCGAGTTGACAAGCAGGCCAAGTTCACGCCTATCTGGAATTATTTTACGCGCGCGTCGGGCTGAAAAGCGTATTTTCTCCGTCCATGCGCAAGAAATACCTATGTAGGTAATCGGCCCTGCCTCTTAATATGGGAGCTACCTCGTACCTGCCTAGAACAAAGTTAACAGTAGGTAGAGTACCTTTCTTCATATGTACCTCTTCAAAATTATGAGACGGCCATTGATCCCTTTAGCCTAGCGCATCCTGCATGCTGCAGCCTCAACCGACAGAACTTGCAGGATGTGAAGAGGCTGTCCGTATGCATGCAATTATGAGACATATGCATTTATGCACTTATGCTTTCCCTACCGTAATCAAGTACGTAGTACTCAAGCCTGTTAAGTCTCGGGGGGCATAAAAGGGGGTAGGCTCTACATAAGCTGAAGTAACTGTGCTTTGAGAGAGCGATATAGGCCTGTTGTACCAAACCTAAAAGCTTGAATAGGTGACGATAATGATACCGACATAGACAGTAAGACGCCGAGGTCGAGATTGGAATAATCCCTATCTTGCATAGAGAGGAGACTGTATTGGGTGGACAGGGGCTTATGCCCGCATGGGGTCTGGACCTTTTCCTCCAGAGTCGAGGGTCCCGTCGGTTATCTATCTAGGTGCACTAAGTGACTTATCCAAGTACGTACAAGTGCAGGAGGAGGAGGCCGAATCCGTAGCTTGGCTAGAAGCCAACCGATCTAGCGATGTCGCATACCTATTTAATATTCTTGACCACTGTGTTGGACTCCGTCCACTGTTTACCACTAGAGATGCTTATATTGAAACAGATTTGGCAGCGCCGCGGGTGGTCTTGGATTATCGTCTGCTAGCTATCCGAATTTGCAGGTTTGAACGAGTCGGTGACAATATTTACATACGCCTCTCAGCGCCCATATCCATAGAGAACACCCCTATACTCATTCCGCAGTTTGCAGAAAGCCTGACAATTCGTCAGCAGATATACTTGATATACTGAAAAGAACTCAGCGCTACGCACATTGGCCAATTTCACGTGAAAGAGGATGAGGGGGGCTGGATCGGGAATCGGGTCGGTAACTCGTAGAGGTGGTTGAGATTCCCGACCGACCCACCCCGAATCGGACGTCCATCATGACATCTAGGTTACCCTACGACCAACAAGTATACTTATAAGTCGTCGTCTTTAATATCCCGAACAATTGCACTTATTATTTCCGCCCGGCCAGGAGGTGAACCGGTTAGAGAATAACTATAGTCAACTTTAATTTATTATACTGATCTTAGTTAAGTTCATAGGGCAGCCGTAATAGACAATAAACATTCGAGTCTCCTTTTCCCCTTCCCTTGCTAGGTATCTCAATTCCCAATCCTGATCGCAAACATTTGGAGACATGGTCCAATCAGCCCTATCCGGTGTACGTCAATGGTCCCCCTGTTGGCCGCTGCCGGTCAGGCCAAAACAGGATAAAATCGACAGGAACCGTTGGTAGGCAGGTGGCTCATGCGAGCCGGTTGATGCCACCATCGCGCCTCTTTTCCAAGCGATCGAAGCTGATTATCAAAGACCAAGGTCTCAATATTGGCTATATTAATGGCCTATAGCCAGCATCTTAAGAAAGCACGGCATGAAGGCATGCGCCTCTTTGAAAATACCCGGGATCATTAGCAACTCAGTTATCTACTCTACAAGTACGCACGAAAGGGATCTTCGTCGTGTTATTCTCACCCCTTTCATTGATTTACCCGTCGGTGCTATGAGGTCATGCTCTAAGGTTCTGGAGTGGGTCCCATATATCAGCCTCTCATTAGCGGCCGGTCGCTCATCTAGAAACTATCGCGCCGAACCGTCTGCTTCGCAATTTTGGGTCGAGCCGCAGCGCTCATGCAATATTCACATCCGCAACCCGGACAGACCGATTAGACCTCATACATAAGAACAACGTTTACGTATGCGTCATTGTCGCATGATTGGCGTCTTCAAACAGTCAGCCGCGCGCATAGCAACTGATATAACTGTAGACTGGTGCGCTGAGGGGCCCAGGGTAGGCACCTTTACAACATGGCATTACATATTGGTCCGATATGCACTCAGTTATCACGATCCATAAGCTCGAGGAGAGGGCATCGGACACGATGCCCTGCAGCTTTGTATTCTGCGTGTGGCCACTAGTTTCACCCATGGTAAATATGCTTGCTTGCGTTGGATAAGCAGCCGCGGGGTGCCATTCCGACTGGCTAAAGCAATGCTTCGTCTCTTCCCTTCCGTCTCGCCTATCTCCGTAGCTGGAGACGATCTCATACCTCGCATAACCCGCTAGCCCGCACGCCCCCCTAAGCTCAATATAGACTAACGTACGAATACCCCTGTAACGCATTTAAGGGCCCATTGTCTGTCTCCTAACTACATGCTTTAGCCCATTGCTACCACGATCGTTCGGCCTTTTGTGATCGAATGTTCATTTCCGGGTCCCCGACAAAGGATTCGATGTGCAACTACGAGACCCCGTAACAAGACTATTCGAAGAACTGACAACACTCTTTTGCCGGATCCAAACTTGTCAACTTACGCCAAATCCCGGGACATGCACGGCAGCATTCATAGGATCAGCGGAGCAGGCCTGGCGTTCGTCGGAACCTCGGGCCGAGAACCCAGCATCATGTTTGATCAACTTAACCTCGCTTTCAGAAGAGCATATTCGAGGCATTAAAACCGGGCCGATGGCGTCCGCGTACTGGTCTTCCTGTCGTAGAATTAAGGCGCTATTCGAACTAAAAAGAGTAGACAGTGTTGGCAGCCGCCGGACGTCGTTTCGAGCCATTTAGAGTTTACAATGCTTGGCACGTCCCTTACATGGTGTCCCTCTTAGCTTGCCCACCGGGAAGGTGGGTTTTCGTAAAGCGAATAGGGGCTCGATTGACACGAGACCTTCAGCCCACGAGCACAGCACCTTATGGAGTTGCAGAAGCCGCCCACTTAGCAAATATCCATTCAGCACGAGTGAAGAAGGGATCCACGATATATTAAAGCCGCGATAACTTCCATTTCATCATAATTGCAGTCGGCAAACGCATCGCAAAAATCCTGTCTATTTGTGCGTCTCGACATGGCTGCTCAGACGCCGATGACAACCCCTTCACGGCTGAAGCCCTAGCCGAAATTCCAAAGCACTCCTTTCCCCACGAAAGGCTCCATGGTTTCTACAGCCTCCCAGTTCTTCACCTTCGCCGCACGAACATTTCTCTTGTAACGTCGCATTTCCTTCTGTTGACGCCGGAGAGCCATTTACAGCGCTGCCAGCTCGCCATTCTATGCCTTGAGCCGATCCTGTATTTCGAGCTGTTTGGAAAGGTCCACGTTGTGCTTGCAAAGATCGACGCAGGGTTGGTTAAGGGATTGGATCTCCTCTCATGAGCGCCCTCCGCCCGGTCTTCTTGGGCCCCGGTTGTTGCGGCAATCTTTACCTGTTCCTTGTGGCTCCCGGATTCGAGTCATCGCCAAGACCATCGATACCAAAATCCAGTAGTGCCCAAAAGCACGTGTTGGTCGTAGACCGGCGGAGCGCCGCGGGGACGGCGGGTAGGATGCATAGTGGCTAAAGAAAAATTGTAGGGAAAGGGGCTTAGAATATGGTAGGGTGGTGATATCTTAAAGCCGCTCACATCTTGCTTTTAGTCTCAAGGCCTAGCAGGAGGACGGGAGCTAAATATCGTGAGGCAAGCGCGACTAGTCGGAAGGGGAATAGTTGAAGTCTGTCAAGTGATCAGAGATAAGTAAGAATGTAGTTTATAGCACATATCAAAACAGGTTCACTATAGAAGGTGGGGCGACAAATAAATTACCATGTCGAGCCAGATGTCAGATATAGGAGATGTCAGTTGCGTTGTTGTATTCAGCTAATTGCGCTGCCTTTCTGTACGCGTACTGCTTTTGTGTAGCCTCACAACGGAACATATATCCTCCGATCAGAGTGTAGCCTTTTTTTAGTTAATGTGCAATAGCATACATGGATAGTTAATATACCCCCTTAACGCTTTAAAGAATTCGAGGCGTTAATTATTACACTTTATCACTTTTTAAAGCTATAGCTGTTTATTCGATCTTTCTTCCGGTAATTGAATCCTTTTAAATACTTAATTACTTATCCGAACTTAGTTTTAGAGCATTTTTACAAAATTTTAAAGCTTTTATATTATTTATTAACTTTAGATATTTTTAATAAATTTTAAAAGCTTTTCGTAACAGGGCTTTAGTTTATTAGTTTATACGTTGCTTGTAATTATATAATTTATTTTAATTAGACTTTTTAAGTACTTTTCGTAATTAATATATATATTTACATATTTTAGTTTTATCCGTAAAAAGGTAACGTGTTATAACCTAACACATCTGGGCCTTTACATACGGTCAAGACAAGGAGTCTCTAACAAAGTTACGTAAGATCACATAACCTAACCTCGGACCCCACCTAATGAATAACCCTAGCAATGAATAGCGATTTCCACCAAAACGCGAAATATTCGAAATTGAATAATAAATTAACATAAATACGTATTATGTAACTATTTTCGGACATTATAAAAATAAAGCTTTGGAACGATATATAAATTGCTTACATACTATATAACCGTATATTAAGCATATAACGTAAAGGTTAATTTATCGTATAATAAAATAATAAAAAGTAAAACAAAAAAATTATATAACATAATAATGGTGGATTTCTTTTAAGTATAAATTAAATACATATAGGTAAAAAATTACTTAATACGAAAAAGAGGTTTCTTAAAAGCTTCATAGATTTATTGGTATTTAATTACATTTAACAAAAAAATTAAAACATTTTAATTATTTTGATTTTCTAAATAAACGTAATTTTGAAAAGATATATATAATATAAACTTTTAATAAGTATAAAGTTTATAATAAAAGTTCATTTTTTATCAAAGTTAGTTTTCCCTTTAAAATATTATTCAAAATTTTCGTTATAAATAATAAAAGATCTTTTATATTATAATACATTATAATAGTGTTTAAAAACTGTTACATTTATTACGCATAAATTATTATAAAAAAAGTTCAAATACAATAACATAGTATATTTCCAGCGCTTTTATAATTCTTTTTTAAGCATTGTAATAAAAAAAACCTGGATTTCTTTATAATAAAAGTTATTACAACAAATTATAAGCTTTATATTTTATTATAATAATGATAATAATAAATTTTTAAAACTTACGTTGAATATATACGGTTTCCAAATTCGATACAGCGTTAAAAGCTTATTATTTAATAATTAAAATTATAAAATATATATTTTAAATTAAAACTAATATAAAAATATAATATCTTAGGAAAATATGTTTCAAGCTTATCGTATCTATAAAGCGTTATAAAAAACCTTTGAAATAACTGTATTTTCGATATATATTAATATAAAGAAAATTTCAAAAATAAAACAGTAATATGCAATATTTGGTTTTCTAAATTATGTTAAATATTAAACAAAATATATAACTAATCAACGTTTTCTATAACTTTATCTTTATAGATAAGATAATATAACGTACTACATAAACGAAATAGCTGCATAAGCGAAATAACTAGTTTTTAACACTTTGTAATAACACACTTAAATAAAATAATTATAACGTCATAAATTAATTTTAACTAATTAGATTTTTCGTTATTAAACGCATTTACAGCTTTTTTATAAATACGCGTATTATATCTGGGTTTACCGCAAATGTTATATTTCCGTTTTTTCGTTTTAACCCTTTTATAATAATCACTTTTAACCGTTATTAATTAAGTTTTTTTATTACTTTTCTTTCGGTAAAAAAAGCTTATTCCTTTTATATAATAAATATCTTTTTTTAAAAAACCTTTATTTTTATTTTTTCGGCATTTGTTAAAAAAATAATTAATTTCATATAATTTGGCGGTGTTTTTTATGAAAAAAAACGTTTTCGTATAAAAGTATTAAGTTACTTTTTGTTAAAAAATTAACCGATTTCATTTTTCTATCGGCGAGTTCCCCTGGTAATTTCTAATTTTTTTTGTAAATATCGGTTTCGTTTTTTTGTTTTTTATATATTTCGGGGGGTTTTCGACGGTGGGGAAAATATGGAACCGGCGGAGGTAAGCGGTAAAACGGTTAACATAAATATAACTAGAAATATTTCCAAATCGGAAAAAACGTTATTAAAATTAAATAAAACAAGTTTAATGTTTACGAAGCTGGATTTAATATTATCGGACGGTATAGCAATTTTAAACGTATCGAAAAAACCGGTAAGAATTTTTTTTACCGATATAAATATAATAACATTGTATTAAATTTTCGATATAAAACGTATAAACGCATTTTAAAACGGACAAACAAAATATGTTAAAAAAATTAAAATTAATAAAAGGAATAAAAAAAATATGTAAAACGTAATAATATCGTTATTTGCGTAATATAATACTTTTCGAATTTTATCGAATAATAATTTTCGTAGCCGTGGAAAATAAAAAAATGTTTAGTTTTTTTCGTACGCGTTCGAATATATTTATCGAAATATTAAATTTATTTTAAACTTAATTCGTTCGTTATTTAATTATTATAATTAATTCGGACTTTTTAATCGGGTAATAATAAATTATCGCGATATTAAAATTTAAAATAAGTTTTCTTTATTAAAATAATAAATAACGGTATAATTTAATTGTATAAATTAATAATTGATATAATTATAATTTATTCCCGCTTATTTTATTACGTTTATTTAAACTTTTTACGTTTTTCGGTATTTGTAATTATTATGCTGTATATTATTAAAAGTTTTATTAAAAACTCCGTTTCGCTAAAATTGTAAGTATTTTTTTACAATACCGTATTTTACGATTATAACCCGAATTAATTTAAATTATTTACGAAATATTTCCGGATTTTCGTATAATAATCTTTAATAATTAATTATTTGATTTAAACGCGGTTTAAATTTTTTTGCCATGAAACAAAATTCGACGTTTAATTAACCTTAACCTAATTAATAACATATTAGTAAGCAATAAATTCGTTATATCTTTAACATATTAAAACCAAATAAAAAACATTAGCGTATTTAGGTTAAGGATTTAGTTAATAATCGATTTTTTTCGGTTGGTATTAATTCTTGCGAA
This sequence comes from Monosporascus sp. 5C6A, assembly GCA_004155035.1. NCBI lineage: Eukaryota > Fungi > Ascomycota > Sordariomycetes > Xylariales > Monosporascus > Monosporascus sp. 5C6A. The sequence continues at coordinate 16,843 of QJOB01000194.1, read as the reverse complement.
TTGAAAATAATATCGGTTCGGAAAGGTATATCGTTATACCGAATTTTTAAAATTAATTCCGAAACGGTATATATAATATTTAATTTTGTATAAATAAGTTTCGAGTTGCGTTTTTTAGCTTAAACGGCCAAGTTTATTTTAGTTTCTTTTATAAAACGTTTCATATTATAGTTATTGAAAAATAAGTAATTAAAGATAATTGTTGAAAAAATTGAAAAAATTAATTATCTCGTTCAGTCAGCTATCTTACTTATGGAGTACGTTATTAAGAAAGATCTTTTTGCATATTATAACTTATTTCAAGTCTATATTAATTTTTTCAATTATTACCAAATTTTGTAATTTTAATTTATCGTTCCTATACTAATACCAGTAAATTGGCTGATATTAACAATGTTTCTTTAACGTTACCTAATGTTAATTTTTATATAGCTCTCCATTTTATTGTATATATTTTTGTTAATTTATTATTCGTATACAAATATTACGCGTTTTGGTGGAAATCGCTATTCATTGCTAGGGTTATTTATTAGGTGGGGTCCGACGTTAGAGAATTATCGGAATTGCTGACGAATCCAGCAATCTAGGATTATTAAGATAGCTGGCGAATATAATGGATTAGGAATATTTACCAAAAGTTATAAGGTATATGAAATACGTTTATTGCATTTTTTATATTATCGGGATTGCTGGCAAATCCAGCAATCTAGGATTATTAAGATAGCTAGCGAAGATATACGTTTAGAAATATTTACCAAAAGTTATAAGGTATATAAAATGCGTGTATTGCATTATTTATAATGTAAATAATATCAGGTTGTAATATAATTTAAGTGTTTAAATTACTTTAATTATTTATTAATATCTAATATAGTAAATTTTTAACTTTTATTTTTCAACTTTTTAAAATAATATTATTATTATTAACTAGTACGATTAACGTATAACACAAGCGAACGGGATATAAGCGAGCGGTACACTTTTTGGCATTCCGTAATAACAAATCCAAATAAAACAACTATGATATAATAAATTAAATTAAATTAATCGGATTCATTTTCGTTAAACGTATTTATAGTTTCTTTATAAGTACGCGTATTATATTCGGGTTTGCCGTAAATGTTATATTTTCGTTTTTTTTCCTTTTAACCCTTTTGTAAAAATTACTTTTAGTTGTTATTAGCTGGGAATTTTTATTACCCTTTTTTTCGGTTGGGGAAAAACTTTTTATATAGTAAATATTTCTTTTTTTTAACAAAAACCCTTTAGTTTTAATTTTTTAGCGTTTATTAAAAGATGGTTAATTTTGCGTAATTTGGCGGCTTTTTTAAAAGAAAGAACGTTTTTGGATAAAAGTATTAAGTTATTTTTCATTGAAAAATTAACCGATTTAATTATTTTTGTCGGCGAGCTCTCTTAATAATTTTTAATTTTGCTTTGTAAGTATTATTCCCGTTTTTTTATTTTTTTAGATGTTTCGAAAGGTTTTCGACGGTGGGGAAAGAATGGAACCGGCGAAGGTAAACGGCGAGACGGTCGGCGTAAGTATAGCTAAAGGAATTTCCAAATCGGAAAGAACGTTATTAAGATCGAATAGAACAAGTTTAGTTTTAACGAAGTCGGATTTGATATTATCGGATATATGGCGGTTTTAAACGCGTTATGGAAACAGGCGAAAACTTTTCTTTACTAATGTAAGTATGGTACCGTTATATTAAATTTTCGATATAAAACGTTTAAATGCGTTTTAAAAGAGAAAAGCAGGATATGTCGAAAGGTTGGAACCGATAGAAGGAATAGAAGGGTATATAAAGCGTAATAATATCGTTATTTACGTAATATTTTTCGAGTTCTATCGTATAATAACTTTCGTAGTCGTTAAAAATAAGAAAGGAATTTTCTTTTTCGTACGCGTTCGAATATATTTATCGAAATACTAAATTTATTTTAAATTTAGTTCGTTCGTTATTTAGTTATTATAATTAATTTTAACCTTTTAATCGGAGGGTAATAAGTTATTATAATACCAGGATTTAAAGTAAGTGTTTTTCGTTAAAATAATAAATAACAGTATAGTTTAATTTTGCGAATTAATAACTTATATAACTGTAGCTTATTCTTAATTGTTTTATTGCATTTATCGGAATCTTTTACGTTTTTCGGCGTTTATAATTATTATGCCGTATATTATTAAAAGTTATATTAAAAAGTTTGTTTTGTCAAAATTATAAATATCTTTTTTGCGATACCGTATTTTACGATTATAATCCGAACCAGGTTAAATTTTTGGCGAAATACTTCCGGGTTTTCGCATAATATTTTTTAATAATCGATTTTTTGATTTAAACGCGTTTAAAGTTTTTTTTGTCGTCGAATCAATTTCGACGCTTAGTTAATTCCGACGCGTTTTATAACGCGCTGGGTAAGTAATAAATTCGCCATATTTTTAATATGCTAAAGCCGAATAAAAAACGTTCGCGTATTTAAATTAAAATTTAGTCGATAATAGATTTTCTTTTTGGGTCGCTGTTAATTTTTACGAATTGGAAATAATATCAGTTCGGGTATATTTACCATTAAATTACGTTTTTAAAGTAAAATATAAAATGTCGTAAATAAAACTTAACTTTTTATAATTAAGTTTAAGGTTTCGTTTTTTAACTTAGACGATTAAGTTTATTTTCGCGTTTTTTGTAACGCGTTCCATTTTGTAGTTATTAAAAATTAAATAATTAAAATTAAATAGTTGGAATGTTAAAAAAAATGTCCCGTTCGGTGGTATATTCCCTTTAGTGGTATGGGACGTTATTTTTAATATTTTTATTATATTTGCACGTTTTAATTCAAATTTTTGAACATTTATATGCGCTTATAAAAAAACGAGGTTCGAACTTTACAACTTTGCACGAGGCCCTATTTTTAAAGTTTTATTTTTGTGGGTTTGTTTTATAGGTCTTTTGTGGGTCGTTACTTAGAGCTACAGGTTTTTGGAAATCCCTAGCCATAGCTGTCGGATATAGGGGATGTTAGTTGCGTTGTTGTATTTAGCTAATTGTGCAGCTTCTTAGTACGCGTACAGCTTTTGTGTAGCCTAGCAACGGAACAATTATCTTCCGATTAGAACGTAACTTTTTGTAGTTAGTATGCTATAACATATCTGGCTAGTTAACAGACCCCTTTAACGCTTTGAAGAATTCGGAGCGTTAATCGCCATACTTTTATTACTTTTTAAAACTATAGCCTTTTATTTGACCTTTCTTCCGGTAATTATATCCTTTTAATTAATTAATTCCTTATAAGAAATTACTTTTAGCGTTTTTTTCCGGTAATTTCAGGCTTCTATTATATTTATTAGTTTTAACTGCTTTTTAAAATACCTAAAGGCTGTTTGTAATAAGGCTTTAATTAATCTATCAGTTAATATATTATTTGTAAGCGTATAATTCATTTTAATTAGGCTTTCTTTTATTACTTTTCGTAGTTAGTGGTTATATATATTTACGTATTGTAGCTTTGTTTTTAAAAGGGCGACGTCGGCGTTAATAGTTCGTATGGTTTGTTAAATATTATATTACAAATTTAACGGTTTTATATTTAGGCCAATTTTAAATTTTTTAATTAGTTAAAAAACAAATAAGGCTTTTTTAAAAACTTATGTAAAAGATAATAACTTCGTTTGTGTTATGGAAGTAATTATTATATTTTGCAGATTTCTACGTTATTTTATAACTTCCCTAAACAGCTTCATAACATAAGCTTGAGAGCTTTTTTGTTTAAATATATTATCTGCAAAAAAGGTGTCGTTCTAGGTATTTAAGAACTTTTCGTTACCGAATTATAACGCTAACGTTTTGGTACCGATTAGGTATAATATAACGCGATTGATTGCTTTATAGTATACATTGTTAAGGTTTAAGTTAAATCGGGTAAGTTTGGATATTATAAAAGATATATCGGGGTACGTATAAATCGTAATATAAAGAATAAAATCGATTTTTTGGTATTTGTTAATAAAGCCTAAATAAGTTAGATTAGGATTCGGCAGTAACTCGACGTTCATTATATGCGTTTTTGGGAAGTTATTTAGATTTTTTTAGGAATTAAGTTAGCTAATTTGTTTATAAAGTCGGATTAAAATAACTAGATTTTTTAGTTAGGTTTATCTTTAATTATTTCGATATTTAGAAATTACTGTAAGTTTTCATTTTTTATAAGGGTGTACCGTTTCTGTATTTGTTAAATTAACCGATCGACGAAGGCTTGGTTTTTTCATTATACGCGGCGACAATATCGTCGATATAAAAAAAGAAAAGCACCCCTTAACGAAGGAAGCAATAGAGCTTATAAGGAACGGGGTTAAGTTTTAAACTTTTAAGCGTGCTAATAAAGTCTTTCTGCTAAAGTAACGGCAATTGTTTTAGGCCGTATAGAGCCTTTTTGATTAAGAGTATCCTGTTACGTTGGGGGTATTCCAGGGGCGCTTTTATAAAGATTTCATAATGTAAATTCGTATTAACGAAGGCGTTTATAGCGTTTTATTATTTAAGCTTTAGGTCGAACTTAGCTAGAATAGCTATTAAGGTTTTAAAAAACCTTCCGGTTAAAGTAAATGCGTATATATCGCTAGAAGCAATAAGCTGTTAATTATTTCGTATTACGAAACGGGCTTTATATTTTTAAAGCTAGCTATGTTTATCAAACTTATAAACATATATTTATATATTTTTTAAAACTTATTTCTTTTTAGTAACGAACTAATCGACGATCTCCTAGGATTATATGTCCCTATAACTTTATAGGTGAGCTTTTTCATCTTTTAGAAACATATTTCTTAAGGGGTGTATATTTAGCTTTTTGTGGGTTTTCGGTAGTGGCGGTAAGTTTCGCCTATATACCCGGTTTCATAATTTAGGTAACATTTTTTATTTTTATTTTTGTTCTTAATATATTTAAGCTTTTTCAATTAAGGTAACGTGTATTTCGGGTTAATACTTTCCTTAAATTTCCGCAATCTACCGGCCATTTATCGATCGTACTAATAAAATAAGCTAAACGTTTTACGTTAAATGCGGTTTTTTATACTTTATAGTCGTATCAATAACCATTTTTTCGATACAGAACGTCTGGAAAGTTTATATTTATAACCCGTAAAGGGTTTTCGTTTTTTATTGTCATTTTAAGTTAAATAACGTAATATAAGCTTAAGGTTTTTTTTTATTTTTTCCCGTTAGCTGTAACGAACCTGTCGTATATCTACCTGGAGGTATGAACAGTATCCGAAAAAAAGTTTTGATTTGCAGGTAACAATAGCACGATGAGTAATTTAGGGGTTTGTTCGTTAAAAAGATTTGCGGACTTTTCCCTTAACTAAAAAACGGTACAGTTACTTTTGTTAAAGTTTTAAATTAATAACTAAGAAATGAAATTATTTAGAGGTTATTTATATAGAAAACCGTTTTATTATATATTTATCTTTATCTTAGTAAATATGTTGTGGATTTATGTGATTTACCGTAATTTACTCCATATTACCTAAATTGCTTAGATTAATTTAAATTATTATTCCTAAGTTAAATTTATAACCCGAGATTTAGCCGTAACAGTTCCGCGTTAAGCTTTAAAGGCAAGTCTTTTTGTAGTAGGAACTTCCGTTTCTGTAATATTATTTTTTCTTTCCAAGGATTTTTATTTTAAAGATAAAAACCGTAAGTATCCCTTTTTATTTTGTTGGAAAAGTTTTTTAGGAATTTTTGGTTGATTTTATTATGATAAGCCGTATTCGAAAAGAGAAAGGGATACCTCGTTTGAATCAACGTAAGGTTCGTAATAACCGCGCGAATTTAGTTAAGAAATTTAATATTAGGGCTTTTTTTTGTTTTAACTATGTTCGCCTTAGCGAAATCGAATGTTTTTACGTTTCTAACGTTTTAAGTTGCAATTGTGGCATTTGCTGTTAACGTTTTGATTGTAACGTTTTATTTATGAATCTTTTGACAAAAATTAACGAAAAGCGTAATCGGTTATAATAGAAGTAACGTAAAGTTGAAGATACTTTCCTGGTATACCAGGAATTTGCGGAAAAAAAATTAAACGAATTACGTTAGCGTTAGGAAAAGGCGTTTTGTCGTTAAAAGGAGAAATCGTAAGAGATTATCGGTCGGTTGAAACGTTCGCGTTTTTAATAGGATATTTTGAAAAAAAAAGGTTTTCGTGATTTTAAAGGAAAGGTATAAGTTAGATTAATTAGAAGAATAAAAAAAATTAAAGACGGAGCGGCGATAAGTAAAAGTAAAGTAAGCGTAGTTTGCTTTTAAGATAGACGTTATTGCGGAAACGTTTATTTCTTTCGATTAAAACGCCGTAAGGTTGGATTTAAACGGGGAACCGTTATTATTTGCGACTTTGGCTGTATTGGAAACGGTCGGTTAAAGTTTTGGCGATGGAATTTCTTAATTACGTCCTTTACATTCGTTAAGTGGTTAAGTAATTCCTATATGTTTTTTTCGTATAAGTATTCTTTTATTTTGATTAAATACTGGATTTTGTTTTTGATTATTTTAAAGTCTAGTATCTTTTCGATTTTATATTTGTCGGTATTGTTTTTTAATTTTAAGTTTTTTTTTAACGAGGCGTTTTTCGGTATTGGTTTAAGTAGGGAAATATGAAAAATAAGGTGTATTTTTATTATTTTGAGTAGTAACAGTCGGTAGTTGGTTTTGGAAATGATTTCGTTAATTTTGAAAGGGCCGAGTTCTTTGAAATTGAATTTATCGCTGGGTTTTTTCGTTTTGATTTGTAAAATGTTTAAAGTTGCGTTGGATTTCTGCCGTAGTAGGTAAATTTTGTTTTTTTTTTCGATAGGATTGGTTCCTTAATTTTTTTTGTTATAATATTAAGCCATCCGTTATTAAAAAAAACCGTAGCTTAGTTTGTAAACGGGCTTGTACCGTTTTGATTTTTGTTGCTATTGTTTTTATTCGTAGTGTAATCGTGGTAATTACAAGGGTTTTATTTAGTAGTTGTTTTGGGCGTCGGGTTTTTGTTTCGTATTTATATATTGCTATATAAAAGAATACGTTTATGTTTTCGTTAACGGAAGTGTTGTAAGTTATTTAAGTAAGTGGTAAAAGTTTTATTTAGTTATTTTGCTGGTAGTTAATATAATTTCGTAAGTATTGCTTTAGCGTTTGGTTTAATCGTTCGATTTGTTTATTCGTTTGGAGGTGATATGCCGTGGAGAATTTAAGTTTGGTGTTAATTTATTTGAAAAAGCTGGTGTTAAACTTAAAGGTAAATACCTTGTTTTTGTCGGAAATAATTTCTTTTGGTATTCCGTATTTATCGAGGTAATATCTTACAAAAGCGTAAGTTAATTATTTTACCGTTAAAATTTTTTAAAAAGGTAAAAAATACTTATATTTGGTAAGTTTGTTAATTGTTACCTATATTTTGTTATAATCGATTTTAGTAATTGGGTTTTTAAATAAAGGGAGGTTAGTGATAAAATTTTAAGTTATGGTGTTTTATGTTTTGTTAAAAATATCTGTTGGTTGTAGTAATTCGTAGGGCTTATGCCGTATTATTTTAATTTTGTTGCAAATATTGCAATCTTTAATTATTTGCTTAATTATTCGGTGAAATTTAGGGAAGTTGTATTTTTTCTGTAATCGTTTAGTGGTTTTGAAGATTTTTTAGTATCCATATAGGGGGTTTTTATGAAATTTTTTAACAAACTGCTTTTGTCGTTTTTTAGGTATGTAGATTTTGCTATGGTATAGAAGTTGGTTTTTGGATTTTCCTTTTAGTTGTTTTATTTTTTTCCATTCGTTTGGATTATAGAAGTTTTTAAATTGTGTTAGGAGTTTTGGCGTCGGTTGTTTTAAAGTTAGATATAGTTGTAAGGTACCGTTTTTTTTAATTTGTAGCATTTTTATGTAACATTTTAGAATTTTAAGGTCGTAGTTACTTTTGCGATTTAAGATATCCGCTTAGATATTTTTTTTTACCTTTGATGTAGTAAATTTTAAAGTTAAACTTTGACAAGAAAACTATCCAGGTTTCGTGTCGTTTGTTTAAGTTTTAAGTTGTTATAAATCGAGTAAGATTTTTATAATCCGAATAAATATTATAAGTTCCTTGGTTCCGTTAAGGAAAGGTTTCCATTTTTTAAGTGTTAAGATAATCGCTAGTAATTTCTTGTCGTAGACAGGGTATTTAAGTTTAGCGTTTTTAAAAGCTTTTGAAAAATAAGTTACTGGATATTATTTTCCGTTATTTTCTTGTTATTTTAAGATTATTCCAAGAGCATAATTTAATGCATTTATTTTGAGTCGTTCTTTTTGTGATGATTTGGAAGTTTTATTACGGGGGTCCTGGTAATTTTGTTTTTAATTGTCTGGAAGGTTTTTTTGGTTTTTTTTAGGAATTCGAACTTCTTTCCGACGTACTTTTTGATAATAAGTTTCGTTAGGGAACTAGTTAACTTTCCGTATTCGCTAACTAAATTACGTATATATCCGGTAAATCCTAAAAATTGGCGGATGTTTGTAACGGTTGCTTTATTAAGGATTGGTTAATTTTTAACTGTTTCCAACTTAAAATTTTGGATTTAAATCTATCCCGGGGTAATAGTGTAGTTTAAGAAGCTTAGTTTTTCTGTGTATTACACGCTTTTTGCTGGGTTAACGCGTATATTGGCTTTGTTTAACATTTAAGTACCTGGGTAACATATTTTTTATGTTTTTTTAAGGTTTCAAAATAAATAAGGATATTGTTAAAGTAAACGAATATAAATTTATTTAGAAATTATTTAAAAATGGTTATGATTAGGCGTTAAAAGCTGGCGGGAACGTTGGTAAGTTTTATAGGTATTATTCGGTATTTATAAAGCCCATGTATTGTTTTAAATGCCGTTTTTTATTTTTTGCTTTTAGTTATTTTGATCCGGTAATAATTATTTCATAGGTCGAGTACAGTAAATTATCTGGTTCGGTTAACGTTTTCCTTTAAAGTATTTATAAAGGTTAAAAAGTATCCATTTTTAACCGTAATATTATTTAACTATTTATAATCGATTACTTTTCTGAAGATAAAATTTCCATCTTCGTCAATTTTTTACTTGCCGTTCTTTATTTTTGGAATTATAAAAACGGGGTATCCGGTAAGAGAATTAAAAAGTTAAATATACCCTTTTTTCAAATCTAATTGTATGCTTTTCCATAATACTTTCGACTTTTCTAGGTTTAAATAATAAATCTTATAGAATTTGGGGTAATATCTTTTTTTAATAAGTATTCGATAATCCTATTAACCGTAAGGAGGTAACTTATGGTTTTTTTTATTCTTAAATAATTTCTTAAACTTTTTGTACTTTTAAAGTACTGTAGCTTCTTGGTTTAAGATTCGTACTATTTTGATAATATAGCAGATTTTCTAATCATTTTTCTTTAAAATTTTTGTTTTGTTTTTTTAGGAAAGGGTCCGTTTTTTCCAGTTAATATATGGATTGCTAAATTGGAACCAAGATATTCCTAAGATGACGTTATGTCCTAAAATATCAGCTATGTCGAAAACAATTTCTTTTAAATATCTTTATATTTAGATTAGTAACTTTTTTATTTCCCTTAGAACTCGGCCGTTTTCGTAGGTAAATAGGCTTTTATTAACAGTGCGTAACTTATAGGACTACAACTTATACCTTTAAAGGATCTGGTATTTTTCTGCCATAACGGGTAGGATAAAGTTACTTTCTACGCTTAAGTTAATTATGGCTTTAAATGTCTTGTTTCCGTAATATAATAAAATCTCGATTTAATTTTTAAGTCTTGTTCTAATTTTGCATAAAGTCTTATATCGGTAAGTTCCTTGATGCCTTATCGTCGAAAGTTTTTAAAGTTTTTTAATCGATAAAGTTGGCTATATTAAAAACGTTTCCATTTGCGGGCTTTTCTAACTACGTACTTAAAATAACGATCGTTTATGTACTTAAACCAAGTTCGTTTACCGAACTTATATTAAAATTCTAGAACCGTATAAAATTAAGTTAGGCCTTTCTTTTTAGGTAAAGGAAAACTTAATCTACTTTTAGCTTCTTATAAATGTATTCCTACTGCCAGACCCTTTTATATTTCGCATAATATAGATAAGTAATATATACATCCTTAAATAATAACCTATTAACTTTACTTTAATTTTAAGTACAGGTAATAAAACCTGGGATATTCTGGCTATCGTAAAGTTTTTATATATCTACATTTTTCATCGGGTTTTGTAACTAATTCGTTATCCCATCCGGGTTAATAATTATTATTTTCCTTAGTTCGCAAGTAAATTAAATATCTATAATCATAACAGGTAAAACAATTGAAAAAATTATGGTTATTTTTAGGTTATATTTTGGTAACGTCGAGTTTCCGATATACCGTGCATTCGGGGAGCTTATAAAGTTTAAGGAACAACTGTCCGTAATTATTAAGGTTTGGTTACAACTAACTATCTTTATCGTATATTTTGCATTCCTATACGTCGAGGTAATAAGTACATCCTAACTTTATAGCTATTTTGGAAGTTATTTGTCCTGGGTGGTATTTGTAAGCTTTAACCGTAAAGTCTCGGCAAATGTGGTAGTTTTTATAATTTGGGTTGTAATCTTAAACTTTACTTGTTGTAACGATAGTAAATTCTGGCTGGAAGGAGGCAGTGCTAATTTTTTTCTCCTTTTTTTTGCTTTTACTGTTTGATTCGTATTTTACCATTCGTATTTTCTTTTAAAGCTGGGAAATTCCTTCCTTTTTAGTGCTTCGTTTAACTAGGAAACGACATTCGTTTTTATAATGGCCTTTTTGTTATAATTAAAGTACTTTATATTGGATTTGTTTTTTTTGGAATTATTTGAAGCCGTGCTAGCTTTCTTTTAAAGTCTGTCCCTTCTTTTCTAAGTTTTGTCGCTCAAATTTTTATCGTCCTTTTTTCGATTAAGTTTTTTTTTAGGTACCTGTTAAAAATGCATCGGTCGGCGATAATAACCTTGTTTGTATATTCCTTAAAAGATCCCGTTTTGGATATTATATATAGCTTATTTTTAACTTGAAACTTTAGACTATTATAATATAAATAAAACAATGCATTTACGGGTAGCTTCAAGATGGCTGCTAAACGGTTAAATTCGGTTATATATTTTATTGTTAACTTAACCTATCGTAACAAATGTAGTTGCTTTATTGCGTACTGTTTTTTATCGGTATTTCCGAATATAATTTGTATTCGATTTTCGAAATACTTGTAGTTACTAAAGATATAATTAGTAACGTCGGTCGAACTTTTAAGGTAATTTTCCGAATAGCTTTTTAAAATGGGTTTAAACTATAAAAAGGGGCTTGCTAATAAGCAGTTAGGAAATGGTTATTACTTTTTGGTAGTTTTCCGTTAGGGAATTCTGGTAAAATTTAAGGTAAGTTTTAGCCTGAACCAGGAATCCCTCGACGTCCGTAGTTTTATTATAGGGCTTAAAGGTAATTAGCTTATATCCCTTAACGTCGGGCATTTCATAATATCCAGGGGGTGGAATAGTAGTTTCGCGATATAGGTCAGCTTCGAATACTAGTGGTATAAGGGCTGGGATAATTTCTTCAGTTTTCGCCGAAATATCCTTTTTTGTTTGAAAGGATCGCTGTCGTTTTTACTTTTCTTTTTTTAAGGCCTGGATTTTTAGCAGTAAGAAATCCATTTTTTCTTCTGCAGTAAGTTTTTTTTTTCTTGCCCTTTGGTTTTGGCTGGGTAACTTCTGGGTTTTTTTTTATAATCCTCCTTTTCTTCCGATTTTCCTTGGACCTTAATAATATTTTTAAAGGTCGGAGTTGGTTGTTGTTAAGGTTAGGAAAAAGAAGGGTTTCCTTTTACCCGAGTTGTAGGTGGCATTATATAATCGATTAACTAAAGGATTTTCTTAATAAAAGGTAGGTCGTTTAATGTTGTTTCCGATTTTTTACTGGTTTATAAAGGAAATCGAATGTACTGTCTATCTACTAAACGTCGTTTTGTAATATCGTTTTTATTAAGTTCAGGAAAACTCATGCTTAACTGGGCCTTAAATTATTTGTCGATTATTAATCAAGAAGTTATCAAAATATAACGAACCTGTCGTATATCTATTTGGAAATATAAACAATATCCGAAAAAGGGTTTTGATTTACAGGTAATAATAATACGATAAGTAATTTAGAGGTTTATTTATTAAAGAAATTTGCGGACTTTTTCCTTAATTAAAAAACAGTACAGTTACCTTTAGTTAAAATCTTAAATTAATAACTAAAAAACGAAATTATTTAAAGGTTATCTATATAAGAAACCGGTTCATTATATATTCATCTTCATTTAATAAGTATGTTATAGATCTATGTAATCTACCGTAATCTACTTCATACTACCTAAATTACTTAAATTAACCTAAATTACTATTCCTGAGCCAAGTCCATAACCCGAGATTTAGCCGTAACAGTTCCGCGCCAAGCCCTAAAAGCAAGCCTTTTTATAGCAGGAACCCCCGTTCCTATAACATTAACGTAATAATCGTAATAGTTATTAAGGCAAACGTTAACGGCGGTAATGGTTTAAGAAACAGAAGTAATTAGAACATAACGGTTATATAAAAATAATCAGTTTTTTGCAAATAGGTTTTTTTTTATCCTGTACGTTACTTTAAACGCCTATATTATTTTGAAACTATTCTTTTTGCTTAACCGGTAATTAAATTATTTTATTCAAGTCTTTATTTTCTTTTTGTAGATGTATAAGGTAACCATAGGCCTAATCAGATACGTGGAGCTGTTAATGTAGGTTCTGTAACTCGTTTTCGGCAACGTAAAAAAAGTCGTTTTTTCAGTTTTTAATATTACCTAAAAAAGTAACCTTTTTGTTAAACGGTACGTTTCGAATAGTATTAATATTGTTTGTTAAAAAGTTCCAAATCTCGTAATTATTTGTTAATTAATAACTAATAAGGAAGTTTATTTATATTTTAAGATTTAGTTTCTGAAGTTTTCTTTTATAATAGTAGTTATTATAACGTAAGCCATATAATCGTAAGTTTGTAAATAGGCTTGTTCAAGCTTGTAATTAAATATTGGAACGCTGTTTTTGTACACTAAATAAATATAATAAATTTCGTATAAGGTTTGTTAAAAAAGAACGTATTTAAAGATACGGTTATTTAGGTATATTGTAGTTTTAAAGATATATACGATTAAAAACGTAAGTAACTTAGCGTTATTTCGTATAATAATCGTTTTTATTATACCCCTTAAACGCTTTATATCCCCGTTCTGGATTTGAGTATGCGATATTAAGGGCTTAAGCCTAATGTTAAAAGAAAGCGATTAGAGGATATTTCGAAGCAGGTAATTTTTTAAAATTTCGTTATCGCATTCGATTACCTGTAGAAAAACCTTATCCTGGTTTTTTAAAACGTCTAGCAAATATCGGAACGTAATGATTAATGCAAGGTAACTATATAGGTCCAAGCCTGGAAAACAAGGCTGAGCCAATATATAGAAATCATGCCACGATTAATTTTCACAATAGATACTATACCTAGTATCCTCAAACACGATCACTCTTTAAATAGTTTTTCACGGTTTACGTAATTATTAATATATCCTGTTTTCGGTTCTTAAAGTAAATATCCTAAATAAAGCCTAAGTATTTATTAATAATAAATATAATATATTTATATCTTTTAGGGTTTTTTTCGAAGTTAATGAAATTAATAGCTATTTTTTATTTTAATTCGAAAGCTCTCTTTCTGGGTTTGCGGCGTATTTGCCTTTTGGCTTTTACTTTATTACATACTTAATATTCGATAATTATAAAACCCTTTAACCGCATTCCTTTAATATAAAATGGCAATCAAATAATAACTTTAAAGCCTAAATACCTTAATCGCAAGTATTACAGGGTACCGTTACCGGTACGCTGCGGTTTTAGCGTCGATAAGTTAATATTTCGTTTATAAATAACCAGGGTTACGGGAAATGTAATTACGTTAATATTCTTAATAACAAATTAATTTGTTAAAATAACCACAACTTGATTATATTTATTTCGAATATAATTATTAATCCTTCGGTTAACCTACCAAAAACCCTTTTTCGGAATCGTCGAAATAATATCAAATTAGAAACAAATTGCTTATAATATGTTACGTTATATAGCCGCAACGTTTTCGTACCGTTAAGGCTTTGAAATAACATATCAACCTTTCCGTACCCTTTAATCGGAATAAGGCTATTACCTGCGTATACCCCGTTTCATTAAACGATTAGCCTAAAATTTGAAAACTTATTAATAAAATTAAAAACGTAATTATAAACCTTAAGTCCAAAATAGACGAATTCCGTAAGGGGTAAAACGATAGGTTTATGGCAACCCATAAATTAGTAATTAGGAAGCATACCAGAATTCGCTTTATTCTTTTTAGAAGTTAATCTGTTTTTTGTATAGTTAACTTATCCATAAATTTGGATATTCGGTTAATCTTTTTCTTTAGGAATTAATCGGAAATTATCCGATTTCGAATTAATCCCTTTGTTATTTTGCTAGGTATAAATTCTGCTGGAACCTTATTAAAAACGCATAATAACATTAAGGCAATAAATATAATAAAGTTAAGTACGTTTTACAGCGAGTTCTTTAAACGTCCGATTTGTTACGTTTTCGTTTACTAAGGCTTCGGTTTATACGGGCACCTTTACGGTTACCTTATTTCGGGCCTCGTTTAGAGGTTCTTCTTTGCGGTTAACAGTTAAAAGGTCTATTTTTTTTCCTAATTAAAATTATTCTACTTAACAAGCTTTATAAAAGCCTAGTAAAAAGTCGGAAATAATACATTAATATTTCGTAATATAAAAGGAAAATAAGTTATAGTTTAATAATTCAAAAAGTTAATCGTTATTCTTTAATAATTAATCGTTTCGTTATTAATTTTAACTATTTTTATTATTTAGAAAGGAATTATCCAGGTTCTGATAACAGAAGCTAAAGCTATATATAAATTATTAACCTATATAACTGTTATTTTCGTTTTTAAAACGCCGTACCGTTATCCTTAAACCATTATCTCTTATTATTTTATAATTTACTCGTTTAATTCTTTGCTTAACTTTACGGTTTATTTTAATCTTTTTCGGTATTTTCGTTAGGTATTAATTAAAAGTTTGCTATCCTATACCTTACCGGATTTGGCCATTTTGGCATATCACTTCCGTAGGTTCTTCTTTAAAAAAATTATTTCTTTAATCGTTAAAAATATAAATTTCAGGATTTATTTTGTAAAGTCGTTAATATTTGTTATAACCTAATAAGGCTTAGCTTTTTCAAAAGCGGTCGGAATTTTATAAGGATAAGATCCGACGGTAGAACTAAGTTCCGTAACTGGTTTAAGGAAACTTAATAAGGTTTTGTAAGGGCTTAGCGCTTAAGCCGTTCCGAGTTTAAGGGGATTTAAATGTATTAATATAATAAAACAGCTTTAAGTTAGGAATAAAATATATACGTTTATTATTTTCTATAATTTTAGATAATACCAGTTTGTAATATAATTTAGGTATATAGATTATTTTGGGTTATTTGTTATTATTAAACGTAATTAGTTTTTTATTATTATTTAATTTCTTCTAATACTATTATAAATATAAACCCGTACGATTAAGTTTAATAATTAGTTAACTAGCCTAGCTGTTATACGTTATAAGCTTTTGTTTAATAATATAATTAGATTTTAAGTAATACCCGAATCGTCGATATGTTGATTATTATATAAGCAATAATTACTTCGGAATTTACGGTTTAATAGCTTTAAAACAAGATTAAAAAGTTTGAAAATACTGTTTAATAACTTATTAACGAGGTGATAACAGCTTAGCAAGTAAGATCTTGCAAAATAAAATTTAAAAAACTTTAGTTTTATAACGGAAAGGGAAGTATTCAAAGTTTCCTAATTTAGGCTCGAGTTTATTTTTGCTTTAAAGGACTTACTGATCCAGCTAATTAGATTTTTGGTGTTGCCATTTACCTAGAAAGAGATGCCTTTAATTGGTTTAAACTTATTTTAAAAAGCGTTTTGAAAAACGGGGAGTTTAATTAAAAAGAAGTTATTCGAAGAGTTTTTCCTAGTTATGTTAACTTTAAGGATAAGCTTAAGAATAACTTTAAAAATCCAGATGAAAAACGAATTACGGCTTAGAAGACTTTTTAATTGCGTTAAAAAAACCAGTTTTTGCGTACGCTGTAAAATTTAGGAATTTTATGGTAAAAGTAAAATACACAGATAAAGACGATATTTTAATTGATATGTTTTATGAAAATTTAAAAGAAAACGTTAAAAACGAAATTATTAAGATTTTACGACTTACAATATTCGATAAGTATATTACGGAAGTAGTAAGAATTAATAACTAATAATTCGAAAAATGATAATAAAGAAATTTATTTTACGGGTTGGATATTTTAAAGTTAATTAGGGAAAAAGGCGCGAAGTATTTCCTACCTTTTATAAAACAGTTTTAAAACTTGTAAAACTTGGTATTAATTAATGACGAAATATAAGCCAGGTATAATATTATAATTACGGCAAAATGGAACATATAACATAATGATACAAAACGTTATAAAAAACCAACGAAAGAATATACTAAAACTTAATACCCGAAAAACCACTAAAGAGTTAAAACGATAACAGATAAGTTAACATAAGTCGGGGGGGGGGGGGGGGGGGGGGGGGGGGGGGGGGGGGGGGGGGGGGGGGGGGGGGGGGGGGGGGGGGGGGGGGGGGGGGGGGGGGGGGGGGGGG
>QJOB01000193.1:0-123470 GCA_004155035.1 Monosporascus sp. 5C6A | reverse complement strand
CCCCCCCCCCCCCCCCCCCCCCCCCCCCCCCCCCCCCCCCCCCCCCCCCCCCCCCCCCCCCCCCCCCCCCCCCCCCCCCCCGGCTCACTTTCCCCTCCATGGTTCACAGACTCAAGGTTAGGGCTTATGATGTATTCAATGATCATCGATTCCCTAGGGAGCTAGTTTTAAAGTCAACTAATCGAGAGCACATATCCCTCAGCTACCGTCTCTATTCCATTAACCAACCCTAAGGTTTAGACGGCCAGACTAGTCGTTGCTGTCTCCCAAGCGGTCAACTGATTAATGGCCGCGCTCTACGCATTTCCGTTTGAGCACAGTCGCAAAGCCTTAGTGCTGTGTTTTCCTTACACATTGATATTGCGTACCCCTATATCATGCCTACTGGCCATGGTCGAGCTTTAACCCAAGGCATGGTCCCAGTACATGCAATGCACCCCTTGACCCCCGCAGAATCGCAATTCAGTTTTATGATCATGCCCGTTGTCGCGAACGACAGAGGGAAACGATGCTTAAGCACGCCGTAAGTAAGCGTTGGTGAATATTATGGTTATATCGTGCTTCCATTGCTTAGCTTCTGCTACTGATGGATACAACGCGGTGAGAATGAGTTAGACATTCACTGTTACTAGCCATGTCTAAACGGGGAAAGGAGTGCCTGTGTCATTTCTCTGGCTACGCCTGTATGGCCGGGGAACTAGGTATCTGCTCGTAATTTGGTAATTGTGGATAGTATAATCATCATTAACACTTACACATACGGGATCTTTAATATGAATACAAATACTTTTGTGCCGACTCCTCGTGCAGTCTCAGAGGAGCTCATATACCCTATCCAGGTCGGAAAGGTCCGATTCAAGAATGGGACCGTATACATCGACTGTAATGTAGTCATCCGTCTCAGGCAGTACCTCCGCCGTCCTCCTGGCCTTCTCTTCGGCATTGAGCCTCTGGTTCCCCTGAATCGCGCCGACCAGCTCAGCCAATTCCCGCAGCGGGTTGAGATGGTCCGACAGGAAATCCACCGCGTCGCGGAAGTCCCTGAGGGAGATATCCTTGTACACCTTGTTAATGCTTGTACCAGGCGTCGGATGGCACATGGCGAGCACCAAGACATTGCCGCCCCATCTGTGAAACACATCGCCCCCGGTGGCCCTGGCGATGGCCCGGTTCTCTCTATGGCCTCCGTATTCGCGATGCCAGATCTCCAGGATGCTGTCCTGCCTGCGATAGCGCCGCACTCTGTTCCTGTCTTCGTACAGCGCGAGCAGGTATCTGTCTCCGTCCTTGACGTGGCTGAGGACGCGAGGGTCATCGTGTCTATCGAAAAGCTCGTTTATGGCATCCTCGTGTACTCTTTGGCGTGCTGGCCAGTCCCAGTTGACGAAGTGTACGAGCCCAGGCTTGTCACCTGTAGCTGGGAAGAGGATCGCTCGTGTGGTGTGCGGGGCTGGTTCGCCAGGGGTGGCCTGACTGGCAGCGAACTTCGAGCACAGCAGTTTGTGACAAGGCCAGTCGACTTTCTGACAGCCCTTTCCGCAGTAGGCCGTGGACTTGCACCCCGTGCAGGATCTGGCGGATTCGGCGTTGCAAATCACGCAGCGGGGTGACGGAGTTGTCGTGGAGGTGGTCGCGTCCATGGTTATCTAGAGGTGAAGAAGGGACGGTCTTGTGGCAGTTGAGATCCAGCAGGCCGAAAATAAATAACTTCCAGCCCAGACGGGACTGAGGGGGTAAATGGGAGAATGATGACGATTGCATGATAAAGAGTTGACTCTGATCACATGCTGGAATGACAAAAGGCCTCGAGTTTAAATCAGTCTAAGAGACGATGTCGGGAGCATAGATGCCCCATAAATCATCGTACGGATCCGTACGTGGCCGTACGAATTCGTACGGAAGTGCTGAGATCTTTGCCAACTCCGATGTAGATGCCGAGCAACCAACGTCCTTCCTTCAATGTGGCAGCCCATCTGGCCTAACTTACGCGATGTAGTCCAAATATTGCTCAGGGAATTGAAGGCGCATGGATACCCCGGTGGAAAGCTGTCCACGCAATCTCCATGTCGATTCCGTTCAGTGCCGGATGTAGGGAATTGCTGACTTTGGCCTCTCCAGACCCTTCTTCAGCTCAATCATATAGCAGTGACGCTGCTGAGCAAAGGGATTGACTATGGAAGCGTAGAGGACTGGGACACAGGAGCTTAGGGGCACGTTGTGTCATGAATATTCAGTCCCATGTCGAGCTACGGCCAGATGCGACTATACCAAGTCTAAGGAGACACTTCCTAGCCTCAGGCGGCAAGAAGCTCGTGCAAGACTTCAGACCCGGCGAAACCTTGTTCGAGTACTACAATATGTAAGCCATGATCTAGCTAGAGACGCTATGAGAAAATTGCATACCAGGTTTGACAGATATCCCCTACTGTCTTGGACCAACATCGAATATCACTCTTCGTTGTCGAAGCCCTAGTGCCCCTACCTAAGCAGTCGCAACTGGGTTTCTACAGAGCAAACCCCTTTGTAGGTCATGATGGCTTGAGTCATTCTGAGAGAAGTATGCTCAGACTGGCTACGATAATAGCTAACCTTACCTGACGAGAGAATGCAAACTTCAAGTACAACACCTCACATTAATATTATTATAGTTGGTCAAGGTAGGTAAGCCGATAGACTTTAACGTACGCTTACAAGCAAGACAAACATATACAACTCCAAAGGGTATTTTATGTTAGTTACCTCCGCCACCCCTTAACATTGCTTAAACAGTTAGTATGTATATTCCCATACCCTTTGTATGCAATAATACCTCCATTAATTCCTCTACAGTTTGAACTATTTTCAAAATAACGCTTTATCCGATTTTACTATGCCAAAGTCGGCGGCAATAAGATATATTTCAAAAATAAAGTACCAGTTTTTATTTAATTACGATGTTCTGCGAAAACAGTATTTATTAATATAAGAAAAATAAGTTGCCGTGGTTTTAACCTAGAGTAAATATTAATTACCAAAATATCTCACTTTAAAACAAACAGCAAAGGTTAGTAAATTATCCCGACGTTAATAGTGGTAATTACTAACCGTTTTGTAGCAATAATGTAGATTCCCATACAAACCCCAATAGAAACCCACACGCTAACCGGTAAAGGAAACCAGGCGGACCGGGTGGGATAACCAACACAAATAACCCCTGGGAGTCGTATAGCAAGCCGATGAACCAATCAGACGGATGTTAATGCCGTAAAATCCTCCAGGATACGGTGCGGCCGCACCACTCTATGAAGTGTTTGAAGAATTCGAGCGCCTTGCGCTCCGCCACCTCGCGCTCCGCCACATCACGATCTGCACGGAATAAGGTACGGGCATAGAGTTCGCCAATAGAAAAGGACCCCCTCGACTCAAGGCGGCAGCTTCCCGGGGTGTCCATAAATGCCCCCCCCCCCTCATTCGCTCTTCGCTCTCGGCTCTCAGAGCCAATGCGTTGTCTCTGCAATATATGGGTATCACACTGGACTTTTAAGTCTCGATCAATGCACACAGTTCAAGACGCCGCCGTCGTTAGCTAAAAGTCCATCATGTCACTGGAGAAGATCGAGATCCCCGTCCCGCGACCGCGGTCCCGGATCGCGGCCGGCATCCTCTTCCTAGCGCTGTCCATGCTGTGCGCCCTGTCGGCCGCCGTCATCCACGAGCACGTCTACCAGCTTCGCTGGATCGAGCGCAACAGCGGATGGGACCGGTACTTCCGGATCGAGTTCGGCAGCGGGGAGATCTGGAAGGCGGGCCGGCTCCCGAGGGATATGAACCACTCTCCTCACTACCAGTTCGCCATCGCTTCCGGCATCCTCAATGTGCTCGTGAGCTTTTTCGTCGTGGCGCTCCTTGCTGTTAGCGTGAGGTTGAAAGAGGTAACTTAGCAACCGACCCGACCCCCTACATACTTACATAAGTACATGTCTTTTCTTCCTTTCCTTTGCCCCTTCGACATCCACCCACCTATCCATCCGGGGATCTACTGGACGGCCGCTTGCTTGCCTGCCTATGTATGACCAGCCGAACTGACGACGAAAAAAAGAACATCCGGCAGCACCTCCTCCTGATCCTGGCCTTCGGCCCGGCTTTCGCGCTCGCCACGGCTGCCCTGGTGAGCAGCTTCGCCGTGCACTTCGCCGCGGGCGACGGCCTCGACCCGTACCTGGCGCACCTGATGGCACCGTCGCCGGGGCCGCCGGGGCCGTCGTCCTCTCTCTTCATCGGGCAGTACCACGACGACCGGCTGGACCTCGAGAGCTGGAGCTGCGGGCTCGGGTACCGCGTGCCCAGGAACCCTGCCTTCCAGCGGCCGTTAATCGAGGCCTGCGGCCACGCCGCGCGGGGCCGCTGGCTCCTCGTGCCGTTGTGGTTCGCCCTCGCGGCGGCCGCCGGCGCCGCCTGGGTAGCGTTCCGCGGGGTCCCCGGGTGGAGGGAGGGGGAGGGCGGCGACGATGTCGTGGGCGGAGAGGAGGAGCGCTTACCCACCGAGAATGAGGGAAGGATCAGGCTGCCTTAGATGACTGAGCTATTCCTCCTCCTGCCGGTGCGGTCGATCGATCGGACGTCTGTAACCAGCTATTTTTCTCCCCGGTGGTCGGTGATGAGACGGTGCTGGGATCTTTGCGGTGTATAGGTAGGTAGCAATCTGGTGATCTCGGATTTGGACTCTTGTCTACTGATCGCCTTTTGTCTCGTGCGTTATTGCGGGAGGATATGGACCCGACATGCTTTGAATATATTGTTCGCTCGCTAGTTTGCTTACCTATTTCCATTCGCTTGGTGTCCATTAACTTATGGGCTGTCTTATGGCCTGGCATCTCTCACATACATCAAATCCGCGTCCCGGATTCGAGGCCTGCTGTCATAGGGGTGCGGAGGACAGTATATATGTTAAATGCCCGGAAAGTGATGCTGTAGGTAGGCATTCGTTATGTGGTAAGCAAGACGGACGACTCCGGGCAAAGTGAGACGCGCTCGAACGTCCCAAACGCTGGAAGGGAATCCCACGTCGATCTCTGACACCCGTCGACAAGACCAGAACAACGAGCTCCGACCGGAATTAAGAACCCCCTTCTCTTCCCCGCTCTACTGCTACAAA
Organism: Monosporascus sp. 5C6A; assembly: GCA_004155035.1. Classification (NCBI taxonomy): domain Eukaryota; kingdom Fungi; phylum Ascomycota; class Sordariomycetes; order Xylariales; genus Monosporascus; species Monosporascus sp. 5C6A. The sequence goes on along the minus strand of QJOB01000193.1, from coordinate 118,336 downwards.
CCAATGATAGTCAGGAGACGGGTGTCATAAAGATCGGAAATTCGATATATCATCGTACGCCCCATATACCCACACATACCTACGGAATACTGTATGGTACTGCAGCGTAATCCGCCGATGGGGGTAAGCAGACCGCCAAAATATCGATCGGCCTCGTTGCTTGGTTCTTGAGTAACTTGGCCCATAATAGGCTTTAGCACTAGTTAGCCCTGATATTCACTGTACCGGCTGCCAGTATGCAGGTATGCCACTTATGCCTTGCACACACGACGAACACCGCATCTTACTATATACCATAGTAGATACACCACTTTGCCTGAAGCGGGCACGTTCCGATTCCAGCAATTTAACAATTATGCGGCGGTGGGGTTCATCTTTGCGAGCGAGGAGGGCATAATGATCCAATTTTAGAAATATTTCGATGACAAGGGCTCCAGTTAGCTCAGGAGAGAATCGACCCACATAGGGGTGGCTGCTACAGTCAAACTTGGATGGATGGGCCTCTAGGCGGGCAAGGCAGACAGGTCTCTTAGTCAGACAGCCGGTCACCTCCCGTCAATGCCGATGCCAAATACCAGGGCGGTGACGATAAGTTACCTCGAGCCTGCATTCCAGTGAGGTGCCAAGGACACATTGCAACAGTGGTTCACGTCATGTTCTAGTCGGAGTACGAGCGTAGTGTTTGCGAAATATGCATTCTGGCCATCTGTATGTTGTAGATGGGGTTCAAGTACACGTAACAGGCGCGACGGCCGTAATGTCCTTGGTGTGGTTGCTCTTCCCGGTGGCATATTCCGCGGCAATATCCTCCACAAAAGATTTAAAATAATTCCCCGAGCGGAGGATCTCAATGTAAGCGACAGCGGGGGTTGCCACCCGACTCGCCGTCCTCCTCCAAGACCTCGACCGTGCGAGGGTGCCATCTCGTGACTCCACCGGAAAAGCGACTGCCAGCTCCTTGCCAACTCGCCCAGATGTGCGTCTTCTATGTAATACACATCCGTGTGCCGCATTGTCGCCCGTCCTCAATTAGCTGCCACAAACTGTCCACACGCTGCTGCCTTCCCCCACCGTCCAAATGTCGTGGTAACAACGCCCCGTATTTTGCTGGACACTCCCCCCTTCGCTTCCCCCGCCTCTACAATGCAATTTACCGTCGATCCATCGCTGTCTGCCAGGGGTTGATGACGATCCGAAATTGCAACGAAAATCGACGGAAAGCAGAATCTTTTTGGTGATTGAAAATCATGAATGCTTCTGAGCAATGCAGATTCGAAGCGCGCGATGGGTATGACCGAAGAAAGGAAACGAAATCAAACGAGTCGCTAATGCCGTAGAGATGATCCTGAACCGTCAATTTATGCAATCTTTTTTTTCTTCCAATTGTACACATCCATGCGATTGATATCAAGAATTTATTGCTGAAGTTAATGATGATGGATCGCTGAAGTCCACCCGGCATAGATCCAAGTACTGACCAAGGGCAGAGGATCATTGCACCATCTGGCGGCTATATTCGTTGTTTACATAAGTAGGATATTGATGAACTTGCTGCGAATATCCGGAGACGGCGGGCTGCTGAGGCGTCGGGGTGACTGGGCACCGAGGGGGAACGTATCTGTTCATCGGGTCGGCGACGCCGAAGCCGACGCCATCAGGGGTAATGGGAGGTGTCATATACCCATCGGCAACACCCATGACTGCGCTATGGACTTTATGCGGGGTGCTGTAAATGTCACCTTGTTTTGACGAGACAGTAACTTCCGAGGGAGGCGAGGGCGGCCCTGCTCGCCGGGTGATGGCGGCCTGCTGCGCTAGAAACTCGGCAAGCCGTACCGACACCTGGGAATAATGCCGAGACGAGTACTTGCGTGACAGAGTCGCTGAAGGCTGATGGAGGTGCTGTGAAAGAGCGAGCACTGTGACGTTCTCGGTATGATCCCACTCCCCGTCATTGACTTCCGGACGACCCAATATCGCTCGTGCGAGGGCGAGAGAGGCGCGCGCCATAATCGACGGCTTGGTTGAGACGAAATCTCGGTGGTACAAGGCAACCTCGCAAAGGTAGGCCGCCATATGCTCCACCTCGAGATCGTCACTTTCCTCCGCCACGATGAGCTGGGAGAAGAAATCGACGGTCGGATGGCCGATGGTCCACTCAAGTGTGTTGAGGACGTGCATCTCCATCTGGGTGAACATGCCGGAATCGTAGAGTCCACAGCACATGTTGTTCAACTCGTTGATTTGAGGCACCCGGTCCTTCTTGTCACCGTACTTAGCAGCAATAAGGAGCGCAGCACAACCGACCAGCTGGTAGTGCTGCTTATAGACTACGCGCTTAGAGCAGTATCGATCCAACAGGTTAATGGTGAGGAAGAGTGTCTCCGGAAGTAAAGAAAATGCTGCGTGGGCTTCGATGAGGAAATCGATCAGATACGGACGCATGAACCATTGTATCTCCCGCTGCATGTCAATTAGGTTGGCGTCAGGCAGGGTCTCGTCCTGTGAAGAGATGTCAATTGCCAGACCGAATCGCGAGAAATGTAGTGGGGTGAGTAAGAATTGAACCGAGGTTAATACACGGAGGCCGGCCCGGCCAAGGTGGACAGTACAACCATTACCCCAGTGGAATCAATTGCAGTGTCCGACTGATCGTCATGTACGACGGTCGGTATTATGGCAGTTGCTGATTAGAAGCGACAAGGAGAATCCCCGACTTACCTCCATATGCCTCAGATGCTGCATGATATCCTCCAGATACTCGTCGCCAGCGAGACGAGAGAGTTCATTAGCAATCATCTCCTGCCGGTTGCGTGCCAGCATCTTTGCAGCGTCTTTGGCACTGATTCGCGAGTATCTAGGCTCATCTGATTCAATAAAGAATCCGGAGTCCGCAGAGCTTGAGTACGCCATCGTGATTACTGTTTTCTCTTCCGAGATACTAAAAGGTGACTAGGATCTAAGCGGGTAGGTGAAGGTGAGTTCGATGTGGCAGTGGGCGCGCTGAAAGAGTGACGGTCAGGTTCTCCAGGAATCTTGGGTCGGTGAATGAGCGGTTTTATTATTAAAGGCCGTCGTGCCGAGATCGAATGAGTGAAATATCAGAGCCGACGACTATTATGATATTAAATGAGTGTGGTGAACAATCTCAGAAAAAACGATATTAAAGAATGACAATGGCCGGAGTGGTTAGCCGTGGGTTGAAGAAAGTGAGGTGGTGAATGAACTGGGCGGGTGGGCCGGGAGTGTAGCCGTTCTTAACGATGTCAAGAGATGGGTTCTAGATGTCCGAATATTAGCGTCACTGAAGACACGAATTAAGACCCAAGACGGATCGGTCAAGACTGCCCCCCTTCGCATCGGGATCAGGGGGTATCGAGCCTCAGGCATTCTGATTCGACCAAGGTATTGTGGGGAGGTGTTCCTGGCACGGGGCGCGCAAGTGTTGTCTCTGACGGCCAGGCAATAAATGAATCCACTTGAACCCATGGACCGCTAAATTTCAAGCTACATCTTGTTGTAGATGTTGCGCGGGAGACAAGGAAAAAAAAGAAGTGAGATTATGCCTTACCGCCAGGATTAGATCGACAGGAGATTAAACCGATTTCTAAATGGATTGGTGGGAACAGCGAGCTAACGAGTCCCAAGGGGCGAACTTTCTCTCGAACTGAAGCGTGAGTGCGGATAATACCATGTGAACACTGGGAAACCACTGGCATATAACTGTAGATAGAACACAATCTGAATCAGAACTTTGGACTGAGCCTTGGATATAACCGTCGTGGAGGGGGCCGTCGTTCTCCTTGGGATCCTCAAAATCCAGCCAACACATACCTCTACACTTGCACGCCTCTAGCAGATCGTTGTAAGAGCGGCTAGGTTCATGTAGACTCCTGAGACCCTCAAATCGGAAGTAGACTCAGATACTGAGTCCAAGCCCGATCACTTTCTGAGGCTGAGGTCCACTTAATTGCGATGGGCCAGAGTCAGATTCCTGGTACCGTAGGCACGTAGGAACTCGAGAAGAACTTTTATTCTCCTGTGGTCGTCGGTAGGAAGGGATATGTCGGCCGAGGAATGGGGGGGAGGAAGGCAATCGACCGATAGAATTATGTCGAGGGGGACGATCCGAAGGGCTAAGGGGTGGATGTTTCGCGGTAATTGAATAGATTCCTCGTCAAATTATTCCGAGGAATTCTATCAGTAATTACCAACTAGGTGGGAGTGTACTGAAGAGGAAATTTGTCTAAAAGCAAGAAGATGATTGGGTTTCTAGAATCCAATATCTACTCGGCTTCTCTCTTCAATTATTCTTTCTCGGCCCTGTTCTCCTTCTCTTTCTAAGGTGCTGGGGCTAATTAAGGTTGTCGAATTAGGGACCCCGGAGGTTTGAAGTCTTCCACTTTCTCTCCGTTGAGTGAACAAGGAGAGAGGCAGGCGGTGGAATTATTCAGGAGAAAGAGAATGAATGGATCGGATGAGAGGAGGACAGAGGGGAGAGGAAGGAGTGTGAACAGGAAAGGCTTTCGAGTTGGAGGAGGATGAGGGAGGTGAAAAAGGATTGGAAGAGATTGGCTAGTGATAGTTTTAAGACACACCGGGTCAAATCAAGCCCACCCCAGCCCAGGAGCAGCCCACACACCATTGAATGACACCAGTGCACCGCGCGCCAGTGAATCCTGTGTTGAAAGTAGGTATTAGGGTATATACATACAGAGACGAGGATACTAAATGTACGGTGTATCCCTCGCCTGAATCTATTGTACGAATGTATGTATGCATGCTTGTTACACGGGTATGTATGTACCTAGCAGGCATGTATGTACAACTGCTGCTTGCTACAGCTCCAGCTCCAGAAAAGAGCCTGCAGTAGCAAGGAAGCGTAGGCTACAGCGCGGGCTAAGATAAAAGCTAGGACTGAGCGGGAACCGCACGACCAACTGCACCACACGCGCACAGTCACAAGGAGGAGGGACAAGAACCAGGGCCAGGGTTATATTGATTGATTGACGGGGCCCTACACGGCCGAATTTGCAAGGTACCGTGTGCTCCCGGCCTGTAAGAGGAGACCATTAGCTGCTGGGCGTTCGCCGTTCAGAGCTGATGACCGGGTGACCCAGGTACAATCATAAACTCCGCTACTTGCTGGTTGGTGCGTGTATCGTCAGTTCAATTGTATGTGGAGCGTGGCCTCTTCTCCCTTCTTCCAAGGTTTCCCTTTCTGTGAATTCTCGGCTGGGAAATCAGGCCCGTCTTTCACGAGCTGCTGTTGCATGGATCCAACGGGGTAGGGGAAAGCCACTTTTTTATGTAACTAAAGCCTTATTGGATTGTGATGATGGGGTTCTGACACGCACAGTACAAGGTGCAGAGGTGCTCTTGAGCGTCTCGTCTTTTACGGTATCTATTTGCTGCTGCAGGGGGTGGACAAAGAGCGAAATTATCATGTCTAGATTCGGCGTCGGCGGATCTAACGAGCTACATTAGAGCTACTTGAAACCGTTCGACAATGTGGATTGTTTGATGCATAACGTACAAGGTTCCGTTAGTTCGAGAAGCCCGACAGTGATGCATTCATTTCAATCCGAAAAAACAGCATTTTACACTCCAGACAGATTATGACATGGTAAAACCTCCAAGGCCGGCACGTCTTCATATTTCTGACGTCTCAGGGAGTTGGCCTACATGTGTATCTATATTAATCTCCGTTTACCGGCTATAACAGCATCCTTTATCACCCATTCCTTGCAGCCCTTCGCAATTCGTCCACACATATTTGGAGTTGTCCCGACAGTCGCTAACTGTAGTCCCATACATATCATCGCTAGAGACCCAGTAATATCGACCAGATTTGGTGTCTATTTGTTTGTTTGGGAATTCACATGAATGGTAGCCTACCTCTGTCCCCAGCCATTGTTATGTCCGTGTGCATCATGTTTTTCGAGATTGGATAATGCACCTGCTCATACATGCATTTGGTTCATACAGATGCATCATAGCATGCACGTAATAATGCCCTTTTTGCGGGAAGCACATACTTACCACTGTACCGGGATTGGTTCATAAACACTCTGACACATTGGTCGGCCGCCGTTAACCAGGCTCCTCTCTCAAGCAGTTTTTTCCATACACTTCAATGAGAGGCTGGGGGAAGTAGACCCTTGACCAGATACACCGATATATCTGAGATTTATCAATAAAATATCTTCATATCTCCACCTTGCACAGAACCCTCATGACAGGAAAAAAAAAAGTTGCACGGTGAAAGCGACAACCAAGCAACGTATGAAGGTTCTGATGGAGGTCAAGGTTAAAGAGGCTGTGGAGGGTACTTGGTAGAGCGCTAATACAGTGTCAATTCCCTATATGCCACAGTCTCGCGTGCTGTCGGTACATGGGATATTTTAGACGGAGATGGCTCCCGAAAAAGCTGAGCACAAGTTCCGCCATGGCCCCTTAAAACGAAGAAAAGCTTCTATAAGCCCGGGTCTTATCCGTGAGAATTCTGGGAGGGCAATTGATCGCTGTCTATAATCTGGCATCCTCTAAGTGCCTGGTTTTCAGAGGCATCGCATCAAACACTGACAGGGATAGGATATACGACGAGATACGGGTTTCCCGGAATTCATCTAAGGGGTGAATGCCAATGTGGGTAGACAATCATCAGCACAGTGCGCCATCCACTTTGCCCAGGCGTTCGGTCATCCCATGTTGTCGTACTTGGTAAAAGGAGAGGTAGGTTTAGTGGAAATGGTGCTAATGCACATTGGGCCCGCCTCAGAGTCCGGATCGTGGATGATCTTCCTTACACTTAATTGGCCCTGCTAGGCAGGTAGTCAGTCAGGCGTCGACGACTCCATCAGACCGGCCACTTCGGCTCCCTTGATTTAGGGTGCAGGCTTGCGCAGAGGAGATGGGCCCGAACGTTGTAAATCCCAACTCAGCACTAACCATTAACCGCGCAGCCGGGTTTCGCATTGGAAGGGACGGCGAGTGCCATGCTACTGCGTACGACGACTACGTACTAACATCATCATGATCGTCGTCACTATATAATAGTTAGGAGAGGGCATAGGGTTATTGCATGTAGCGTCGCATCGTCAGCTCCTTGGAATCTGCTAATACAGGCAAATTGCAAGGCAAATGAAGTTCCAGGGCCAGCCAGTTGCGGCCAAGCCCCATTTCTTGGGTTGAGCCCTACAGCCAATCAAGCGCGCCAGACGCGGTCTTACACGACTTTAAGAAATCAATTAATCCTGCGTGTCATATGTAATAGGTAAGGATTCCTTCAGTTGCCTTCCCAGCTGCATTTTTGTTTCTGCGCCTCAAAAGTCTATCCGAGGGTCGCAGCTCCATAGGTGGTGCCCTTCAGACATTCCACTTGCTCGGGGATCTCTTGTTCCATCATCTCCCATTGGACCGCCATCGTTAAACCGACACGCGCTGCCCTTCAATAACGGGCGTGTATGGCGACTGAGAAGGGGTCTCCCGTCGTAGGGCACCTAGACCGGGAGATGTGCCCGTTATGGTGATAAATACGCTATCTTCTCGGCTAACATGCCATAGAGAAGGGGGCCAGTTCAAAGACCTGCCGATGAGGAATATCGTATCCCGAAGATGATGGCTGCCATTGGTGCCACCGATAGTTTATTGTCAATACCCTCAGAGTTACAGTCACATTTGGAATGTCCTGCTTTGGACCCGACTCCGATAATGGTGCCCTAGTACAAACTGGTGCCCGATTGCTCGGCGATAGATATTGTCCGTATATAACAGTTCGCCCTACCCAAGACGTTTTGACTTGGCTTCCATGCCTATTGCGTGACCCGAAAGAACATCCACAACTGGTAAAAAGAGTAACGAGAAGCATACTAACTATAGCATTCCAAGATTGGTTAGTATTTCCATATCTCCGGGCCGAGGAGGTTCGCATCTTGCATCCTGTAAGGGACCAATGATTACATTGATTGGTTACCTGCCAAACGGGGCACAGGATCACAATGCATCTCGCTTCAGTTACATATAAGTGAGCTTGGCTATCCTTCTGTAGCCATCTCTAAGCAGGATTCCAACGGTGATACGGAGGAGTCGAGGGGATTTGCGATCTTGAAATCTCACTTGCCCATTTTACAGCCTCTTTCTTCATACACGTTGTCTGTGAGTAGTGGCTGCCCTGGCCTGGCCTTACCTCATGTCCGAAGTGGCGAGCCTCATAGCCAAAGCGTATGGTCGATCTATTGCATGCGCTGCGCCAGTACTCCTACTGTACCAGATAAAGACTACATGCATCCCCTATATGTTTATATATATAAACTTGGATACGAGTGTTTTGTTAGCAGAGCCTACTATGGTGCGTATATCAACCGCAAGGCTCTCCTGCTTCGGGACAGCCTCGACGTACCAAGGAAGCACTCCGAGGACTCGCTCACAGCTCTGTTCACCTTCCGCACAGGGTACCTCCATAACAAGATAGCCTGGGTGCTAGAGGCACGTCCTGATTCCTACTTTGAATCATACTAATTGATACTCGTCATCCAGAAACACAAATTCAAGGTCACCCCGCATTCATAAGAACTGATGTGACCCCTCCTCTATTGCCAACCAATAGGATCAAGAGGCAATTCGAATCCTGAAACGCATTCTGCTGCCAACCTTTACGTATACGTGCCATCCTCTATTACGCCAGCTTTGCAGATTTTCTGCGCAAGCACATGGAGATTCGCGAGTCACAGTAAGGGACGCGCGAAAAAGAAAGGTGGAAGTGTCATCTTCCGATGGCTCCCATTCTCTCCTCGGTTAGCGCGAGTGAGGCGCCAGTGGACCTGACTCAGCCTTGTCAGCATCACGTACATGAATGGTCGCGTGAATAACGCGTCTAAGAAGACGCTGGATCGTCGAATCACGTTCGCGTGTTTCAGTTTTCTCGAGCAGGAAGGAGCGCGGCTTGCCAACCCACCCTTGGAATCCTTAACGCGAAATCTTGAAAGCGAGGATTAAACGGAATTTAAGCTCGCGGGAATGACGTGTAGCGCGCGTACCTTTATCAAGTGGGGGTTCTGCACGCCTTACTTACCGAAAAAGGCATCATCCCAATCGAGGCAATGTTGCGTCTTCGGAGCTAATCCGCTTTCGGCCTGGTATCAGCCCTTCAACAACCCAGTTAGCCGACGAGGAATATGCGATTTGTCGGGTTCGTTAGATGCGATTCCTGCCTTCTCGATGTGGATCAATTTCCACGATCGCAGGAGCTGCTTGAGCCGACTGATATTCTTGGCAACCTGTCTGTAATTCACGGCATCTCACTTCTCATACCCCGGGAATGAAGCGGTGAAGAGTCTTCCAAGACAGTGTCTCGTTGAAAGAGATGGAGCCGAGTTGTTTTTAGCCTTTTCTTCGTCTGCCGGTCTCCGCCGATTTCATTGCGCCCGTGCTTCGGCCCCGCATCGCCCACTTCGGTACCACCCCGCTCATATCCGCCGACGCCGCGGATTTAATTCCCCCATACGAAAATTTTCTTCAAGACCATCAACAGAGTCCTACCGGTCCGCGGGCATCCTCATACTTGCCTACTAGTATTTAAGCCTAGAACCGCTCACATACTAAAATATGTTACTATGACATCTCCGATCTGGCGTTGGCCGGCCCTGCGAATAGCTTTTCGACCTACTAACGAATTTTCAAACTAGTGTACCAGCCATGTGGCCTGCGGGTACGTAGCTCCACCTATCTCCACCACCCTCGACTCGTGAACAGTGAACAGTCTGGCGACTCCTCGTCGCCCTCTCAACCAGTTAGACTAACCTTACCGGTTTGCCGTCGTAGGGCACTAATTGAAACATACTTTCCCGTCTCCGAGTCGACTAGATGCCCGGACACCAAAGAACCCGTACCTAATATAACTACAAGGATCCGTGCCTCGGCTTATTAAATGGGTCCGGCGATTAGTCCAGTGCATATCAAACTTGGACTACTGCAGTATGAACGCCTTTTGACACATACGCAACCGACTACTATAAAGCCACTTCTAGGCGCCCTAGAACAGTGACTCTAGTGGATCTTCAACTCATTAAGGTCACGATGGACAATCTGGTTGAAAATCTTTTATCTCCTCGGCTTAATATAAAATCTAGACTGGCATATGCAGCTGCGTCAAATCTCAGTATGCAAAGCACGCTTCACTCGAGGATCCCAAGGCTTGGCCGAACTTCAAACGTCGTATGGTCTGGAGTGTCAAGTATAACCTCAGTTTCATACAACCCCCTATGTAACAGGCTATGTTGAAAAGATACACCCCTAAGTCACTTACCCAGCGGCTTTGAATATCTGGTCTCCCGTGCAAGTGCCGAAACATCATGATGGCCAACCGAAGAAATAACCACGAGACACCTGACTGACATAGCGGAATTAATCCCCTTTCCATACTCTTCGGCGCTGTCTCTCCTTTCAGATTTAGCCTCTCCCCGTTTGTCCGAAGTTGTCCCCAGCGCCTCACTTGTAAGGCAGAGCAGCCAGCCTGATTCTGTATTCCACGAACACTATCAGCCTTCGCATGTCTCGTCCAGTTCCAATGTTTCGGAATAAGAGAAGACCCGATGTAATATGGAATATGCACGCTCTCCGGATGAACGTCGTACAATGAATTAGAACATCACATCGCCTCCTTGCCGCCTCTCTTGAGGAGCCTGACACCCTGCCGGTTTCACGCCTTCTTAACACGTATTCGGTTAATATTATATGCATCGCCGTCCAGGCTGTCGTAGTCGCTCGACTTTCAGATCTAAGCACATGCCAGTCCTTCATTAGCTCAGCCGGTAACCCACGTGGGGAGACAAATAGGGGCTTTGACGTCTACCGGGATTATGTATCCGTACTGGCGCGACGGGTTCTTGCGTGTGATTTCCCGCAGCAAACAGACATCATCATCAACCAGCCAGCGCCCTCATCCCGCAAGGATAATTATCGTGGGGCCCATCCGCGCGCGGGCTGGAAATAAGTCATGATCCAGAGAACGGTAGGCGGTAGGTAGGCACCTTGGGTTACATTTTAGTGGTTGACTGTCTAATAAGGACCTGGGCTCGGCCGTGGTATCGTCACATCGGTGGGACTCGCTTCACAGGCGCTCAAACTCAGTGGCCTCCCCGCCGAAGCAGGAAAGCTTGAGGCTTTCTCGAATGCAACCCCTCTTCGCCGTCCATCTCGCCCGCATCCGCGGGACTACCCAGCCAAGAAGAGGGTGACGCGAAAAGCAAACGGGAAAAATGTGTTTAGGAAAAAGCAGACGCGCCTGGGCTTATCAATGGCGACGTGTAGTAGCCGCATCATGACGCGGTGGTTGCACAAGCCAGATTCAGGGAAGGCCCAGATCCGCCGCCTGGGGTTGCTTTTCGATATGCGATATGTACAGTTGTGGTAGTTTATAATGAGCGCGCTTAATGCCAAGCTACCTACGGCAGGCTCCGAGGGTAAATCGCTTCCGACGATGCCCTCACAGGCACCCGACCAATTGATCAAACATTAACCACTGCAGAGACAAACTGCGAATTGTTGATGAGAGCGGCAGCAGAACTGAGGGCTTCGCGTCGTCATATGGTTCATTGATGCGATTCGTGCCTGCAGAGGGTAAAGTTTCGTCCTGGTCCACAGAACAGCAGATCAACTCCGCAAGGATGGGAAACCCGGGATTTGCGGTGTTACGCCCCGCACTCACGTCGCGCGACTCGACCGTTTTTCCTGTCTACAAGGGGAAGATCAGCACGCAGAGCAGATCTATGGTTGCAACGAATTAGAAGCGCGAGTCGTGGGCTAACTTGCTCAATCTGAGGAACACCCCGCATCCAACCAAGATCCTGGCAACCTCGAGACTCCGCCAGTAGAACGTATTATTTTTAGCCCACCATTCGCTGGCGTGCAATAGGGGTCCCTGAAGACTCTCTACGGCTTTTTTGCTGCTGTTGGCTCTAGACATGGGAGAGTACTACCGCTAACCATTGGCTACGCGGCGCAACCATAGCTACAGCCGACTGCCTAAGTAGGTTGATCTGGTTATCTATTGTTTATTCCTTGTCCTCATGCGGTACTGCATATTTCCCAGCTCAAGATCGCAATCGGCAGGACCGACTGGAGGGCCTCACGTACAGAACCCTGAAACATTGGCATTCGAAACCCATCCTCGTTCAGACATCCCTGCGATTCGTAATCTGAAGCTGCATCTCTGTCAGCTAGGCGTCAAGCCTCGCGGAGCAGTTCGCTCGGCAAGTGTTACATCCAATCGCGACACAAGCCACCTCTAGGCTTGTAATAGACCTCCTTTAACTCAGGTTAGCCCGGTTGGCCGCGGGGCAGAATCTCACCCGCGACCACGTTCGTTCGTACGTTAAGAGCAGGATTTCGACGCGCAGCTTTCGTATTCTCGGACAGGGAGAGATCTCCCAACGCGGGGAAAGGCGCCGGGAATGGAGCGACGCTATTGATGCCAAATAGGTGGAGTGGCGGTGCCATTAGCTTGTGTGATATGTGATATCGCCTGGGAACTGAACGGGAAGAAATGCCACGCCTTCCTCTGGAAAGGGGTAATTCCTTGAATGTTCGTTCATAACAGAAATCGCCAGCCGAAACGCCTCGGCTAGTCATGAAAGCGTATTGCCCTTTCTCAATTTGCTCTAGTCTCCTTTTAGAAGCTCTCTGTGATACGATCACAAAATATCGATACCCGAATAATACAACTACTTAAGTAGATACAAGTTCTGTATTTTTTAAGATAGATTTGATAACGTCGACCACCATCGTGATTTTAACATACATGAGCCACTAACTTCGAAAAAGACGGTACGGATCGACATGGTTATCCTAAACTTTGGTATCGTCATTTTCCCCTCACTGCAATGCAAGTGACATTGTCGGAGTCCCTCGGACATCGATGGGTTGACGCCCGGTACGACACTCCGAGTCGGACCAAGCGAAAAAGCCACTTAGCAGGACGCGGCGAGCCACAATTTCCTCCACGTATAGGGCTTGGCGTGCTGATAAGCCGTAAGCCTCCTTGCATGTTGCCGCCACGCTTTTACCCGTATCGAGAAACAGAAGCTAACATCTGCAAGCCACAGCGAATCAAGCTCGTGATGCCTTCAGCTTTGAGGCTAGGTGGTCTGGATGATAGGGCGCTGGTACGTGTTGCCGGCAATTCAAACCTCCCCAAAACCTGATTGCTGTGAAGCTATCTATCGGGTTGCATTTTGCCCGGCCTGGCTTCTATTCACATTATGACTTCGTGGCATTCTGACCCGATATATGCCCAGACCCCAGCGCCGAGTATTGTCACCGAATGGCCCCTTAATCAGGTGTAATGGCGTATCAAGACTCAGTCACATTTAAGACTGCTTCGTACTGATTTACCCACCAGCCCTGTTGCGGGCGGGGCCCGGTATCAATGCGTAAGCCATGACGAATGGAGTCTCAATGCAATATGCCTTCATTTAATACCGCATTTTGATGGTTGTGGAGCTCTCTTGACCGTGAATCCCTTGCCCCTTCTTCTCCCTTTAGCTAATCCTAATCCAGTGAACGGCTTAGGTTCTACTTCGTAGGAGCCTACTTTCCGCCAGGCTTTCTTGAGGAGGCAATCATCGGTTGTTATAAGTCTCCTGTCGGCTAGGAAGACTCGGTATAGGCGTATCACACTGGGGTATGTCTCGTTGCTCTATTGATATGGCTGACCAAAGTGATGCGCCACGTTTCTGAGCATACAAATTCTCAGCTCATCGTGCCTAAACGCTTGATTTCCATAGGCGGATCAGAACTCATCACCCAATATCACGACCTGAAAACTGCAGCATGGTCGATCTTGTTCTTCGGCTGAAGCAGATCCTGTTCTTCTGCCTCTGCAAAGATGACACCATACGGATTCGATGCTCAGATCTCATAGTATTGACTTAACCACCGACACCCGTATCAAATAAACAACTTGGAAGTAACGGGAAGGCAGAATCCACTGTTAGGGTATAAAACTAGGCTAGTAATATCCTAGGTAGAATGAATGGGCTGAGCACGTTCTGAGAGTATTGACCTCACGCCTCCGCTTCACTTGTGTTTGGGCTTTTTCTTTTCGGCCGTATTTTTGTCTCTGATCTCGCTTCCGCTCAGAAGTTTTGTCTCTCGCCACTTAGCCGTAGACCCCTTGGGTATCTTCTCTGGTGGTGGTTTGATCTCAGCACTCTCCTCTGTTACAAGCGCTAATACCCGTTTGTCCCCCTTTTCGCCATATTGCGTTTTTGCTCTCTTGATGACCCATTCGCTTGTACCTCGCTTTCCTGGACGGTCAGTGTCTATGAACTGGGTTCCTGGACTGTCTCTCAGATGATGTGCGAAAAAGACCACATCAGGCGTTTCCGTCCCTTGCCGCACACCGTCGAGCTTCAGTGGGTACTGCGGTCTCAGTACCTTCTCGGCGTCATAGCGCAGGTGTCCCGGGAAGCGGCCCGCACCTAGAACATCTCTTCGATCTTCGCCCAGCCAGAGCTTTCCCGTAGTAGGAGCAGAGGTCATATAAGCCGCATCAAAGGGGAGCATCCCGCTCATGCGATCATCATACAACGGGCGCCGCCCGTCGAGTTTAGCAGTCGATATGGAAACAGGGACGAACCCCCCCAAGATCGGCGGCTCGCTCGGCCAAGTTGCTGGGTTACCTTGACCAACAATGGATTGACCATCTTTTGTGCATATTGATACGTACATTTCGTAAAATCTCAGGCTAATAGTGCTGGTCGCGGTTCTGGTTTCGCTAACGCCCTGGGCCGCGTACCATTCCATAGAAATACCGAAATGCCGGAGATCCTCTTCATGCAGCATTGGCACCGTGGCTCCTGAATCTAAAAGGGTCTCAAATTGAGCCCAAGCTTTCGTGTCTGAATGTCCTGTCGTGACACCGGCGGTCTTCTTGGTCTTCTTGTATGGTTTCTTACCTTCGCTCATGACCTTTTTCTTGTCAACTTCGAAATCCAGGCAGATGGCGTAATGGCCGATTCCATAATTCCTCAACGGCTTTCGATCCAGGCACAGTCCTTTCTTCGCCAGCAGCTCGAATCCTGAGCCGGCGAGCGGGTGCTCGATCCAAAGCCAGCCGGCTCCATGCTTATCAGCGTAGCGGCCGATCCTCTCGCTTCGATCAGCGCAGAAAGATTGGTACGTTGGGCAGGTGTCGACAATGTGTCCACCGTAGATCAAAGTAAAGTTGCTCGAGTATTCAATGTAGCCGGACGCGTATCCTTCCAAGGCAGCCCGAATATTAGCCTCTTCAGCCTCACATTTACAAGTTTCAAGCGCCCAATGCAATGTTTCCACCCGCTCCATGACGCGCTTCCTCGCATCTCGCTGCTCACTGATCGGCAGCATCTCATGTCAGCCAAGGCCCATCCGGTTCGTTACCTAGCATTTTACTTACGCAGGCACATAGTTCTCCTCGTCATCCTCCATCTCATGCCTTTCCCGGATTAGCTCGCCGAGGAGCCGTTTGTGGTGGTCTGTTTGACCTGGTGAGTTCTTTTCGTGATGCTTGATGATATATCGCTGTTGCAGTATCTCGCGGTCCTTCTCCTCGATATAGCTCAAGCCCTCTCCAAGGTCGCCAATGACAAGCGTCTCCCAGGGTTTCCGCTCCTCGGTATCACCCATATCTGCTGGCACAGGGACTGCCGGTCGGCTCGTCTGTGTTTCTTTCTCCTTTTCCTCTCGCTTCGTGACGGACCTAGTCTTTCTACGAAAATCATCTGTCTTGGCCTCGCTTTTGCTGCGAGCTTCTGGATCGTGGCGATTCCTCGCTTGAATTATCCGCCATACCTGCTCTCCTCTTGTTATCTGCGATCTCCCTCCTAACTCCTTGTTTCGCTCAGTCCGCCGTCTTTTCCCATGGCGGCCATCCGACTCCGCGTCACTTGGACGTTCCTGGAGGGTAACGATCCGTGTAATATTTCCCGACATGGTTGCTTATGACTATTTGCTGGGATTGATCTGGTATGGAACCGAAAAAAATTGTCCCGGCGAGGAGTTATAATTTGGCGGTGGGAATCGATATTTTCAGATGACTCCGATAGCAAATTGTCCTTTAGTCGTTCTGTATTAAGTTACAAGTGGATGGGCAAAGGTTTGAGACAACATGACGATCAGAAACCGCAAACGGCAACGGCAGCTTGCGGGTCTTTCTTGGTCTGTCTCACCTTATTGAGGAACTAGAGTTACGCAGTGATTCTTTTGTTCGTTTCTGAATGTGGCATGGCGCAAGCCATGAGCAGCACCTGGAATGTGAAGAGTCTCCCCCGGGCGACCGTTGAATTCCGTGCGAAAACAGACAAAGTTGCGAGACCTCTCAGACATAACGCAGTACACTGCAGACTCACCCTCCACAGCCTCATCGACTTTCTTTCCAGCTTTCTCCCTCCTACACTCCTACCAGTACACAGTCACAGAGGAGCCTCTTGCCGAAAAAGCTTTTGCGGACGGAATGCGCTTGGAATCCGTTGCGCGCTAATCACCTCTTGCGTGACCCGTTGGAAATCTTAGGGCTCAATTTCAAGAGCCCGATAGGCACCCTGAAATTCTTGATCTTGAAAACAACACCCTCCCTGCAAGCATGACTGGGGAATCGCCGCTCTTCGGAGATGACAATGTTCAACCACCCCTTACCTCAAAAGCTGCACCTCAGACCAAAAGTACGGATGAAGCGCAAGTACCCATCGGGCCGGGAGGGGCGGACCCTCAGCTTATGCTGCCCCGTATTCTGAATTTCCTGTGCGATAAAGATGCTTACCGGGATCCGCAATGGGCCACGAATCTTGATGCAGTTGAGAACTATCTGAACGAGGCACATAAGGCGCGACTCAGCGGTGAGATCGGCTATGGAACTGTCTGGTTGCTCACCGCCCTGAAGCAAGCGCGCTCGCTCGTGGATCTGCATCGACGGTACGAAAAATGGACTACCGGTAAAACTCGCTGGTCATCCGATATACTCCCAGCGACTGCCCAAGCATCCGACCGCCTTATAGGTTACCCGAAGGTGCACCCAAGGCCCCCTCGAGATAATGACAGATCTGCGATTTCGGAGAAGCGGATCTATATCCCCCTTCCCCCTACAGGCACAAGTCCGTTTTACACGGAAGCTCCACGGAACCCGGGACAAAGTCAGGATGCTGCTGATTCCAGTTACTCCGCGAAGCTCCGTGCGGACGAGGTTCAGTTCTGGAACAACTTGGATGTCCATCTGACCAATAAAACGGGTGCAGCTTCCGGAAAGCCCACTGCCTGGAATCCAGGAGAGGAGAACTTGTACAACGTCTCCAATGAGATTTACGAGCATTGTATTGAAAGGGGTGCCGCGGAGACGAACCACAGAATCAAGGTCGAAAATCTAGACACTGCTGCAGTTGGGCCCTTTTCGATGCGGAAGCCGTTGCCCAGAGGGTTTGCTCGCGCCCGGGGAATAAAACGCGCGGCCATTCAACAATGTCTGAACCTCTTCACCAACCAGGAGAACCGGGTCACTAACACTCCGTGGAGACGGATTATTCTCCCTTACGACAAGATTACCATGCCGAAAGAGGTTCCCTTCCAGCCGCGGGTAGTCGAGCCCGATCGAGTGCCTCACGTAGCAAAGGAGCCGTTCTCCTGGGTGCAATGGTACTCGGCGTATACGACCTACTTGAATTTCGTGGCGGCAAGTAAGCGCATAGACTACAACAACAGCAACTGGCAGGAACTCGATAGATCTTGTCTGCCTGTCAACTTCCGCGGGCCGTACATCAACGAGGGGCGTTCTGTACACGACGACCACTGGCTTAAAGTGGGCAAATATCTTACTGACTTGGAGTGTTACTTGCGCGACCGGTTCGCAGTATCCCCGCGGCCTCTCTTGCAGGCGATTTTGAACGATATCCAAGCAGGGAAGGTTTACACTACAGAGCTCACTCCTGAGGAGCGCACCTCGGAAGACGCTGCAGCCCGCGCTAAGCAGTCTATCCAGCGTCGGGACATCTTGCGAACTCTACGCGATATGACCGATGGCGATATCCCTGGTGGCCCAGACAAACCCAGGCTTCTAGACGATGTCGAGATGACTTGGCTAAGATTCCTCTGCGAACCACCCCGCAGCGAGCTGATGCTGGAGAAGGTGGATGAGCTGCGACAGGACAACTTGGCTGCTATATTCGACAACCGGCTGCAAGAGGTTCTGAGGGCTTATGGGTCGTGGGAGGAAACGGACGAGGATCCATCAGGAGGGGATGAAAACATAACATTGCCTGTGAATGAGCTGTTGGACAAAATCAACGGCGCGGAAACAGAGATGCTACCTGACGACCACCTCCGACAGCCCAACAGGGCTTACCAATTCTCCATAGAGGAGGCTGAACACTACATCAGAGTCCTAGCGAGGCTGGGGCGCTGCAAGTACGTTGACACCAGAGACACTCTGCCTTTACACCCGCTAACCAAGCTTAACAGATTCTTCGCGGCCGATACAAACAGGCCTAGTAGCGTCGCGCCAGCGAACTTCAATCTTTATCCTGAAGACCGAGTGCTGTGGCGTCATGCAGATGCTGAGGAGGCCGCACGCGTGAATGAAAGTAAGAAAAAGCAATGGGTGAACCACTTATTGAGTGAGTACCCGGGCAAAGGCGGCAAGCAACAGAAAGGAGATCCGGACGATTACAAGGGAATCCTTGAACACATCGAACTGCCGAACAAAGTTCCAAGTCTCGACACGATCATGGCAGTGAACGAGTACGAGGCTCCCACACCCGGGCTCGAACACGAGCAACGTCATGATGACATGAAGCGGACTATACTGCTCCAGCTTTACAGGCACGAGCAACATTACGTACCTGGGTTGTATGAGGAAGATGAAGAACAGCCGTCGTTTGACGATCTGGCTAGTTGGGACGAACTTAGGCAATGGGCGCGCTCTAAAGACTTCATTGGAACTGCGGAAGAAACTTGCCAGTTTTTCAGAAACCTGGCATACCGCATGGGCTATACAATCACGTATTACGAGAACGCCAAGAAGCGGCTCGAAGGACTGGAACCAATCCACCGTGAGGATGTGATTCGGGAACTGGACCACTGGACCAGCATGGTCAACCAGGGGGATTCATATCAGGCCCAAACGCCCTCGGGCAGGGAGGCCCTGGTTCGCCTGGGCACGCCCAGTGCTCAAGCGGTCGTGGACAAAGCGGACCCGGACAAAACGCTCAGGTCGCAGACGACGGACAAAGACCCCTTTGTTCTCATACGAAAGGGTCTCATCGATGATTGCGTAGAGAACCGAAATATGATGTACCCTGGCCGCCTGACCGCATTCAGAGATCAGTCTCAGACACCCTTTCAGGGTCTCGAGCGCCCTAACCTGTTTAGCTGGGCCACCTCGGCACAAAGGAGGTTCCAAGCCCCTTATACCCGCTCGGCATTCTTTCACATGAGGCGCTGGCCTCTTCACCACCAAAACACCCACGTGCTGGATTGGATCCAGAACCGCAAGGACGAGCCACTTAGGATAGATCCCCGCAGTCAGAACACCGGCATCCTCACCCCAAGAATAGAACCGCACGCTCTGGTCCCGGCAAAAGGCATCAAGATGGGCGGGGAACATGGACATCATGAGACCGAGTACGTTGGCCGTAGTATGCTTTCAGACGACGAAGAGGTGGACGAGCTATTGAGCAAGCACCCCGACTCGATCCCCCCTCGCGTGAAAGAAGCTTTAAGGAAGCCCCGTGGGATTCAGCCTGGGCATGGAAGGCCAACGGCAAAAGCAACTGGGACGAAGAAGCCGAAGTCGACGACTACAACCAACAGACCGGGTTCTAAAACCAAGCGAGAGCAACAGCTTGTGCCCATAACTCGACCGTCCCACGAGTGGATCCCCGGCCCTGCCGTCTATCCCATGGGTGATACACTTCTACAACAGTTGGTTATCAGCCAACAGCTTGAGAATGGTAAGTCCGGAGCTGCCTATAATCCCCCCCCGTCATTGGTGCAGCGCGCTAACGTGCCGCCGTAGCGATCTATCCGCCTGATCAGGTCCCTTGGGCCGAGTGGCTCGCCAAGAAAGCATTTCAGATTGCTCACAAGCCTCCGCCTAAAATTCCTCTTCTCCCTAATTCCACGCGCCACAAGATTCCAAGCAACCCGATGAAGCGGAAGCTACCCGCGGAGTTCGTGACGAAGGGCCCGGTCAAGCGCCCGCGCCCTCCCCAAGTCCCGGACGGCCGGCCAGACAGTGGGAAGAAGTTTGATCCCAACCAAAGGGTGTTCCGCAGACCAGCTCCTGCAAACCCTAGTATCCCGCACGACATTACGGTTGCTGTCGCGCACACTGAGAGGCTGAACCAGTCCTTCCCGTCCGGACACCTAATGAAGGCCCCTGCCGGCAACTTGAAGGGCCTCGATAGGGGCGTCCAGGCAATCATCGACAGCATGAGGGCTCAACAGCCCGACCTACAGAGACCCTCCCGTGATCAGCTCCAGGCCCACTTCAACGAGATGACGACGACGTATACCAACTGGTTCGAGGTGCGCAAGCACAACGGCGTCGAGGACCACAGCTACGCCGGCCCCCCGTTCGGCGACCAGATGGCCGGCGCCCTGTACTACTATAACCAGCGCGCCAATTCCACGCCCGTGGCCTTGGGCGTCTGGGACAGCAGCATGTACGGCAAACCCTTCGTCTATCCCCTGCCCGAGTGCCAGGGCCAGAGCGCCCGCGTCGTCTGGGTCTTCTACGACGGAACCGCGGCCAAGTACCGACCGCGCCCCCTGCATGAGGATCCGGTAGAGGAACTGAACGACTTCAGCTATTGGTCCAGCATGCAGGCGAAGCCGGCGGCGAACACAACTCAATGATCCCAGAGACCATCATCTGAACGGACTGGGGCTCGGTACTTACCGGATTGGAGGATAGGTGGTGGTGGCATGGAATGAAGGACCCACAGCTCGAGCCGCAAACAGGCGTTCTAATATCCTTTTCCCTTTGTTTTGGGTGGGTAGGACCATCGGCCGTTCACTTCTAGCTATTTTGACTGTTTGGAGCGGACTGGGAAGCAATTCTGCCCTGAGCGCGACTCGGCGCCTCTTCGTCTTTTCTAGTTAGCATACAGTATTATTATTTGTTACACTCAGGGCTTTGCATGAGCTCGTAGTAGAAAACTTCGAAAGAGGAAGAAAAATATACATCATCTCAGTTAGCTTAATAGCGCTCCCCTCTTCTCACGCAATCTTGATCACGAGCTGTCCCAGCCCTCCCTTGCCCGTGTAGACCTGTTCGCACGCCTTCCTCACCGCCCCGATGTCCTCCAGCTCGACGATATTCGACACCGCCCTGACCTTGCCCAGCGCGATCAGCTCCGCCGCCCTCTCGAGTTCCTCCCGCACGCCCCCGTTGCCCGAGATGAAATCATACTTGATGTTGGTGCCGCGCATCAGGAACGCGTACCAGCACTGCGCGAGGTCCGCGGCCCAGAGCACGTAGAACGGCACGCTACCAGGCGGCATCATCTGCCGCAGCAGCGGCGAAGGCGGATAGCTGGCGATTGAGACTATGACACCCGCATCCCGCCTCAGCAGCGGGATCACCTTGCCCAGGTCCCACTGCGTGTTGTACGCGAAGTCGACGGACCCGGGGGCCACGGCGTCCGTCAGCCGCCGCGCCACCGTGTAGTCGACGATCTCGTCGACGGTCCCCGCCGGCAGGCGCCGCGCCACGAGCGGCACCTTGGCCGTCGACACGGTGCTGATGACGTGGCCGGCGCCGTAGACGGTCTTGAGCAGCTGCGCGCCGACGGAGCCCGTGGCGCTTAGGGCGCCTGGCACGAACACAGTCTTGCCCTATATCGATCACAACCTGACATCAGCAAAGGGCCCGGCTCTAGAAATGTCTCGGGAGGCCACGGGAGCTTTCTGCGCCCTTGGAGAGGGCTTTGAGACCGGTAAGCCGAAACCGGGATATGCCGAAACAGGCTCCGAGAGGAGATGGAAGGGTTCCACATAAGGGTACTCACCTCCAGGCCCCCAGGCACGCCGTTCTCCCGCATGAGCTGCAGCCCCCGCTCAATAGACTGCACGGCCGTGAGCACGGCGGGGAGCAGCGCCACGGCGTCCTCGAAGCGCACGTGCGGCGGCTTGCGCACGAAGAGGCCCTCCTGTCCCACGCAGTACTCCGAGCAGAACCCCGGCGCCACCGAGTAGTCCATGGGCCGCCCGAACGCCGTGCCGTACACCTCGTCCCCGACCTTCAGCGTCGTCACCTCGGACGCCGTCGCCACTACGACGCCCGCCGCCTTGATGCCGAGCTTTATTGGAAGTCTGTCAGTCGGTGAGGGTCGCGTCAGTTGGGATTCCGTAGGGGAGAAGAGAGAGATAGAAAGAGTTATGCATAGCTGGCCAGCTCGGAGGCACTTTGTGTATGTATACTTGGGAGACGGGGCGGGGAATGCGGCCGACGTACTCGCTTTTACCCACGAGCACCCTCAACATGCCGGACGCGAGCTGCGTATCCCCCGTTATAATGGCCGCTGCATGGACTTTGACCAAAATGTCTTTGGGGCCTTTGATCGCGGGCGTGGGGACATCCCGTACTTCATACTCGGCTGGTAGGCAGTACTTAGGCGCCACGAGGGAGCGCATGGTCAGCGGTATGTCTGTCATAGTTGGCGTAACTTATCCGTCTAAGCGGAAGTGAAAGATAAAAATAAATGGACGTCAATGGTAACCTGATACTACATGAGTGCAGTAAAAGGTTTCGTCGCCGGTCCATCAATGCCGTCTTATAAGGAAGGAGAGCGCCATGTTCGGCGGTGGGTCCTGGAGCCTCCGAACCGACCGCCGAAAGCGCCGGATTACCCACCGAATTTTATCCCAAGTTGGATTACGGAATCATGAATATGATACGAGCCCCTCGCTACAGTACCCATAGACATTTCTAAGTGGCACTCCAGGCACCCTCAATTGCGTATTCTTATTTGGAAAACCCTTTTGCCACTAAATTACCATACAAGGACAGGTGCGTTACAGAGAATTGCAGGGGGGATTGAATGAGTGAGTATCTCAGTGTACCACGCGAATATATGAACTCCCTCTCTAACATCTAGTCCTACAATATTCTATCCGATCGGCTGGCGAGGATTAAAATCTGCAACTTTGAAGCGTTAGAATCATGGTCTTCTCGACATTGGAGCGACTATCTTTCCTTTCCCCTCGCTATTTTCTGTTCGTTTTGTTGCATGAGTGACTTTACCGAATCGCGCTAATCCTGAATAAGCTCGAAAATACCCTGTAACTCGACTCTTGATGACTCGCTGTTTTTTCAATGCATAGCCCCTCCGGTGTCAGTTTGTTAGTGATCCGAGACAAAATCGAAGGACCTATGCTGCCGGCCGCATCGGAACACCCCCGACAGATTAACCAGTCAAGATACAGTTATGATGTGGTAGAGCTCACTCCGGCAGCAGTTTTTGTGAGAGATAACTAAACTAAGGCCTAATACGCAAGATGTTACACTAAATGAAACACATCAGTCTTCCGAAGAATCAGTACCGACCGTTATTGTCTGGGTCGGTTACGATAACGTACTTGTAGCACTTACTGTACATCCTATTTGGAA
This sequence comes from Monosporascus sp. 5C6A, assembly GCA_004155035.1. Taxonomy (NCBI): domain Eukaryota; kingdom Fungi; phylum Ascomycota; class Sordariomycetes; order Xylariales; genus Monosporascus; species Monosporascus sp. 5C6A. Next base: position 94,698 of record QJOB01000193.1, on the reverse strand, counting down.
TAAAAACTACATCGGCTTAACAGCCCTTCAAAGCGTCTGTGCAATTGTTTTCACCACGATCGATGTAGATTCTAAATAAGGCGTAGTTGCTCTAACAAGTCGCAATCCATCTCAGCATCCTTTTTTCTCTGGCATTTGAAATGCTGCCCCTAGTCACACGGAACCGAGGGCCTTGGTTCCACGCCCGATGATGCTTTGATCGAGCAGTTGCTATTCAACATGCTATGCTATGAGTAAGTATCCAATCTATCCATACAGTATAATAATCTTCTCTAGTATATCGCTACGCTACCAAGGCAGTCCTCCCTGGGAGCTACCTATTGAAAAGAATCTACAGATGTCCCAAATCATGAAATAGCCTTGGTGGCGGCCTTGATGCAGGTATCGATAATATCGGCCCACTTTCTCGCGTTCAGATAGTCATCATTATCGATACTCTCCACCAAGCCGGGGAAAACAGCTGTCACACACACGGTATCAGCATCGACATTACTAGTACCAGCACGCCGCATAAGTGAAGTAGTTAATTAGTGGGGATGAAATACATCGAGCCCACTCCAACAGTAAAGAAAGCTAATGGATTAAAAACAAGGAAATAGAACTCACCTCCGGCGTAGCCGGTCCAGAGTCCCGGCCCGAAGACAACGTGCTTGAACCAGGGACGGCCGTCGAGGCCGCCGGGGTACAGGAAGGCGCGCTCGATCCTCATGTACCTGGCGTTGGTGGTGTGGATGTCGTGCAGGAGCTTCAACTTCTTGATCAGCCTCCACCAGGGGATGTGCTCGTCTGCCTCCTCGGCCAGCTTCTCCGCCTTGGTATCTAGCTCCACGGCCGCCGACTTCAGCTGCTTCAGGGACCGGCGCAGCTGGGCGAGGGACGCCTTGAAGGCTTCGGCCTCGATATCAGCGTCCCCACTGACCTCCTCGTTGGCGGTAGTGGGGCTGGGGCCGGTGCGGGCCCGGAACTCGAAGATCTCTTCCTCGGTGGAGGGCGCTTTCTCCGCGGATGAGAGCTTGTCCTCGATCTTGTCGACGTAGCTGCCCAGCGCCACGGCGTAGTCGGTCGCGTTCAGCGCCAGTAGCGGCCTATCGGAGAGCTTGGCGACGGTGAGGCCGAGGATCTGCGCCATCGTCGTATGATAGACGAAGCCTGGGTCGCCGAACTCGCTCATCCAGTGGAAGCTGTCGTAGTTGCTGTGATACTGGTAGATGGGCGAATCCTTGCTCTCTCCTCCGAAGCCGAAATCGAGACTCGGCACCCCCGCGTGGTCTTGGAAAGCGGTGAAGTCGCTGCCGCTGCCCATCGTGCGGATATGGCCGTCCCATACATCGCGCACTGTCTGGCCTTTGACTGTCTGGTTCGGTGACTGCACCATCGCGGTCACGTTGTAAAGGACTTGGTGTAATAACGGGGCGGCCGAAGCACTAAAGACGGGGCTGCGCACGCCAACGTCGACATTGATATAGGCCACGTTGACTGCTGACAGCCATGGCAAATGCTCCTCTACCCATTCGGTACTACCGACGAGGCCGTATTCTTCGCCATCCCAACTCGCAAAGACAATAGTTCGGAGGGGCTTCCAGCCGTTTGCGAGGGCTATGCCGAAGCTGCGGATGACTTCGTTAAGAATCGATGAGCCGCTGTTAGGGTCACCTGCGCCACCGGCGATCCAGGCATCACGGTGATTCCCGACGACGACTACCTCGTCGGGAATTGTTCCGTTAATTATACCGATAACGTCCCACATTGGAGTAATCGTGTAATCCTGCTCATTGCGAAGGTTAAGAACGACATCGTCAGGCGAGGGACCGATGTTGTACTGCACACCCTTGTAGCCCAGGCCAGTATTCCTAGTCCAGTACTCGTTAAGGTCTTTGGCAGGTGGCCCATGTCCATTCAACGCTTTCAAGATGGGGATCGCTTCGACGTATGAGATGGGGATAGAAGGTATCGAGGGGATGGCACCATTGACCGGCTGCCGAGGGGCGCCCGGCTTCGAAGGGTAGCCCGGCGTTGTGGGGTCACCAGGCGCAACGCTGATAAACTGAACGCTGCCGCGCTGAACACTGCTAGGGTTTCGGGCAGGCCCATTAGGATACGTGCCGTAGCCGTTCTCCTCTGTCACCTCGCCATCATCACCGGGGTCGGTAAAGATGACGACACCGACCATGCCAAGCTCCTGAGCGCGCTTGACCTTCAATCCCCGGAAGATGCCTCCGTACCTCGCGACAGCAATCCGTCCCTCGAGAGTAACGTTGGCTTTGAGGAGATCCTCGAAATCCCAGTAGGTTCCGTAGTTGACATAGACGAACGAGCCAGTGACGTTGCCGCTCGCTGAGTATCCATGGAATGTAGGAATGCGTTCTTCGAGAGCACTTGTCGGGTCCTCTTCCAAAACGTCCTCCTCCAGGGTCGCCTCGAAAGCAACTTCCCAGCTGTCAGAGCTTTCTGATTCGGATTCGCTCTTCTCCAGCAAGGCAAGGCGATGGTCTACTGGGTAGTTAATGTAAGTGTCGTAAGCCACGATATGTGATTTGACGCCCCACTCCTCCCACCGGTCGCGTGTCCATTCAGCCTGCATTACGATTAATCAACCAAGGGGTCTCAACGCGACGAGGCGGGTTCCATACTTGAGAAAGGTTCTTCCCAGCCAAATGAGGACCGGACGTATAGTATTTGCTCCATTCTTCGGCCTTTTCGTCGCTGGGAGTTTCCAGCAATATTGTTCGAAGCTCGTCAAAAGTGATATGCTTGCCATTTCTCTCAGCCCAGCTCCCGTAGTTGTGATGATGATGAGAATGCTTATCGTGGGGGACCACGGGGTCGAAGACGACATCTACCAGGATCGTGACTAAGATAGCTATGAGGGATGAAGTGGCTGCCACGGTGCAGAATCTCCGCAGCGTCTGGTGAGGATACCGCCTCGGCACCGTGCCGACCCTGACGGTGGTGATCAATGGCGTCGACTCGTCCGCCATCTTCTCGGCCTTGCCCATCTTCAGCAGCTGCTCGTGGATGAGTCGATGGATGAAGAAAGATGGAGCTAACCGACCTCCCTACATGCCAAGGCAGTCTCGCGATGTACTTATCGGTATCGCTTAGAGCCTGCGGGTTCTCACTAGATTAGGCACACGCAATAGCTCATGCCGATGAGCTTATCTTCTGACCTCCCTCTACCGGTCGGCTTTTGCGTAAATCGGATCGATGCTTAGATCAAGCTATGTAGGGCAGTAGCGCACAAAAGGGGCTTAATAGAACGGGTTTTTGTTTGGAGAATATGCTTTACGATTGAGGAATACGTTTGGCAGCCTAATGGATTTGTCTCGTTTCGATCTGACGTAACGCTACATGTACGTACTGTGAATTCCCCAAATCTGGGGCGAATTCCACCATGGGGCTAGTGACCCACTTCGCCAAGGCAGACAGCAACCGAGAACTGCAGGTGAACCACCGAGAACTGCGTGGTGCTTCGTACAATCTCTCATATTCGTGATATTCCGGTCCCTTAAGACGAGACAACAGATGATCTCGGAGTTAGGAACGCTCATGGTAAGACGGTGTTGTATCCCATACCCCCTAATTATTCATGAGTGAAGATATGTGGCTGTGTTTCACTGCTCCAAATTTGAAAGCCCACATGGCTCTGCTTAGGCATCATCGTCACATATATTAAAACTAGGAAGTTTAGGATACGGCTTTTAATTCGAGCTGGAAAAGTATTTTGCTCATTAACTTCCCTTCCCCTTTCGTTCTGGAATCAACCTTTCCCAACTGACTGTCAATCCAACCATTGACGTGCACAGACCAGGGGAGAGAGAACTCCTAATTTTGGTACTCGTCGCATTGAAGCAAGAAAACAGAACCCAAACGCAACCCGCCGAGTCATGCTGGGACTGCCTATAATGTGATATTGGTGCTCACTTCTGAAGCTCATGCTATCCGACCAGACACATGCCCCGTCAAAATGAGAGTTGCTCTCCAATCGATAGTCAAGATGCCATGCACGGTCCCGTAAAGTTCCCGTGGACGAACTGCAACCAGCTTTTCAACGCTGAAACATATCGGCGTAACTAGGGGGCCGAGGTTGAGGACTGTGTTCGCTGCCGTTTGTCGTTAGGCAAGAGTAGCTTGCAGCAATCACAGAAAGGTATAGTAACATTTCTGGCGAGTCAATCGATGAGAAGGACGTCCACGACCCACCAACCGTATTGTTGGACATAGATCATCATTGCTCTATTATCGCGCGGATGACCCTACTTTAGAGAGCGATGTTGTTAGGTGAGAAATTCCCAGCTGGTGTTCCGATGTCACACCTATGGCCATCGTCTGGCCGAGCTGCGTTGCCGCGGGAGTACCTTATCTGGGCAAGGTTCAGAAGCATGCAAGATCACAAAATATTCCGATGACGACCCCTGGCGTTACCCTCCTATGCGGAGGGAGCTGTGGCTTCGTTATTACCGTAGATCAACTGATGAATGACTCGACATGCGCACTGAAAGAGGAACAACGAGATATCGATCTGACAAGCTCGGTTTCGGCACCAGATGTATGTGCGGCGCAGCCGTATTGCGTAAGGTTGAAAAGCCGAGCTCTAGGCCTCTGGACAAGGACAGTCTCGATTGGCCAGCCTCAGTGTAAGTTCCCATCGAAAGCCCTTTGACCTTTGTGGGTTGGCGAGTAGCTCATCAGCCACCAATAAGGCGCTAGCGATTTCAGTCGACCGTGGAGGCTCCACTGCAGGCAGGGTGTCAGGGTGTCAGCCGCGTGACTTCGCAGGCTGCTACCCTGCAGCTCCCTCCCTTGCCCACCATCGCGCTTGCTCTGAATGGAACTCCGGGACCGCTCGGCTTACCAAATCCGAGCCCGGCTTGCAATCCCGGAACCCGCACGAGTGCCCGTCTCCGAAAACGGAGCTTGGGGGCCAATATCGCGAAAAGTTCGCTCGTCTGTGCCCCGTGATTCAGACTGGAGGGGTGGGCGGTAACATATTCCACGGCGTCCTACGGCAACCTGTCCGAGATTTGGTCCCGCGACTCATATGGGGGTTACCTTGTAGCCCGTCCTTTCACCTTCAAAAGGGCCTTCCTGACTCAATCACTGTAACCTCGAAATTTTTTATGCGGCGAGGTCCATTTCCAACCCCACACCTTGATCCGTCGTCTGAATGGGGCAGCCGCGACGTAGGTGAGAACGCCGGCCATTGGTGGGTGGTTCGTCGGTGTGCCTTGACCTGCAGAGAACCATGCCCCGATTGCCGCCTAGGGGGGCGCAGATGACTGGTCGCCTGTGGGGCTCCGCGATCGCCCCCTCCTCCAATGGTCTTACACAAGTTTTCGCACTTCGTCAGTCCGCCACATGCAGCCCTGTTATGTAACATATCTGTAGTTATTATTTATTAGGTGGTTAGTTGAGCGGGCTTCTGCGTCTCGGTCGGCTGGCGGCGAAGTTGCCGGTAAGGTTTTATTCTCTTCTGGTCTTTATTAATGAAAGAAACCTTCCAGTTCGCTACGAGTTTATATTGCCACCCTCGTCACGCATTTCTGGGTCTTCTGAATTTGATATTTCTCTACTTACCATACATTAGAGCAGAGTCTAGTTAAACTTCTAAATCTTCTTCGCGTCCTGTACTTAGAAGTGCTTTTAGAGATTTCTCGGCATATTGACTTCTTTTTTGACCCCCACTTGCATGGTTCCTTGCTACCGCGAGGTCATTCCGCAGCACTTGCCATAGGAGGTGAACTCGAAGTTGACCACCATGAAGGCTCACAAGCCGAAGTTGCCAGTCCAGCAACTGGCCATACTGGGTTAGTCTCGAACTGTTTCCTAGCATCGTCATCGCCCATGCCATATACTATCGCCTTGAGGACGCTAGGATGTTAAACGGCGAGTACGTTCGTGGGTCGCCTCCGGCTGGTGGAGCTTTAGTGAGGATCGCGGATTCGGTAGTTTTACAGGTGTTCACTGTTGGAAGTTCAATACACGATTGTTTTGTCCGGTCATTCCCCATGCTCGATCGACGGAAGTCCCATGCTTGCGATCGGGCTTGTTGCGCATCTAATTTGCCAACCAATGGTCGACGTCGTCTCACCAAAGAACCTTTCAAAACAGGGCAACCGAGTGGACGTCAAACAGGCGCGCCATGACGGGAGACAACACAGCGAGACATCGGCACGAACCAACCAGGTACCCGGCCCCCTTCTTGAGGTTGTAAGCTAACGAACTGCTATTCAGCCGTCGCGCGGTTCGCCGAGCCGCTGGCCTTTACGTCGGTGTTCCCGTACCTGCCGGAGATGATCGCGAGCTTCGGCGTCGAGAAGAAGGACATCGCGAAGTGGGCCGGCGCCACGAGCGCCGTCTTCTCGCTTGCTCAGAGCGTCACCGCCGTGCCGTGGGGCAGGGCATCGGACCGGTTCGGGCGGAAACCCACCATCATAGTCGGGCTTTTCTGCACCATGGCGTGCTTTCTGATATGGGGTGTTTCGACGAGCCTGCCCATGGCTATCGTCATCCGTGCGATTCAGGGCGCGAGTAATGGAAACGGTATGTCTGCTATACCGAAGCTTCTTTCCTAGCTTAAGGCGTATTACTGATAAGGTAACTGCAGTGGGCATCATTAGAACGATGGTGGCAGAGATGGTGCCGGAGAAGGAACTCCAACCGAGAGCCTTCTCGGTCATGCCGCTCGTGTGGTCGCTCGGTTCTATCTTCGGCCCGGCGTTCGGTGGCTTCTTCGCGAAACCCGCCGATCGCTTCCCGGGCCTGTTCGGCGGCAGCAGGTTCCTGAACGCGTACCCCTTCGCGCTCCCCAACATCATGGGGTCCATCATCTTCATGGTCTCCCTGACCACGGCGCTGCTGTTCCTCAGGGAGACGCTCGCGGTGAAGCGCCACTCGCACGACTGGGGCCTCGCCGTCGGCGCGCGAATCAGCAAGGCCCTGGGGGGACGCCGCCACCACCCCCACGGACACCGGCACCGACGCTACTCTTTCCAGGATGACGAGGCGGCGGCTCCGCTCTTGGGCCCCGACATGCGTCCCTCATCGAAACGGCAGGCGTCGTCCGCGGCCATCAGCCCCGTAGCGACGATAGACCCCAGGCTCGAGAAAGTAGAACCGCCGACGATGCGGGCCGTGTTCACGCGGCAGTCGGTCATCAACCTGATCTCCTACACATTCTTAGCCTTGCACTCGGTGGCCTACGACCAGGTGTTGCCGGTGTTCCTGAACTACCCGGAGCACGAGGGCCCCCGTGACTGGGCGAGCGACACGCGGCTGCCGTTCGTGTTCAGCGGCGGGTTCGGGATGGACTCGGGGCGCATCGGCACCATCTTCACGCTATACGGCGTGGTGTGCGGCGTGGTCCAATTCCTGGTGTTCCCGCTACTGTGCGCGCGGTTCGGCGTGCTGCGGTGCTTCCGGGGATGCGCCGTGGCCTTTCCCGTGATATACGCTGTGACGCCCTACACGGTGCTCGTGTCGGACCCTACCTGGCGCTACGCCACCCTCGTCGCCGTCATGTGCGCGAAGGCCTTCGCCGTAATCGTCGGCTTCCCTTGCACCACGATCCTGCTGACCAACAGCGCGGCGAGCCTCAGCGTGCTCGGCACGCTCAACGGCTTCGCGACGACCTTCAGCGCGCTCGGGAGGGCACTCGGCCCCGCCGTCGCCGGAGCCGCCTTCTCCTGGGGCGTCCGCCGCGGTGTCATCGGCCTCCCCTGGTGGCTGCTCGCGGGCGCCGCCGTGCTGGGCGCCGTGCCCGTCTGGCTAATCGAGGAGGGCGAGGGCCCGAGCCGCCGGCGCAGCGCGGATGATGACGACGAGAACGATAGTGATGGTAATGATGAGGACGCGGAGGACGCCGACGGGGATGATGTCCAGTTATTCGGTGGTGCGAGCCGGACGGCCATCATTGCGGGCGATGCCTTAGATGTCGTCGACGTCCCGGAGGACAGGATCATACCGGACCCCGCGGCACGCGATGGTCTCCCGCTCTCTGGGAGCTTGAAGAGTTCTTCTGGGTTTCACGGGTACGGGTCTTTGGCAGGCGAGTCTCGGCGGTAATGACGTAATGGCATGATATACGGAATGAAGTGAGCACAACGGTAACGATGGATAACACGAACGGCCCACTTGGATGGATACATGAATAATGGCTTGATATTGATGGACGTGGGGGAAATCATGGACGGCGTTTTAGGCATGAAAAAAGTATCTGGCTTTAAGGTAGGGCGCATTGCATTTCCCATAGCGTCTGCATAGATGGGCATTCCTAGGAGGTTACATATCAGGCGCTCTTGATTTAGACAAATCACGATTGCTTCGCATGCATAAGACTGGACATCACGAATACGAAGAACATGACACCGTTCACATCAAACGCTCCTTGTGTCATCGTGCTCGTAATCATTCATGCATCAACCTGCGCGTTTGAAAACGCAATGCACCGTATGGTATAAGCCGACCGCAACCACAACCAGAGAACCCCGCCCGCCGTAGTCCGACATGACCTCCCCACCGTCCTGAACTCCTAAAATGACAAGGCTCCAGTGTTCATCACCCAGAGCAGATACTTCCTATGGTATCACTTTTGGTTGGTCGTTTCTCAACTATATAAACCACCTGCCCAACCCAGTCGCGGTGCTGTCCACCAAATCAAATAACTTAGATAGTTCGCTTCAACTCCCTGATGAGCATGCCATTTTATGCGTAAAGCTTCTTCTCGTAGCTCTCCATGTTTACGCCACCCTCAAGTTGAGCGCTCGCGGTACGAACCTCAAATCGCACAACACCACTCTTCACACCCTCGTGCAGCTCCTTCAAGCTCTTCATGCCGGCGTCTTGCATCGAGTGCTTGAGGCCCGCAGCCAAATATGGCACGAATTTGTTGACTGATCCTCGGTGTGCCACGGCGCCAGAAACACCCTGAGCGACGAGGACTCTGTCACCTTCGCTGAAGTAGCGTGCCGTACCGGCATTGCTCGCCTGGGCATCCTTGCCGCCTGAACCGGCCTTCTTGTCTTGCATGGCGTCGATACTTCCCATGCCTCTGTACGCCTTGACGAGCTTTCCTTCTCGGGAGACGAACGAGGTACCAGGGGATTCGGTGGTGCCAGCCAGAAGACCACCCATCATGATCGTAGAAGCACCGAGAGCCAGACCCTTGACAATATGGCCGACGTTCTGGACACCGCCGTCGGCAATGCAAGGCACACCAAACCGAGCGGCGAAAGCAGAAACAGCGTGTACGGCCGCAGCTTGGGGACGGCCGACGGCCATGACTTCCTGGGTGATGCAGGCACTGCCGCTCCCCATGCCGATTCGAAGGCCGTCGACGCCGGCAGCAATCAGGTTTGCAGCTTGCTCCCTAGTTACGACGTTGCCGCCGATGACGTCTAAGCCGGGGAACTCTTGCTTTATCCACCTGACCATTTCGACCTGGTACATGCTGTTACCCTGGCTGCTGTCCAGGATGACAATGTCAAGACCGGCGTCAACAAGCTTCTGTAGACGAGTCTTATCCTCGGGCCGAGTTCCAATCGCGGCGGCGCAAAGCAACTGCTTGGAGTCCGGAAGCTTCGAAGCGAGAGGGAAGTGGATGTTTTTGGTCAAGTCTGAGCGGGAGATCATAGAGACGAGGTTGAAGTCCTTGTCAACTATGGGGAGCTTGCCCTTCCTGGATTTGGCCAGGATCTTATTTGCTTCGACCAAGGTGACACCATGCGGGGCAGTGACAAGGTCGGTCACCATGACCTTCTCGACGGTCTGGCCCAGATCTTCCTCGAACTGGAGATCACGGTTGGTCACAATACCAAGAAGCTTGGAGCCCATTTCACCGGATTCTGAAGCCATATTATTAGTATACAGCTCGCCACGATAGATGAAGAAATTGACAAGTCTGTAATAAAGAACATCTTCATAAAGAGCATAATTGAGTCCCCATGACATTGCTGTCTATACGGTGGAACGAAAGTTAAAAGAATTATATTTGTAATCATTCGATGCGGAGTCCACAGCCTCGGCGCCTAAAGGCAGATTAAACGGAATAGCAGGATAGAACTCACCAGTGACGGGGAAACCACCAAAACCCCACTTCTCCTTGAGAGCCTTCGCCTCCCCAACGGTGGTCTGTGGGCTAATGACGACGGGGTCATTGATGAAACCGTTCTCGTATCTCTTGACCTTCCGGACCATGTCGGCTTGAGCATCCGGGGAGCAGTTGTGGTGGATGACACCCAAACCACCCTGCAGAGCCATGGCAATGGCCATCTCATGCTCCGTGACAGTGTCCATGGGAGAAGAGACAAAGGGGGTCTTGATAGAAATTCTCTTGGTAATGGGTGAATCAAGAACGACGTCCGAGGCCGGGAAACCGATGTAACCCGGCAAGATTAGGAAGTCATTGTACGTAAGACCTCCACGGATCTTGGTATCCATGAGCTGCTCAATGCTCAGGCCATCTCGAGACTCGTACTCCTTCAAGACATCAAGAGCGGATTGGTGGTCAAGGAACTTGGTGTTGCCATTGACGACGCTGGTTCCGTTGATGGTCGGCATCTTGATTCTTTTATGTAGATGAAAAGCTGAAGGGAGAAGAAAAGCTAGCTAATCAAATGAGGTCGAAGATGAGGACGTCGAATACTTATGCTTAACGAGTAGTCGACGACGAATTGAACACTGATCTTCTTCCCGAGAGAAGGGAGAGAAGATCAGAAGATGGCGGCGGCTTGCACCAGAACTTTTTATCTAAAATTTTGTTGGAGACCCTGAAAGATCGAATGGACAATGCGGGGCATGATTGTTAGTGCGTGACTTGTCTTTTCCGCAGGATACTCGTACATGAGGAGGTACAGAAATGGCACTGAAAGCTTCAACTAGTCTAGAGCCTCAAGTAGAACATGAGTAGAGATGATAAAGCTTATCTAGGTGCCTTATCAGCGTGATGGTGTGGCTTCGTCACATGTGGCTGAGTAATCTTGTTTTGACATGGGGCCACCGTGGCTAGAGCTCAGTCTTGGCTTCAACGCAGGCGTATCCTGGCATTGCGGGGCATAGAGAGTTTCTCCACTTTGAAAGACGGTTGCTCCCTCGGGATCTCTTCACAGATCAGTCAGTAAATAAACAAACTTCCTTAAACGGGCTGTTATCGCTATCCGCCAGCAAACGTTCCATATCGGCCTTCCCACAAGAGGCCAAAGGTTATCTTTGCGGCTTGGCTGCAGTCTCGCTACTTCTCAGTCCCTATTTGCATGTTTGGAAGCTTTGGCGGTTTCCCTTTCGTCGCCAATACGATACCATAATAGTTTTTTTTGTTGTCGCATGTATGCGTTGACCGCGCCTTGACACCACATTTCCCTTTACAAGCACACACGCTCTGGGAGTTAAAGTTGAAGGCCACCTGAAAATTGGTTACTTGTTGCAAGTCGACACCGGACCTCATACCAGTATTGATTCGAAATCCCGACCCTCTTGTCGGGCCGGTTGTTTATTTTACCTTCCACAGCGGTTGACATTTGTTCCAGCTTCAGCGCTGTGATGCGCCCCTCAATTGAGTAGTCGAGAGTAACGGGAAGCTTAAGGGCGAGCGTTGCAAAGAGCCTCTGGACGTCGACATGTCATACCGCCCACACCCTCTGCGTCAGTCATATACGGTTGACTACGCTCCTGTCAGCACCATAAATCGACAATCGTCCACTACCTCCTCGTCCGCGTCTTCAGCATATTCCTACAGTTCTGACGCAGGTGATAGTACTCCCTCGTCAGTGACTTCTCATGGGTCTGGCGCCCTGGGTTCTGGACACAAACGTGGACTGAGCGAGACGGCACTGCGACACTCAACACCTCGATCCGGCAAACACGATGAGCCTAAGGCAAATCCGGAGAGTATGTATAGTTTGGCCAGACAGTCATTGAGGCCATTGCCACAAGCGCCGGCATCCGGTTCACCACCGCCACCGTCGCAGCGGACGCCACCGCGGGCATCTCCTCGTCACGAACGTGGACAAACCATCGACATCGGTAGACTTTCGCTATATGATGGCACCACATCACCTACCTCTAAAGGCCGACCCCTGCCGGCAGCCCCTTCACATATTCAGACATCGGCTTCGTCGCCTCCACGTCCCAAACATGAACGAGGCAAAAGCGTCGATTTCGTGGGACTGTCCGATCGACCGCAGCGACCTTCACCTACTCCACTGGCACGATCGACTAATGTACGCCCCACCTCTATGGTTCTTACCCGATCCGACACGATAAGGCCCACGACCAGCCATGGCGTAACATCACCCGGCGCAGTAGCGCATTCCTCTTTCATCGCCCCTGACTTGCAGCAGTTAGGACGCTCTTCTACAAACCAGCTGCGCACTCTTTCTACCCTGGCTCAGAGTGGAGAGGCTGATGATTTCACCATCACGTCTCCGGCCCAGGAGGTGGCTGGTCTCCGTGGGCGGCGAAGGTTACAGAGAGCGGCCAATGCGAATGGCGCAAAGAAGACCGACCGTTATGGCTTCGAGGGACGGAACTGGATGGACAAGCAGCGGCAATTTCTTCAGGCTTACGAGTATCTTTGTCACATAGGTGAAGCAAAAGAATGGATTGAAGACATCATCCACCGGCAGATCCCACCCATCATCGAGCTAGAGGAGGCGCTGAGAGACGGTGTTACGCTGGCCGAAGTTGTCGAAGCACTGAATCCTACTCGAAGGTACCGGATCTTCCGACAGCCTCGCCTGCAAGCCAGGCACTGGGACAATGTGGCCATTTTCTTCCGATACTTGGACGAGGTCGAGCTTCCTGATCTGTTCCGATTCGAGCTGATCGATCTCTACGAGAAGAAAAACATACCCAAGGTCATCTACTGCATACATGCCCTAAGTTGGCTACTGTTTCGGAAGGGCATCGTGGATTTCAGAATTGGCAACTTAGTCGGACAGCTCGAATTCGAACACCATGAACTCGAGGCCATGCAGAAGGGCCTGGATAAACTTGGCGTCAGTATGCCCAGCTTTGGAAACATGGGCGCCGACTTCGGCGTAGAAGCTCCGTCTCCCGAACCAGAAGAGACCGAAGAGGAACGCATCGATCGAGAACTCTCCGAAAATGAAGCCATGATCCTTGATCTACAAGCTCAGATACGTGGAGCCGTGCTCCGAATGCGACTAGCCGATGTTATGCAGCGTCTTTGGGCCGTGGAAGGGTTCATCATCGACTTCCAATCACGCGTACGAGGTGATTGGGCGCGCCAAATAGTTGACTATAGACAACAGATGCGGAAGTTCGCGGTTAATCTTCAAAGCGCCGCACGCGGATTCCTCGTCCGAAAAGGGATAATGCATAGGGAGCAGTTCTGGAAGAGCAAGGAGAAGGACATCACCATGCTACAGAGTTTGATACGAGCCGTGAAAACCCGTAATGAGGTGCAACAGACGAAATCTCAATTATCACGAGCAGCCGGGCCTGTACGAGACATCCAGGCGGTGTTCCGAGGGTTCCTGGCACGAAAGGAGGTTGCTAACCAACAGAAGCAAACGAGTCGTATGACCGGCCACATAATAGGACTTCAGTCTGCGATCCGTGGAATGCTGGAAAGAGTGAGGGTGGAGAACGATGTTATCTCTCTTCACGAAGAAGCCCCAGCTGTTACCCGTTTACAGGCCGCCGCGAGAGCGATGTTAACAAGAGCGAAGATGGGAAATGATGTCGTCTCCCTTCAAGAAGGGGCTCCAGCTATTACCGGCTTGCAGGCGGCCGTGAGAGGGATGTTGACAAGGTTGAGGGTGGAAAATGATGTTCTCTCGCTTCAAGAAGAGGCCCCAGCTATTACTAGCTTGCAGGCGGCCGTGAGAGCGATGCTGACGAGAAATGAGATCCATCGGCAACAGGAAGCTCTGCATTCCTTCGGCCCGACCTGGGAGGCTCTTCAGACTATTGGGCGTGGAAAGTTGCTTCGACAGGAAATCCAAGCGACAAAGGCTGAACTTCGACGACATGGCTCGGAACTGGGCGCCCTGCAGGCCCATATCCGTGCAGCCGCAGTACGACGTGAGATTGCCGGGAAGTTAGACGCTTTGAGCAGTTATGAGGGCTTTATTCTTGACCTTCAATCATTCGCTCGGGGAATGCTGGAGCGACAACGGATAGCGGCTGATCTGGATAACCTCGAATCCCACGAGGAACAAATCATGGATCTTCAGGCAAGGGTCCGTGGGTACCTGTCTAGGGAGCAGCATCTTGCATTGCTCGATGAACTACGGTCTCACGAAGACGAGACGGTCGCCTTACAGGCCCTTTCTAGGGCTGTGCTTCTGCGCAGCTATATCGGCGACCTCTTGAGCGAGCTGGACGAACATGAAGAAGCACTCATGGAACTGCAATCCTGGGCTAGGGGCTTTGTCGTGCGGGCTAAGTTTGCAGAGAAGAAGAGGCATTACGATGAGAACATGCAGAAAGTCGTCAAGATTCAGAGCTTCGTTCGCGCCAAACTTCAAGGAGAAGCATACAAGAGTCTTACAACAGGCAAGAATCCTCCTGTCGGTGCGGTGAAGAACTTCGTCCACCTGCTCAACGACAGCGATTTCGACTTCAACGAAGAGATCGAGTTCGAACGCATGCGGAAGACCGTCGTCCAGCAGGTCCGGCAAAACGAGATGCTTGAGCAGTACATCGACCAACTCGACATTAAGATTGCCCTGCTCGTAAAGAACAAAATCACGCTTGACGAGGTCGTCAGACATCAGAGTAACTTCGGCGGCCATGCCAGCAACTTGCTCGCCAATTCGTCAATGGCATCTGCGAACCATTTCGATCTGAAGGCCCTAAACAAGAGCTCGAGGAAAAAGTTGGAGTCATACCAACAACTGTTCTTCAACCTTCAGACACAACCGGCGTACCTAGCGCGACTGTTTAGACGCATTCGAGAACAGGGCACTGCGGAGAAGGAATGCAAGCGCATCGAACACCTAATGATGGGACTTTTCGGCTACGCACAAAAGCGAAGAGAGGAGTACTACCTGTTGAAGCTCATCACCAGGTCCATATGGGAAGAGGTCCAGACCTGCCAGACGCTCCAAGATTATCTCCGTGGCAATTTCTTCTGGACGAAGCTGCTTAGCAACTACACCCGATCGCCGCGGGACAGGAAATATCTGCGGGAGCTTCTCGGCCCGCTGATTCGGGACAACATCATCGAGGACCCAGCTCTGGACCTGGAGAGTGACCCCATGCAGATTTACCGATCCTCCATCAACAATGAAGAGCTTCGCACCGGCCGGCCCAGTCAGAGGCCGCTGGACATTCCCCGGGATCTCGCAATCAAGGACCCAGAAACACGCGAGCTCTTCATTGACCACTTACGTGATCTGAGGGAGATCTGCGATCAGTTCTTCCTCGCTTCTGAGGAGCTGCTTCCTCGGATGCCTTATGGCCTGAGATTCATCTGCCAACAGACATTCGAAGCGCTATCTCAGCGGTTCCAGCGAGAGCCGCAACACCATATCCTACAGCTCGTCGCAAACTGGGTCTGGCGTTTCTATCTGCAACCGGCTTTGGTCAACCCCGAGCAGGTCGGCGTGATTGAAAAGTCGCTAAGTCCTTTGCAGAAGCGCAACCTGGGCGAGGTGGCCAAAGTATTGGGGCAGATCTCTTCAGGCCGACCGTTCGGAGGCGAGAACATTTACTTACAACCCCTCAACGCATTTGTTGGGGACTCGATTGAACGTGTGCTTCATATTACAAACGACCTCATTACGGTACCCGATGCAGAAAGCACCTTTGACATCGACGAGTTCAACGACCTCTACGCCAAAAACAAGCCGACGCTCTACATCAAGATGGGTGACATCTTTGCCATCCACACTCTGATTGCCCAAGAACTCCCAGCTATTTGTCCTGGCCGCGATGACTTACTGCGAGAAATCATGCAAGATCTGGGAAGCGTAAAGAACAACGAGAGTGAAATGACTGCAACCGGCTCCTCAGATATTCAGATGTTTCTTACGCCGAAGCTGCACGACGTTAACGACCCCGAGGCAGATGTTAAGGCTCTCTTTATGGAAACGAAGCGGTGTATCCTGTACATTATTCGTGTACAGACCGGTACTAACCTTCTGGAAATCCTTGTTCGTCCGCCTACGCTGGAAGACGAGAAGAAGTGGCAGGCCTTGCTCTCGGAAGATTTTGGATCCCAGAGCAGAACCAAGGGGGCTTACTCGGACGCCAATATGATCGATGTCACTCGGATGTCGTACTATGACATGAAGCGCTGCGCCCTTGAGAATGTCATGCGCCTCGAACAATTGGGGCGCATCTCGAAACAAAATTTCTATCAAGATATTCTGAACGCCATCGCCCTCGACATTCGCACCAAGAGCCGTCGGAGGATCCAACGCCAGCGAGAAGTGGAGGGCGTTCGCTTAACATTGGCAAACTTACACGAGAAGGCAAAGTACCTCGAGCAGCAACGTAAGAGCTACGATGACTATATCGAGCAAGCCATGGCGACGCTGCAGAAGAACAAAGGGTACGTAGACATTGCGCCCCACCTAAACCGCTCGGCGGGTTTCTCGACGGAAAGCTAACAAGACTAACCAACAATAGCAAAAAACGCTTCCTCTTGCCCTTCACGAAGCAGTACAACCACCAGCGGGAGTTGGAGCGGTCCGGACGCGTGCCTAAGTTCGGGTCGTATAAGTACAGCGCGCGGGCGCTGGCGGAGAAGGGTGTCGTGGTGGCGTGGCAGGGCGTGCCAGACCGCGACTGGGGCAGCATCAACCTCACCATCTCGTGCGACCAGGTCGGCGTCTTCCAGCTCGAGGGCAGCCGCGGCCACATCCAGATGCCCGGCGCCAGCGCCCTGGTGCCCATCGAGGACCTGCTCCAGGCCCAATTCGAGGCCCACCAGTTCATCAACCTCTTCGAGGGCAACCTACGCCTCAATGTCAACCTCCTGCTGCACCTGCTTTACAAGAAGTTCTACCGCACCCAGTGAGCGCGGTGCTTTTTTAGTAGATGCGCGTCTCAACGAAGGGGTAATGAAGAGGATGAATCAGGGGTTGACGGAGGGTGGTACCGGGGAGAAGAGAAGGGAGTCTCCTGGTTGGCGCGTGGACAGGCCGAAATGGGGCGTACGAAGGAATCTGACGAAGAAGAATGCTGAACGTTCAGCACGAACGACAAGTTCACGACTGACTGATTGACCGGTACGACTTGAATTTTTCCGATGGATGAACATACGAACAGAGGGATGAAATGCGACGTATGACTGCCTGACTGATTGGCGGATGAGTGGCTTTGATTGGCGCATGGACGAATGGATACACGCAGAGAAACGAACGAGTCACGTTAACGTAGGGGGGCTTTTAGGTAAGCCGGATGGCCGCTGGGTGGGGTTTGCGTCGTCTCTTCTGGTTCCATTTTTCTCCTGCGAAGCAAGCTGGTGGTTGAATACTGTACCTGGCTTGGTGTTGTTGTCATGAGCGTGCGCGTGGGTGCCGTCGCCCCTTTAGCGCACGCGCTTTCATCTTGTAGAGTAAGTGGTTAGTTATCATTTAACATCATCGCGGCGGTTGCGGTGGTGGGTGGGTGTACTCTTGTCGATAGGTAGCAAGTATCGGTGGGTATAAGCGAGGCATTGACTGTAGTTATGGGAATTCAACTGGAGATTAAAAATGTTGACTGACATCCGATTGATTAATTCTGTGTGACGCGGCGTTGATGCGGCTAGTTACGAAAGGGGGTTCCGTCGGTCGGTTCGTCGGTGATGATGTGGTATCGCAGCTAGTGTGCTTGTAGGAGAGGTAAAGGGGACAATCGGGATAGGGATCCTACCGAACAAGCATTTTGCGTTTATAAGACAGGTGGGAAGAAGAGCTTCAAGGAAATGGACGACGTTCTTTCCGGATAGTTTATTCCAAGCAAATAAGGGTTTCTGCATAGATAGAGCGAAACCCAAAAACGTTTAAGGTCGATCCCGGGATCGAACCGGGGTTTCGGGAATTCTCTAAGTTTGGAGCTTAGATTGTTCATTGAGGTTCACAGTTCCAAATGTGAATTTTCAGATTCACAGTCAGAATCCCACGTCCTGACCACTAGACTAATCAACCAATGCGTGTTCCTGTGAGGGTGAATTGGGTACCATAAAGTAGCGGAGACTAGCGCGGAGCGTTAATCACCGTTTTGTTAGCATGGTCACCAGGAGAAAGTGTTTAGAGCGTAACCTAGCCCTAATTTATTATAGCTATTAACGCAAATTCCTACCTACTCGCCATATTTCATATATGTATTAATCACCTTGCTATTTATACTTACTATAGCTTCATGCCTTAAGCTTGTTTGGGCCGCGAGCTTGTATGGTACGTTATTATCTATACCAAAGTTGGGGATTATAACAGTCTTGCTCCGACTGTCCTTTTTGGGCTTTAGATGTTGGGTTATAACATTTAATTATTATAACTTGTGCGGATTTTTAACTACGTAAGAATGGTTCTATTCAATATTAAAAATTAAGATACGTTTTTTCTACTAAAATAATAAATTGAAACGAGATATAATTTAGCAAATTAATAGTTTTTGTAATTATAATTTTTTTGGCCCCTTAGGTTCCTGACGGGCCGTTAGCAGGTGTGAAAAAGTTTGTGTAGCTCTTACATACAAGACCAATATACGATTAGTACAACTCTTCGATAAACCCACGACATCGAATGCCAGTTCTTACTATGCCAGAACTTCGACAACACCAGCTATTTTTCGGAGAGCATCTCTCTACCAAATAATTTTCGGGCTGGCAACAACTTCGATGTGAAACAAGATGGTTATGTTGAAAATATGTTCTTCAAATTGCCGGTCTTTCTCCTGTCTCGAAATCGACATGCTATGGGCAACTCTGCGACTGATCCTCGCCGCCGTCTGGTCCCCACTGGGAGTGGCTCTGTCTTCTCTAAGCATGGTTTGCGGTTTCCTATGTACCGTTGTATTGAAATAATCGGCAGCCGCCGATGGTTACGAGCACAGCAAAGGCAGCCGACAACAACCCTGGTGCCAGCCCACATCTACGACTTATATAACGCAGTTAGAACTCGGTCTGTTCTAATAGCAGAAGGATCTTCTAGAAGCTGGTATAACATTCCTCCGTCATCGCTGGCACAGAGTGCCAAGAAAATGCTTCGTAGGATAAGTACACTGTAGTGAAGAGGCAGTGAACCATAGCGCCACGGTGGGGCTGTGCTCGTCAGGCGTCTACAACGGCAGCGCAGGGCGAAGTTGCAAAATCAGCGCACCTCGAAATCAAAATTCAGTCCTTGCCTTCTTTCATTATTCGGTCAAGTCTTTGCTCCTTCCCTGCGTCCGGCCCTCCATGATGGACTGGCAAACGAGCGGTGGACCCATTGGCGAGCCCCCATTTCCAGGAACTGGGCAAAAAAGGCCATTCCCGTTCAACCACGATGAGCCTGGGCAAGAGACAAAGCGGACAGCAGGGTTTCCCAGCCCGAATCAGGACGAAATCGTCCTCCAGCCATTACCGGCTCAAACTGCATTGCCGTCTTCATATGAATGGGCTGATATTCACCGTCGGGCTGGGCATTCGACGCAAACGTGGGGGGGTGGTTTTCTGGACCTGCCGAGCCCTAGTGATTTGAGGCTGGCTTCGTTTTCTGCCCTTGAACTCAGTCCCTTGGCTCAATTTCCTCCAGTTCCCACCTGGCCAGATTCACTTGGCACTACTAGCAATGATGCAATCGCCCACCAAGGCACGCTTCAAATCAGCAATACCTGCGCGAATGAAATGCAGGACTTTTCGGCACCTGACTCCTTCTTCGGGCAATATCAGATCGGAGATGCTTGGGATGCTAGTCCCCTAAACCAATTCCCAATTCTGCTACCGGATCACCAAGAACCCGCCGAACCAACCAGTATCTCCGCCTCAGCGTCTTGCAATCCTTCGGGGTCGATATCTGGGAAGGTGCCTGAAAATTCACAGCCTCTTGTGGATAATGGTCTAGCGGGGGGTACAAATACCCAGACTGAGACTATGTCACCGGAAACATCAAATCAGGCCCAAGCTCGGCCCGACGATAGTGGCAACGGCTCTCAGACTACCCCAATGAGGGACATATCGCCGGATAGGCTTTTGCAGGAGCTTGGAAATACGCAGATCGACTCGGTCGGGCACGGGGAACAGTGCCGGGAGGGGGGGTTGCCGGTTTCACAACATAGTCCGAGAAATGAGTGCCTGCCCGAATATGACACCTGTTTTGGAGTTGTAAGTGTGAAATGAGTTTCAATTTCAAACTCAACAGCCTCCCAATTCACGCATACTATGTTAAACGTATTCTAATACATTACACTAGGTGTTAGTCAAGGCTACGCTTTCAACTACAGATAATAGAGACATTGACTCCTCAACCGTAACGATCCGCTCCAATGGCGACTTGCTTTGTCTATACTTCCAGGATTCGAATCGATTTGCGGGACTCATTGTTTCTAATGGACTAGATAAGATACTAGAGCGCTTCTCGATACGGTTGACGGCGACGTTGAGCTCCAATGGGCCCAGGAAAGGGAAGGCGACTAAGAAATCAAAGACTTCTGGAGCATCGACGAATCGGCTTCTAGACGACATCTGCGCACGAATCGTAATTTACGGAAAGATGGAAGAAAAAGATGTCGTAGCGACTGTCCTCTCAGATTCCGATCTGTTCCTTCAGCACCCATCAATAAGCGAATATGATCGACAAGTGTCCTACTTTAACCCTCACCTCCTCCTTCGGCCGGGCGCACAGATGCCGAACATTGAGGGGCTGTCAATTTCGTCGTCTCCGGCAGCATCGACCGGGTCTGGGCTGCTGGATGAGGCCAACAGAGGCCGGATTTGGCGAATTTTCGATCTCGCTAGCGGGCCCAAGAATGTGCCTGGTGTTGAACTAAGCACACGGTTAAAGTCAGCTTTGAGAGAGTATGAAAATTAGCTATGCTTTTCTTCCAAGTCCATTTACTTACCTGTGAGCAGACACCAGCTTTCGGCACTGGGAATGATGATCGAAAAGGAGTGCGGCATGGTTGAAGCCTCTAAGTTTCCCTCATTGTGGCAAGCATCTACCAATCCCAACAATTCGGGGTTAGTCTTTTCCATGCGCATGCTGTCCGATCCCTTTGCTCAACTATATGTAGCTACCGACATGTCATCACCGGCTCTCGTGATCATTCCCCTCGCCCCTTACTTGGGGGAATACTTGCGGATGTACGTCTAATATGAAGGTAATTTGGCGACGAAACTGAATTTGAATAGGAAATGGGTCTAGGGAAGACCTTGACTACCCTTGCCCTAGTGTGTTGGCACCTGGATATGGGGGATATGGATGAAAAGGAAGTTGATAATCAGTCTAACGCAACCTTGATCGTGGCTCCCAAATCAAGTAAGTAATACTTGCGGATCTCGCCTTCTTTGTCCGCCAACCCTCAGTACCTAAGCCCAGAAGGCGAAGTCTGTGAGTAATTACACACTTAACTAAGACCAGTTTGCTAACCGCCGTAGCCCTTATTGGGTGGCAAACACAAATCGAGAGGTATGTATTTCCTACATCCGGGACTTAGCCATAATACTGATGACAGAACGTGTCATAGACACATTCACCCCGGACGTGTGACCGCTATAACGTATCACGGGTCATCTAGGCGACAACTTATCCTAGGGTTGCTGCAGAACGATATTGTATTGACCACTTATGAAGTGCTTCGAGACGACTTTGCAGCAAAGCAAGATAGAGACACCCTCTATTCTCACAGATGGTGCCGGGTTGTGCTTGATGAAGGTAAGCTCCAGACGAGATATTGTCTCCAATGTTCACTTCTTAAGGAAGAAAACTATAGCTCATCGGATTCGGTCTCGTTCATCCAAGCTCTATCAGGCTGCTATATCCATGTCGAAATTAGCACAGTATCGTTGGTGCCTAACAGGGACTCCTATCCACAACTCGCTAGATGACTACGGTGCCCTAATCAGCTTCCTCCAAGTGCCAGGCCTGACCGAGAAAAAGGCATTCGACCACTGGATCGCAGCCCCAGTGAGGAGGAAACAGCCACATTGTTTGCAAAGACTTCAGGATCTTGTGAGGGCAACAAGTCTACGTCGCACAATTGCCCCCAATGCCTTGAGTCTCGGCCTGCTGCCTCCCTCTGAGAGAATCGAATGGGTCACCCTGAACGAACAGGACCGGAGCCTCTACAGATTCTTCAAGAACAAGACTGCCAATATCGCTTCTGGTCTCACAAGAAGGCAGAAAAGAACCAAAGGGGCTATGAAAGGTGATGAGAACATCCTGTCTCTTATAAATTTCCTTCGCTTGATCTGCAACTACGGAGAAAGGATCCTACCAACATCGGCGCTCGATGCCTGGAAATCGAGGGACACCATGTCTATTGACTGGCAGATGATGGAAGGGATGCGAAGCCTGTGCACCAAGTGCGGAGGACCCATTGGCGAGTTTGACGACACCAACACGCTCCCTTGCGGGCACCACCTTTGCGAAGAATGTCTTCTTAAGATCGAAGAAGCTGACGAGAGTGAGGGCGACATGGTCGTATCGTGTTACACATGTCGAGATTCAACCTCAACTGAAAATACTGGTAGCAAGCAAGCACGGACGTCAGCTTCTTATCGTTCGGCGAAGGTCGAGGCTTTGATGCATAATATCCGGAGACAACAGCGTTCGGTGTCGAATTGCTCGATTCAACCTCAAAAATGGTAAGCGTCAGAATGTTGAGTCCCAGACCCGCCCGGTGGGTACAGGCTGGATGGACCTCACCTTTGCTTCGTGATCTTGGAACCTAATGGCGCATACAGCATTATCTTCAGCTGCTGGATTAGAATGCTAGACCTGATACAGCAAGATCTCGAAAATATTGGCCTTGGCCTCCAGCGCATTGACGGACAGACCTTACTTCAGCAGCGACGGAGTGCGATTAACACGTTCGAGACCGACCCTAATTGCACCGTAATGCTTGCTACTATCGGCAGTGCTGGCGAAGGGTAAGCATAGAGGGAGGGATTCCAGGGAGGGATCTGAATGCTAACTGTGGCACGAAACCATTTAGGATTGACCTGATCTCAGCTAGTCATGTCCACATCCTGGAGCCTCAATGGAATCCGATGACCGAGTCGCAAGCCATAGGGAGAGTACACAGAATTGGGCAGACACAACAGGTTTCGGTGACGAGATACATCGTTCGTCACTCCATAGAGACGGTATGCTATATTGCCCTAATCTCCACGTACTTCACCGTGATGCTTCTCTCACTACATTTAGCGATTGTTTCTCCCTCTATTAGATTTCTCAAAACTTTTGCTCTTCCCTTTATCGCAAAGGCTTAGGCCTGAGTAATTGACTTGACAACCGGACAATTCAGGTGCTAACAATGACCAGTATGTCCAGTGGATTCAAGAAGACAAACTGCGTCTCATATCGCAATCAATCGAGTCTGAGACAATATCGCAGGCGGATGTTGACCATGAGCGGTGGAAGGTTAGTCACATACGAATCATACTCACAGGATGGGTTCAACGACGGATAATAGCTGACCCCAACGCAACGTAGAAGCTAGACGACTGCCTTGCAAAGGACACCTCCGGATAGTAGTTACTCTTCAAAAATATGTACATTGTCGCAGTAAGGGCCCCCCCCTATCTAGACCTTCAGGGACCATTCGGGACAACGTTGATCCGTTCCGGAGCCCTTGAGCCCTATATCAGTGGATCACCTACACCAAGTGGGATCACCGCTTTTTAGACTCCTAGATATCGTCAATATATACCCTCTAGAGCTGTGCAGCTGCTCCCTAGTAAGTGTGACATACATGAACTTGAGCCTTATGATACTTTCCCAGTTTGTTTCGTGTTAGTCCTCCGGCACGGGCGGACTTTTATTGTTATTTCGCGCTTCTGTTGCCTCGGCCACGAGCTCCTCCCAAGACTTTCCCAACCACTCAGAAATACCCTTTGGGCCCTTCTCGTCAGTTATTTTTATCTCCGTCCCCCCCTCCTGACGTGTTCTTCTTCCTGCGCTACCCTCGAGTAAGTAGCACACCGTGTGCGGGTTAGCTCCTCGATACAGCAGAAACCTCATGAACTTAGCTGCCTGGGCCGTGTTCTTCCGTGCCGCACGGTAAAGGGGCGTTCGAGAATAGCTGGTTAGCCTACTATCAACCCCGGCGCCGTAGTTGATCAAAACAGTAGCTAAACTAACAGAGCACGTTGTCTCCGCTACGGAACATAGCCCGGTCACAAACTGATTCCGCGACTCGTCCAACTTTCTCCAGAGCGAAGTAAGCATACGCTCCTTATGATAATCCCCGTCTGTTGCGCCAATAACGTTGGATTGGAAGCACCAGACTGGCCCTGAGCCTTTGACGTGATGTGACGCGAATATCCCAATAAAGGTATTCTCGAGGTACTGATAGAAGGTTTCTGCCTCGTGAGACCTCAATACGGCGGCCAAAACTTTGCTATAAATGTTTCCGAGGTATTGTTTTCCCGCATTCAATTTTTCGGCTTCCGCAGCCAAGAACTTTAAGGTTTCGTGGTTGCCGGCTTGTATGGCGGCGACGAGGCACTCGGATAAGTTATTATGAATACTATTGTCGAAGGTCCATACAATCTCCATCATTTCGGGTGATCCGGAAGAAGCGCATTGCTCGATAAGCATGCTCCGCGTTCTGTATTCCATGGCAGCAACAGACCCCTTCAGGGATTCAACGGCTTGCACTTTATCCGCCTTAATAAGTGCAAAAAGTAAAGAGGCCAACTCATCCTCCACCAACTGATGGTTTTGGGCCAATTCTTGCTGCCCATCTGTCCTGTGGTATCGATCCAAATGGTCGTTTCTCATTCGCCGAGACAAGAACCCGATCTCGGCATATTCACAGGTCGGAACGTCGCATTTCCACGGTCGATCGTGATCGTTATTGTGAGACATCCTGAGGCCTTTGGTTTCGAAACCGACCCGCTGGAACCAGCAACCCACGAAGCTGCACTTGAATGTTCTGGTACCATGGTGGCGACGGATGACGTGGCAGTGACAAGGCTCG
Organism: Monosporascus sp. 5C6A; assembly: GCA_004155035.1. Taxonomy (NCBI): domain Eukaryota; kingdom Fungi; phylum Ascomycota; class Sordariomycetes; order Xylariales; genus Monosporascus; species Monosporascus sp. 5C6A. Next base: position 69,624 of record QJOB01000193.1, on the reverse strand, counting down.
CTATGACTCGCTAATTGGCAAATACTGTGGTCAAAGATGCGCTGGATGGACGCCGAGGTGCGTCGCAAGGTCAGTGGGTCAGAGTTTTCCCAGCCGTCTGACAAAGTGAAAGGTTAGTTTTGCGTGCCCTTAGAGAGATGCATCGAGATTATTCCAATTACAAGATAATCTCACCTTTGCCTAACTGAAATAGGCCGGCTTCCGACTTCTGGCGGAACTGTGCCTCGTTGCATAGTAGCCCATAGATATCCCGACTTGAGTCTCGGAATGGCTTCAAATTGAGGTAGTCGACTTGCTCAGTGGTTGGATTGAAATTATGATTGCCTCTCTCCTCAAGCAGGCGTTCCAGTAGCGCTGTTAATTCAGCCCATTCCGAGGATTCGCGGTCGACATGAGTTGATGAAGTGTAGAGTTCTACCAAGCGCAGCCACATCGCCGTGGCATAGTGGTGGAGGCGGTAATCCCCGTTGAAGAGATTTTCTCTGACTTGATCCTCATCTATGTCGGCTGCGTGATGGCCTTGGCAGAGATATGTGATGCAGCACATTGCAAGACTAAGAGTGTATTGGCTGCTACTGAGGAAGCTGTCAATACTGGGGCTGAAGAAATACCTGCGCGGTTGTTAGTCATCAGCTGCGATGGCGGTTGAAGCCTTCAATTCCTTACTCCTTGGCGGTGAAGTGCACAAATTGCACTTCGTCATCGACTATCTCCACTACTGGTCCACAAAGCGAAACCAAATTCAGCGTTGAATATCCCCTAGGGATCGCATGGGTGTCACCGATGCGGATGGCGAGACCCTGCTCGAGCTCCTGGATCGTCAGGGGCACCGGAGAGCAGCCAACCCATCCCAGGATTTTCCTGGCCTTATTCCTCATAGTTTTAGAGGGCAGATTGTTGTTAATACGTGAGAAGATCCTTCCGTATCTAGTTCATTTGTCAGTGAAGGGCGATGTGTCACGACTCGACAGTCACATACGCATCGTCCAGGTCGTCCGGGAGCACCCTAAGCTCGTCACGAATCTCGTCAACCGTGTGGAGAAACTCAAGACTCTTCAAGATAAGCTGAGCATAGAGAAACATCCCTTTCACATGTCAGTCCGTATGATACAACCTGGGGACTTAATGGCAGGGTATGTGCAACTGTTAGCTCACCTTTTGCTTGAATAGCAATGGGATCAAGGAGGCCCATAATCTCACTCTTGTCTGCAGGATCGAAGCTGCAAGTTCCAAGCCAGTCGTTGCAACGACGCGTTGTGAAGGTCTGAATACTGTCCGTGTTACGTGTATCCACTCTGATTGAGATTGTCATATTTAGAATCTTCTCAATGTCAGCTTCTGACCGGCTGCTGATGAGAACTCTGGCTTCATCGCAATTTTCGGAGATTTTCAGAACCTCACAGAGAAGACGAAATCTCTCCATTTCTTTGATCTCATCGACTCCATCAATAACGATGTGGACAGGCCCCGAACAAGTGAGAAGTTTCGACAGGAGGGCGGTGGCAGTCGTGAGGTCCGTGCTCAGACTTTCCCGGCTAGTTTGGCAGACAACTTCCTGTAGGTTATTATCTTCGCGTGCGAGTTGGAAGATGAGTGAATGAAGGACTGATAGTGCGGACGTGTTGCTTCGACGAGCATGACTGAGAAATGCGAAGATTGTCCGTCCATGTGAGATGGCGCCGTTGATGACGCATGCTGCTAGGAATGTTTTGCCTGAACTGAATATCAGCTATGGTCTAAGCATTCTTTGGGACAATCCTCACCAGCACCAGGTATTCCCCGAAGCCATACTACTTTCGCAGAATCTTGGCTGATATCCAACCACTCGCGCATAACCGAATCTTGGAGGAGCCAGTTCCCAGTTCCTTCGCAGACTTGGCCCAACAATGCATTCAGTCTGTGGTCATAGAATGTAGGAGCCATGCGTGTCTCAATGATTCCATACTCTTGTCGCCTGTTTGATTGTTCCATGTTGGCGAAATGATCTATTGCTCGCAGTCGTGCATCGTACTCTCCCTGGATATGTTCCAAGCGGACCTCGCCTCGTAACATGGTGGTATGTCGCTCTATTCGGGTGATAACCCCCTCAATTCCCTCCTTCCGTTTTGGCCACACCGCCTCGAAAAGCGATTTCCAGCCTAGCGTAATTCAACGTTTATCAGCCCGGATTTTCCACAATGACGCACTAAGTATGAAAATTTCGATGGCTTGTTTGTCATTCAATGTTCTAGCGTTGCGAGAGCGCTGCACCAAGTCAACGGTGAAGCGCAGCAAAGCACTGGAGGGGTAACAAAAAGGTAATAGAGTTTAAGAGTTGGGACCCACGCGTCATGCTGAAGAATTTCAGTGCAACCAGATAGAAGTCAAGGATATCTTGGAAGAATAGTGCCAAAACATGGTTGATATAGCTGTTATCTCCAAAGAGCTTCGTAGCATGGCTGAACTCGGGAAGCAGACCGCCGATCTCAGCCGTCGTGTTAATCAAAGCATCGAGTGATTTGGCCAACGTGCTAGTCCACTGAATGAGGAGTTTTATTGGGCCCCAGATGAGAGCGAGAATATCCGGCTTTGCCTGAACGAAGGTATCGATGGCCCCTGAATAACCTTGAAGACGATCAAGATACGGCCTGATTTTCGCCAAGTGCCGAAGATGATTTCCCTTCCCTTGTTCCTCTTGCAACTTGTCTGTGAAATCGTACACTTGGTCGATGGACGTTGTCTGGAGTATCTCAGCATATAGATTCCCATTCTGGAGGCCAGCCTTGAACTCCCGGATTGCCTTGTTAAAGGCAGCCTGGGCCGGATCATGTGAGGGCATAGACGTTGCCATGATCACAAATCTATCACGGCCATTATGCCGAAACGGAATACTAGATTCATGGAGATGGATGGATTGGATAAGAAGCACAAGCCGCAGGTTGCAGACCACTATTTATCTGCGTGCTAAGCTCTGTGGCGATGACTGAGCTAAAAGGGCTTGGCAATAAATTGAGTCTTAATTAGTTGCAGCTTGGGGGCCAGCCTGTCAGGCGGTGCCGAGAATTGATGGCGCACGAAAATTCACCCCCATTCAGCTTCCACATATCAACACAATTAGCAAAAAATAACAGAAATTAACAGTTATTATAATTTCTATTACAAATTGGGCTTATTTTACGTCTTTGGTAATTCGCTTATTTTTAACCTTAATTATGCCTTTTAGCGTTGATATATGTTAACGAAAACTTCGTTAAGGTACTATATAAGCAAACAGCGCATGTACGTTATAACGACTGGTCCAATTAACTATTAGACCTAGTTATACGGTTTATATTAATATAAATACTAAGGGAAACTACGCACTAAGGCAAACTGGTAACGTTTAATAACAAAAAATAACCAACGATGATTTAGGTAAACCATGTTGTAATTATAAGCTGGTATTACTAAACCATGTTCAAAACAACGAATATGTTTATAAATATATATCTTTAAATATGTTACTTTATCTTGTTCTAGTTCTACTTCAATGTGAAGATTGCGACTGTTATATGGTGTCTGCCAAACCAGTCAAATATACAACACATCTCTTAGGCTGAGATAATCGAAGTCAATCAGCTAGCATATATGCGGGGTTGAGCTTGTGAAATGAATACCCCTGAGTATATTATAGAGAAAATGAAGGCTTCCCAGCCCTAAGATCTCTGGCTGTTCATCCTACATGGTGTGGCTATTTGAGGTTCGACGGTCCTACCCTGGTAAGAAGCAGCGTGTTCCCTTCAGCACTGCCGGGAAGACGCTTTCAAGGTCGGCTGGCATCATCGACTTAGAAATGCGCTTAGCTCTACACCGAAACGGGCGGCAGAGAGCTCAGACTCAAATTGCACCGGCGACGGGGATGAATGGCGATCTGGTGGCGTCGACAATCACGGGTAAGCTTCCCCTCACTCTACTTTGCTCCTCCAGGCAGTGATGGGTTGCGTACATGGCGCTATTCCAGTCTTGAATCCAATTGGATCGACTCTCAGCCTTAGTAAGAGGCGTTCATGGTGACTGTGACAACCTGCATATAGACTCTCAATTGGTCTAATCATGCATATGCATCTAGGCAGCAAGGTGGGCAGTGCTGCCTCACCATGTCGCACCGAGTAGATTGAACCTTTCTATGCTATATAATAGGGCGTAAAAACTGTCTGGCAGTGGGCTTTGGCTTCTCCTGTTCCTTTTAAGTTCAATTGCACTTGGATTCTTCTTACGTCTTTCTCTGCTCAGGGATATTCATGATACCTGGCTGCGACCTACCTATAACGTTATTGTAAAGCCTATAGTGGCAACAATAGGTATAAACAACTCACGGTCTTCTTCTTGGGACTCAGTCTGCTTTCGTCGTCGCCCCTTGCATCTACGCCATCACAAAACAAGATGCCAGTTGACATGACGGATGACAATTGTTCCGTCACTTCTTTTGAGGAACTCGACAGGCCGTCGCATGAGGGCTCTAAGTCGAGCGAAGAGAGACATATCGAGCGCTTGAAGGCGCTGATTGCTAAATCGGTTGCTAGTGGCAGCGCGGCTAGAGAACTCGCTGATAATGAAGTCCCCGACGTGTGTTACGTCCTGCAGTACAAGGGTTGGGATGGGAAGCCCGTCGATGGTGAGTTCCACGTTGGCATTCTACCAAGCAAGGCGATCGGTGCATTTATTGACCAATGTCTAGTCCGCCGTAGCGCTGAGCCGATGGACATCAAACTGGATGGCAACTCTGGGGAAGGCGTAGCTCCTGGAAAGCACAAGCCGATCCTCGAGATCGTGACGAGGATTTCAACCCGGCTTGTCAGGAAGTCGAATCGGGGCTGGCGTTACACTCGGTCGGGTCTTCAGGCCCGTGAGTACATCACGCCCTTGCCATCCCCCGGTTATCCACAGAATGATGATGACCCGGATGTGCAAATTGCCAAAGTTGAGCACACCACTATGGTAATCAACTCCATCCATCTCATCAATGCGCTCAAAGCGGTGGTAGGCTACTATCCCGGTACGAGTCTCATCGGCGACTGTGTCAAAATCCGTGCCCCTTATCAAATCTTGGTCCACCATCGTGCTGCCCTTGCCAGGCATAAGGTCAGCCAGCCAGAGACGCACGACGAGGAGTATGCATTTACCACCTCGAAGCACATTGACGTCCTGCTTTCGTTCCTTGACAAGACTCTGGGTAAGCAGATCCGGGAGGAAGAGGAGCGCCACAACAGTGGCACTCCCAAGGCCACGTTCGACAACCTCTGGCTTCTACTGAAACCGGGTTCTGTGATCTATACGGAGAAAGACCACAAATGGACCCCATTCGTTGTGTCCAGCGTCGTTATTCCGTCACGGAGCAGCGAGGAAGGCCCTCAACCTTGTACGATTAACTGCTGGAATATCTCGTATAGTGGGGATAGGTTCACCCGTTTCGAGTACGCCTTCACGATCGAGCCGTTCACTGGAGAACAAGCTATCAGCAGCCTACCAGTCATTCCCGAGCGGTTTTTCAGGGGAGAGGACGGCGACATGTCTCCCTCTGATGTTGCTGCCAAACAGATCGAGCTAGGTAAAATTGCCTGGGAGCTGGCAAAGGGTCCAGTGAGTCTCCCTGCGAATGAGATAATCGCGCACCACGAACACCTCTCACTCCAATGCTATCTTGCTCCTAGCGTATGAGTCTTCGCTAACACTACGTACAAAGGTGTACATGTCATATGACGGCGGTTTAGTGGAAAAGGAGGATAACGAGCGTGAACGCTATTATCTGACCGGGGCAACTGGTTACGTGAACGGGCGGGTTATCGTTGACTGTGAAGGATTTACGAAGTACTCCAGCGAATGCCCATCACGCGACAACTGTGACAGACGATCGCCCCGCCCCCCTCTTAGGCCTCCGCCTCCCTCCATGGGTCCGTTGCCATACTTCGCTCCCCGCTGTGGATGTAGTGCATGCAGCAACGATGGTTCCACGGAGGGACTGAGTCCCTTCGTAGGGTTCGAGGACTTGGACCCTACCTCCAATGATCCGCCAACCTCGGACCTATACTTCTTGGCTTTGTCAAAGATCGTTTCTGGATACATCCTGAACGAACGCCGCTGGGGCCACTTTAGTGTGGAGCGCCTCCACGAGGTCAAGTTCGACAAGGAGGCTTTCAAGTGTCTCGTCCTGGATGACGACATCAAGCTCACGGTCAAGGGACTCATCGGCAGGTTCGCGAGCACGAATGGCCACGTGAGCTCCTGGCCTAGCGACTGTAAGCAGTTTCTGAAGTTGTTTCTTACCCCGTCTTCTTTAGTTCGAGAGCACAATTCGCAAATGTGGACTTAGGGGAGTCGATAGCTCCCGAAACATGTCTCACGACCCCCGATTATTCACCCAATGGACCAGATAGAGCATTTACTGACTCCGGATGTGGTAGTCATCAAGAACAAGGGGCAGGGCAGGATCTTCCTCCTCCACGGTTCTCCCGGCGTGGGCAAAACCTGCACGGTGGAAGCCACGGCTGAGCTTGCGCAACGACCCCTTCTTTCGCTGACAAGTGGTGACCTGACCACCTGGTCGGGTACGGTGGAGAGAAACCTCGATTACTTCCTTACTCTTGGTGAGAGGTTCGGTGCCATTGTTCTGCTCGATGAGGCAGATGTCTACCTCGAGTCCAGACATAGCACGCACGACGGCCTTGTGTCAGTGTATGTCAATTCTCCCTCTTTCGTGTTGTTCCCTACCCGTCTCTTTCCGCCTACGCAGAAGCACTGACCGTATCGTTTTCAGCTTCCTCCGCGCCCTCGAGTACTATCGCGGGGTCCTGTTCCTCACAAGCAACAAGGTGCGGACGTTCGACTCGGCGGTCACGTCCCGCATCCACGTGGCGCTGCACTACAAGCCCCTGACGGACGGCGATCGGGAGAAGATCTGGCTCAACAGCTTCGAGCGGCTCGAACGCGACAGCGCGGGCAAGGTGCACGTCAGCGTCTCGACGCGCGAGTACGCCTACGACAGCCAAGACGTGCTGAGCCTGCGCTGGAACGGCCGCGAGATCCGGAACGCGCTCCAGACCGCCGTTGCCCTTGCCGAGGCCGACGCCGCCGAGGACGAGGTCGACAGGGTGACGGTCACTGACAAGCACCTGCGGCACGTCGTAAAGATGAGCCGCGGCTTCAAGAACTTCCTCTGCAGTGGCCGTGTGCGGGATGATTACGATGTCTACGATGACGATGCCAGTGATGATAATCACGACTAGATAGATGAAGAACCGGCGGATATCTACGATTAGATGCGTGGGATCTTGGATGTGTCAGCCATTGACGACTCGCTATCGGGGTGGTCTTCAATATTTGAGCTGTCTAGCAAAACGGGAAGTTCATTAGCGGTGTTTTGATTTCAACGTTAGTTAAAATGAGTTCTAGGAGTTGTGAATCCAACCGAATGAGAAATGAGACCACGTTTCCGACCAAAATAAATCCTGTGGCGTTTACGGTCAAGGTTCATCCCGAAGTAACCTATTGTGAAGAATCCATGGCATCTTAACCTTGGCCCGCCCTAGTCATTCCTCAGAGCCTTGAATTAATCACGGTTGACACGTACTGTGTAAGGAGACGCACATTCTTCGATAAGCATCAGCTTGCGGACGCCGCTAAAGACAGGCTATGGCTTATATTAGTGACTGCATGCATATCATGCAGGGCCAGTTCTATATCTTTTGTACTGTCATGGAGATAAGACGCCTAACTGCTCTTGCTATAACACGATATTTATATAGCGTCTCGGTATGGATTCGCGAACAAGAAACCGTCTTCTCGGCTTTTAACTCCGAGACTGTATGGTTGAGTAGTGAACTTGACCGTTAGTATAAGAGGTGGGAGTTACATGTCACGTTAGGTGATTCCTAACAGCGCCAGTGTACCTCCCGTCGGTCGCCCCCATCTAAAAGATGCGTGGGCTTTCCGGTCCGAGCCGAGGACCGGCGGGGTGCGGGCCGAAGCGCGAGGGCCCCATGGGCAAGTGATACATCAACACTACTAGCATCACGCTCCTGGCGCGGCACCTGCCACTACGGCGACGCGTTCATGGGCGACACAGACTAGGGGTGCGCGAGGTGATAGATGGGGGCCGCTGCGGCCGGGCGAAGAAGGAAGGCCGTAACGCCTACGCAGAACAGGAGGTCCATCTGCAACAAGCTTCCGTGTTAGAGCCACAGCTGCCGGGAATACCCAGAGAACTGTGATGGAGGGGCTTTACTTCATAAAGTGCTTAATTAATAGGCCTTGATATTTGTGCTGTGTTCCAAATTCTAGTCATGCAGCGTCCCATAAGCTACCGCCCCATCTTTAACTAACTCTATGGCCGATGAGCCAACACCAGCCCACACCTGTCCGTACCCATTCAGTATAACATGCTATTTCGTGACTTATATCACATCTAAAGTTTAGAAGTACTCTTTAGCCGTATCAGGGCTTCCTGTGTACACGTCATGACCAAGCGGCCGCTCTCCAAGTCCCATATCCGCTGGTGAATAAGCGTCCTCCCATCCGCGCCACAGGACGTCCAGCGCTCGCCCACCATCCACTCGTCGACCCGTACGTTCGGGTCGTGGAACCAGACGTGGTGGTTGAGGCTGGCGGCCATAGCGACGTTGCGGCTCTGCGGCCCCACCACCTCGGGGTTCGCGAATATCGGTATCCCCAGCAGCAGCTCGTCCGACATGTACGCCAGGGCCGCCAGGTTCACCGCCGTGGAGTAGTCCGACAGGGGCCGTGACCGCGAAAACACCGACGCGCGATACTCCGCCGGGTCCCTCGTTAACGTGTGCCTCGCCAGGCGCCAGTCGAAGGGCTCGTCGTCGGGCTTGAACGCCTGGAGCGACCCCGACTGATAGTTTTCGAAGAACCGCCTATAGGCGTGCTTTGAGATATCGTCTGGGGTCACGTTGCCGATGATGGGCGGGGAAGCAGCGTAGTCCAGGACCTTGCCGGGCGGTATTCTTTTACTCTGAAAGGATATGGTGGCGATGTAAACCAGGTTATCACCGGAGCCATCGGCGCCGCGCTGCACTGCGCGGACTTGGCGTGCCACATAGTTACGGCCTTCGGTGAGGCGCTCGACGCGGTACACGACCTTCTCCTTCGTAACTGGGCGTAGAAAGAAAGATGACGAAGTGTAGACGTAGAAGTCCTGAGACACGGTTGCGCTTGCCGCTGATATCGCCTGGGACATCAACAGGCCGCCAAACACGGACCCGCGCCCCTTCTGCGAAGAAAGCGGCCTGGAGATTTGTAAGCCCGACATGTCACGTATGAGGAGGCTATCCGCACGAACCTTTCATTGGTGTAAACGTCCGCCCCCAGGTCAGGAGCTGGAGTGACGGCAATGTAAGACTCGATGGGGGAGCGTTGTGCTATGGGTACTAAAAGAGTATGGATAGGAAATCCGCTTTGAAGTAGGAACAAGTCGGATTCAAGAAGGCCGGCCAGCAGCAGAGGCACACCTCGGCAAGCCTACTTGTTAAAAAGGAGTTATCGAGGGCCTGGTTGCGTTGCCCACCAGATAAATCCCATGCATGAATCACAGAAAGAACAGGGGGTCCGGAGCTAGACGGAGGCGGAGCCATCGTGCGGGAAGAGAAATATCGTTAACCAAATCCGTCCTCGCATGAGGGACAGATATAGGGCTCCGACCACCGCAACTGGGGGCGTGTTGGCTCCAGTGGAAGTTGACGGCTGACTCTTCATCGGAGGCAGCGGGATACGGTCTGGTTTAGGCATCGGTGTTGGCATAATCGAGCGTTCTGTTATATGCAAAGACAACGGGGCTGTGCCGTGAGGTTGCGTCATGACCCAATAGGATTGACTCCAAACCTCCCAAGAAGTCCAACTAACGGGTACTATTAGCCCTCAATGTCATACATTGTTAGCGACTGACTAATACTGTATCACAAAGAAGTGACTTGGGTGGATTGTGTTATTGATGTCCGATGGACAAGGGGTGGGTTGGCAGGGGGTACACGGAAAAAATGCACCGGACTCGCAAACCTTCCCCAAACCACCCTAGATGCTGTAACAAACGCTTGTCGTTACATGACACCAACAACACTGAGATATTAGAAATTTAAATGACTGTGTTCACAAGAAGGGGTAATCTTTGTTTCCAAAGTAAGATATTTTAATCGAGCCCGGTGCTTAGAAGTCAAGGTTAAAGGTATCGATGTCTTTTGAGTTTCTGGCCGGGACCGTTTTCTTCCGTGGACCCCCTGGTTGGGTAGTGGCCGCCTCCATAATACTGCAGGTGGGTAATATGTGGGACCTGCGTCGAATAATGGCGATTGCCGGGTCGTCGGGAACACCGCGTTTTTTTGGTAACCTATGAAGTCTGCGGCTGTGGACGAGAAGTCAAAAAGGTACTGTGGCGTCTCCCATCAAATCGGTCCGAGGGACCGTCGTGTCTTGATATCTGCTGCAATCCACCCGTCCGGCAGGCAGTTCCTTAATCGACCTTCTAATGAAGACGGATGCGACGTCGACGACCGCAGAGCAGGCACGTCGCTTTCCTTGGAGGAAAGTGTGTAGTCCTTCTCTTCCTGGGGCTTCTAGAAGCGCTGATTGTCAACCCGGGGTATGAAGCGAGTCCATTGCGTTGAGGTCCGCAACACCACCTCCGGCTGCGACATGCAAAGGTTAGCAAATGCGACATTCTCAGACTTATGTTTGCTACGACCTACATGCGCATACTGTGGTAGAGGTGGATATATCGTGTATTGTGCCCTCCTCTCACCACCAACATATTTCCATCTTTTCCGTCAAATATGTGGTCGAGGAGTCGGTGTCACCAGCCTAAAGGTAAATAGTACGAAAGAGATACTCATCATCGAAGAGCCGGTGAGCAGTCTCTGGAGAGGCCGTAAAAGTGCTATATACTTTTGTACTTAGGCTTAGGTCGATCCGTAGGGACCCACTCCGCGGCGGAGGTGGAGATACCTACACTGGCGACATTTGAAGGCAGTACCGGGACTATCCGCCTCTGATGGACCGTAGCGCTCGACGTTTCCTAGCGTCTCACGCCGGTCAGCGTTTATGATTTCATTGTGTCGCTTGGGCGTAAATTTCGGAGTTGCCAAGTCAAGGGCACCGGTAATACGATTAAACAACGAATGGTCGAGGCCAACCGTGAGACCGGGAATTCGACGTGATTGTACCAGAACTGCCAGAGTACAAGGCATAATGATGGAATAGTACTGCTACGGTCAACATCTGCCGTAGGTGGCATCAAGAACACGGCAAGGAGAAATTGTTATTGGGCGAATACTGTCTCGATACACGAGCTCCTAGCATTACCGCACTGTACGGCAAGCTCTCACGGTCTCTAGCCGATCTGCATAGGTATTTACGTGTCCTCCTGACAAGAACTCACTCGGGTAGCCTATTAAGAGCTATCGTGCTAGAACTTTACCGCAACAATCCTAGTGTCTCATTTCACGGAAGTCATGGAAGTCACGGAGGTCGCTGAAAATTAAGGCTAAATAAGTCTTTTGCTTTTTGCTTGATTATGGTATGTTCATTATGTTGGTATCATGATGTCTACTGCGTCCACGCAAGCCGTGATAACCCCCACTTGCTTGACGGTTCAATTAAATTACAACGCTCGTATTCTCATTCCCTTTTTTCCTTCGTCCTTTCCTCGTGATTTGCTTTACAGCAGGACCGCGCCGGCGAGGACGGCAACAGCCGCGGCGCCCATGCTGAGCAGCGGCGACATCAGCTCCGTGCGTCCGCCGGGAGCGGCGTTGCCCCCGGTCTCCTCGGGGTTGGCGGCGGTCTCCGAGATGGAGGCGGCCACGGACTCGAGGCTCTCCACGGCCTCGGAGGCAGACTCGGCGGCCGAGCCGGTAGCGGTGGAAGCGACGCTCTTGGCGCTCTCAACGGCCTCGGTGGCGGAGCGCAGGGCGCTGTCGACGCCCGAGGAGATCTGACTGGAGGCCGAGCCCGACGCCGTGGAGGCGACGCTCTGCGCCGAAGAGATGACGTTGCTGGCGGAGCTCAGAGCGCCCGAGGCGGCTGTGGAGGCGGAGCTGTGCGCACTGTCGATTATAGAAGAGGCCTCCTCGCTCCACGAGCTTGCGAGGGACGAGGCGGCCTCACCAACGGAGGTCGCAACGGAAGAGGCGCCCTCGACCCAAGAGCCGATCTCGCCGCCTACCGAGTCAATTGCGGTGCCCACATCCTGTCGCTTGGCCACGTCGTTGAGGGCCGGAGCTGCCGTGATTCTGGGTTCATGGATGGCGTTGGCAACGGCCAAGCCAGCCGTGAGAAGAATCATCGTGAACTGCATGTTGATTTGCTGTGTTTTTCTTTGTCTTATTTGGAGTGGGTGATGACGCGAGTGAATGTGCGCGGCTCGCGGAAAAGCTGATTTCGGTGGTTGGTGGTTTGATGGTAAGACTAGGGTGATTGGTGTGCAGGTGAATTACGGGAAAAGCGGAATCAGTTGCTCCTACTTATGTAAAATTCCATTCACAGTTGCCACCTTAGAACGAAAGCCTCGTTTGGGCGGTTCCTGAAAATTTCATCATCAAGCAAACGACGTCAGTTGACATCAGTGGACAAGCTCTTTTATAGGTCAAGGCAATACTTCAAGGTTTCGTGCAAAGCAGTGTGGGACTGCGGCGTCATGGTAGCTTGATCATCCCAGAGCTGTGGAGACTTTCGGCATGTCTTAGCCGCTTAAGGTACCTGGAAACCGTGGTTGGTTGGTATTGCACGAACATGGCTGTAAGGGGTTCTTGGGTGGGTATGGCCTCGTTGCCCCGGCTGATGCAGCTTGCCTAGCCGCAACAGCTCCATTTATCTGGGACGGCATGACGTTATTGATGACGGCGCTGAATCTCTAAATATAGTACCGATTAAGGGACATCTTTAAGATGGCACAATAGCTTGGTTTCTACCGCCATCATATACGTTACTGCAAGTTATTCATATATTTACCCTAACTGTAGAGAAAACGTTTCATGGCCAATTTTCAGGGTAGTTACTGTTTATGGCCTAGTCGCTAAGAGTTTTTGGTACACTGTTACGCCCTATGGGCCTGTTTCATCAAGTTCCTGCTCTATGCGTGTTTTCTGAACTCCTGCAATAGCGAGATAGATCCTGATCTAGCCAAGCAGCTTGTTAGGTAAGGTGAGCCTGATGTGAAGTTATCTGCCTTTTTTTTTCTCTTTTTTCCTTTCAAGATGTAGCGTTGTCTCTCTGCGAATCTCAGCCATCAAGCAGTACAACAAAGCTTTGAAGCAAGCAGTCTGAGAATAAATATAGCATTAGGTGTTACGATATGTGTGGTGGCTAATTAAAGGGATTGGGGTCCTGTGGCAACGGTAGTTGGGGTGAGAACCCACCAAGTGTATCTACATAGCTAGTACCACATGTCTCCCACTTGAAAACGACAACCAGTCGAGAAAATCATTAATTAAGCCCGTTTCTTTACTGTGTCACAGAAAAGGGCCATTTAATAGCCCATTAGAGCTTTAGGGATCATCGGGAACAACGTTGGCCCTTTCCGGAGCCCTATATCAGTGGGTTCCGTATACTAAGTGGGATTACCGCAGCTAGATTCGTAGATATTATCAATATATCCTTGAAGAGCTGTGCAGCTACTTCCCTAGTAAGTGCGACAGCATAGTAACATCTTTTGGCCCACCTTTTGGCAATTAGGCAGTCAATTAACATCCCAACCCACGCATTTCGTACGAATTCCAAGGTACCGCGTTTTGGTGTTTGGGGGGGGGGGGGGGGGGGTTTTTGGGGGGGGGGGGGGTGGCTAGCGGGCTCGCGGTAGCAGCGTTGAGAGAGGGTTCCTCGGAGTTGATCAGGGAGAGAAAGGTGTGGAAGGTTAACCATTGCCGTACCGGTATTGGGACTGGAGGAACGCGGTCTGGGAGGGGGTATCACGAGGGTGCGCTGCCTGCAAGAAAGAGAATGAAGCAGCTATCATGGCGAAGTCATTCGAGGAACAGCTGTCAGCCAACCAGGTGTGCTATAGCACACCAACTAAAAAAAGGCCGCCTTCTGATCGGAGTAGGTGTGTCCCGAGGATAAGCTGCATAAAAACGGAACGTGTGCGAGTGGCATAGGCAATTAAGCTAATAAACAATCCAACTAATGTCCCTTATATCTAATAATTAAGTGGATATTACCGGCGACGCAACCAATACATTGCCCTACCTCCATGGCGTTGTCGAGGAAGGGTTGCGGTTGTTTCCCCAGCACCGTTAGGTCTCCCGCGTGTGTCACCAGGTGTCTCCGTGGACGTGCACTATGTCCCTGCGGGAACTATCTCGACCGATCCCTGGACTATCCATCATGACCCGGATACTGGCATGATGCTGACTCATTCCGGCCAGAGCGGTGGATTGGTGAAGGATTAGGGGATAACAAAGACGCGTTCCAGCCTTTCTCGCTCGGACCCAGAGCCTGCATTGGGATCAATTTGGCATACCTGGAGTCGAGACTGAAGTTGGCCCCCCATGATATGGAAGTGCGACTGGGAGCTCATGTCTCAGGACGTAGACTGGAACAGGGACAACATGTTGTACTTTCTCTGGTGAAAGCCGGAAACGAGGGTGCGATTCCATCCGCGCACGGATATTCAAGCCTGAGCATTTACACCCCGTGGACATGACTGGCCGCTTCCGGCAAGCAGCTGTGTGGCCCGTATTGGAGCCTCAAAGTGATGGTAATGCTGAGAGGTACGTGACTGGGCAGGGGGTCAAAGAAGCTTTTCTGTTAGCTTAATCTATGGGAGAGCGAAGGCTTATTCAGCTTATAAACAAAAATTATTTCTTCTAGCGCGGCCCTCTTTCGGGAAAGAGTAGATTATGTAGCCGCGATGGAGCCGTTCGACAGGGAAGCGTTCTGAACAGGTTTAGCGAAAGAATGGAATTTAATCTAGCGAGGCCTTCTGGTTCTTGGACTTTCTAGAATCAATATGTCAATTTACAGGATTCTTGGGATTCGACCGGCTTTACATGGAGAGAGGATGGTTCTCGGATCACGGACGCTTTCACCCATGCTGATTGTACACCTATGACACTCTCATTAAAGATTATGGCAAGCCTCGGTATGGTCACTAGGTCGATCCGGAATCCAATATCTATAGCCACGGAAGGTGAAGCGATAAGTATATGTCATGCACAAATTTTCCGACTCCTTAGTCCTGCTCGTTCCCGCTGAGGTAGTCTGTCTATACAGCTTCTTGCTTACGTTGCACTTCTTGAATTTATGTATGTGCTCAATATGCCCAATGCGTTAGATCCGATCCAGGTTCGTGGCATATTGGTCCTAAGAGGGCTCAATCTATCCATGCTACACTTGTTGGACGTCTGCTGCCCATATGCCTTCCAATATCCATCCATCCACAAGTAGCTGCCACTCGAAAACCAATCAATTATCGACACTAGCAATATGGTAGCATGTCGAGTTCTGGTCAAAGTCATGCGAGTCGGCTGTTCAGGGATATGCCATTGCTCTCCCGACGCTGCTACGATCTTAAGCTAAAAGGGGCTTAAGTATTAACTAGGGGCACCTATGTGTGCGTGGGAGACGGGTCGTAACCTGTCGCATTAATGAAGTTATCGAAGATCAAAAATAGACCCATTGCAATCAGGTTCCTGAGACAATACTTTGCTAGGCCCAGCCGGACTATCTTATGCTGTCCGTCCAAAATTATGAAACAAAATGAACAAAGCCAGACTTTGTCTGCAGGAGAGAGGAAGATTAAATCAAGGCTTTCCAGCCATGCTTCCAACCCTTTCCATCGGATCAATATGCCAAAACAAAGGGTGGCTTAAGCGCTCGCACGAAACCCCATATGCAAGGCGCGGGGGTTGTTTCTCTTGCGTTTGGTAGCTCCCTGGTTATTGGGAGCAGCGGCATAGACCTGCCCCAACATGTCCAGGAGGTCGTCCATAGTGATAGTGTCGGTCCTTCTTGTCCAGCCAACCTCAAGTGGGAGGCGCTCGTTCTCTGTGGAGAAGTGGTTAACAACCTAGCAGGGTACGGCCTAGAATGGTCGTGGAGACTCACCGAAAAGATACTCAACCCAATCCCTCGGAACCGTGCCGGTAGTCTTGTTACCGAGAACGATGATGTATCCAGCGCTCTCTCCGTAGCTGAAGCTTTCGCCGAGTTCACTCAAGGTGAAATTTGGGTTGGTGGCGTTGGAGGTTTCCATACGCGCCCAAAGTGCGTTCGCTGCCTGCTGCACATTGATGATTGGGTCCGTCCAGTACGACCTCGTCTGGTCGAAGACGGTCTGGTTGAACGGCTGCGGGTTTCCAAAGTAGTAATCGACGCGGCTGTAGGGTTCCGAGTCAGTTCTCCTAAATATGTCAGAAAGCTGGATAACATGGACGGACCTCAAGCTGGCGTCGTGTTCCAGAATGTTGTGGCGAACGAGGTCACTGAGCGAGTAGGTCGTCGCGTTAGGAGTTGGGTTGGTGGTGACGGCCGCCTCGAACAGAAACTGCGCAAGCTCGGAATCGATGTTCAAGGCGGTTCCGAGGGCTTCGATTGTACGGTTCTCGGTGATGTCCTTGCCATTGCGTGGCAGATATCCATGGTTTGCCAGACTATTCAGCATAGGACAGGGACCTCGCACTGCCAGACATCAGTATCAAGCTTCACCGCCGATTTCCGTCAAGACACACCATCGCCGTAGACAGGAGGGTGCCAATCGTGTGTGTCCCGGGCCTTGAGATGGAAAGCAGATGCCCTGCCGGCTGCGAGGATAGTGGCGGCGAGTTCGAACTTCATCTTGACTTGTTGGAGACGAAGATATCAGCCTGTATGATGATGCTGCCCGGGACCCTCTGGTCGACGAGCTGTGGCCTTCTAGTCTATTTATGCATTTTAGGCACGGGTTAGTTACATGCAGTCTACTTTCCGCCTCAAGCCTGCCAGAATCCAAAATTGCCTTGGGGTCGACATCGCCGGCATCCAACCAAGGAAGGACGGAGAATGGCTGTGCAGAGGATGACGGTTTGCCGAGATCAATCCTCGACCATAGCAGCTGTTTAATGGGTGGAATCGACTGGGCTAGACTTACCAATCGGCTCAACAGTATTACCACTCCGACCCACGAATCGGGTCTTTCCCTGCTTTCAAAACCCGTGAGGAGGAGGGGGGTTTGTTCCCCACTATTTCACCAAATTCCGATAAGTGCAGAATTCTTATAGAGGACGCGTAACCCCCCTTTTGAGCTCTCTACTTTAACACTGCCTCGGAAATAGGCAGCAAACAAATTGTCTCACCCCCAGTGGTCCGCAATCACGCATACGCGGGTTGCAGGTCCGCCACCTCGCTGTACGGAACCATCACACCTCCTATGACGTGCAGTGAATAGGACTTCGCATCTACAGTAGAAACAAAAGAGGAAAAGAAAAAGGGAAGGCTGAGAGATGGCTGGGAAGCCCAAGTCGTGCACAGCTTGCCGGCAGTCCAAAGTGGCGTGCGATGCTCGCACCAAGGCCCCAAATCCATGCTCGAGGTGTTGCGACAAGCAGCTCCAGTGTCGCTTCGACAGCAACTTCAAAAGAATACCCACTAGAAAGTGAGTTATAGAAAAGAGAAGAAAAACACTGTGTCTTGCAACTGCCGATCCTTACTGATTCTTTCCGCCCAGAATCGCTCGGGACATTGCAAATGAGCTCCAAATTCTCCGAGCTTCGCACGACTCAGTTCTGCCGGGGCACCCAAGCAGTCCAATCACAGACGACTCATTATTCACGCAATCTGATGAGCCACAAGAGAATGCCGTATTCCTGCTGTCGACTGACGTGGAAGGTTATACGTCTTTCACCTTGGGGGATCTGTCCATCCCTTCTGAGACCATTCTTGAGTTGCTCCAGCAGTATAGCCACTTTCTACTCGTATGCTATCGTGGCGCTGTGTATCGTCTAATTTCTTCACAGCTTCCAACGCTTCTACTACGCCCATGTGCCGTTCCTTCAGCCCATCCGGTCATTGACTCGTTTCGCTTCAAACTCTCCATTGCTGTTCTGGACTGCCATATTAGTCGCCTCTGAACAGCATCCAGCATATAGCGGACTTTATGCGAGGCTGTTGCGGCCGCACCAAGAGCTGCTAGAGCCGCTGTCCAACAGCGCCATCGAATCAGTCGAGGATATCCACGCACTACTCCTCCTCTGCCTCTGGCCTATCGCTAGGCAGAAGCTAAACCAGGATCCGTCATGGACCTATGTCGGCATTGCAACCAACTACTGCATCGGGCTCAACTTCCATAAACCCACTCTGACCCAAGGTCATCCTGGCCGGGCCTTGACAGCTAGATCTATACCCCCCAGGACACAGAAGTTGACATTATTAGCGTGCTTCGGCGTCGGCACACAGTATAGTTTACCCCCGTTCCCTTCCAGCCAAGACTGTTACTGACCTAAGCTATAGACTAGCCTTATTCCGAGGCTTCGTGCCGCTCGTAGCATCCTATCATTCGCTTAAGTATATCAGACAAGCCCTTGACCAGCTGGAGAGTATTCTACCATATCACCAGAAAGCCAAGCTCTCGACTTACGAGGTAGTATGTAACTACACTGTTTCTCTCGAGGATATAGAGGATCCAATGGCAAAATTCTCGCTCGCCCAAACTTTCGACGGTAACCTCGATGCAGTCAAGCATAGGTTCTCGGCCCACTGGACTTCGGAAACCGAAATCGTCTTCCAGAACGCGAAACTAAATCTGTATTCAATTGTGATCAACCTACCTCTACAAGGTGACTCCCAGCCGGATTCTCAGTACTTCATGAACAGGCAGACATTGCTGTTCCGTGGGCTTGATTCGGCACTTAGCCTGATACGCCACATGAGATATATCAGCCTGTCTGGGGTGGTGAATGGTCAGCATAACGATAGTGGTAGGCTGGGCTTCCTGCCGCGACCTTTCTTCATGGCCTTGTTCTTCAGCGCAGTCTTTCTCTTCCGTATGATTGTCAATAGCCGGACGATGAGTCAGAGGCACAAAGAAAGCGCCATCGAGGGCATGATCGAGGCCCAAAAAATGTATCGACAATTCCCACAGCACCGATATGCAGTCATGGCTGCACGTTGGATGGAGGACCTTGTGTCCAAGGCACACTCGGCAATCGACTCGAATGGCCCTGTATTTCCGACAGACCTTATTATCACAGACTGTCTCGGGGCTTCCCTGCTGTGGGATACCTTGTACCGCGGTCGATTGATGAAAAAAGCCGATACGGGGTTTGATAGAGGATCAGAAACCCGGGACGACGCGCTCAACGATATCATGGCGGGTCATCTGGCTACCGCACCAGACACGGTGCCACATATCCCGGACTTTGACACGTCGTACAACGGGCTATGCCCGTGGCTGGCCTCGGCTGAGCTCTCGGCCAATGGTTATTCCGACGGCAGCAAGGATCAATGGGGTGATTTTGTGGGCGCACGACTTGAGGACTTCGGATTCTAGCAGCAGAGGCTGCGCCAATTGAAAGGATATTACGGTAGGCCCTTACATTATCCTAAGTTCACTCATTCAGAGCAGAGCAACGAGCCGAGTCGCAAGAATGCGTAACGCTAGCGCCGGAAGCAAAGTACCCCTGAACTTGTTTCTTCTTCGGGAAACGATCGAAATGGCAAATCAGAATCAGAAACAGCGACTACGAATATTTATCGAGAACACACTCCAGGAAGCAGTCCAGGGAGCGATCTAACAAGTTTGAGAAGAACGGGCTAAAGCGATTCGTGGGTATCAGGAACGAATCTAGCAACTCGAGCAACATGTCGCTACCTTAAAGACATCCGCGTTCCCTTCCCTGAGAACCACGAGACCGTTCGTTTTGCCGCAAGCAGCCTGAAAGATTTGTTTTGGTCGAAGTCATTTTTAACTCACCGGTTACGAATCCACTACTTTAGGCAGCAAGATATGGGAGCGGCTAAGGACGGCTGGCGGTCTCGGATCCACCCATGCGTACGGGGGTCCTCGGAAATTTCCACAGTTGGCGTCTTGGCCTCCTGTTTACTTACTACTGGCCGTGGCCCCTCCCCGGTCGCATTCTCGTTGAACGCCGGCAAGAATCCTTCTGAGCAATCACAGCCAATGAAACCTTAGCCATCGACTAGCTGCCGGAGACACATGGTAAGCCAGAGTCGAGCGTGGACTGGAACCCCAAGTGGCTTGGCCATTAGTTAGCGATTTATTGCCTTAGCGTGCTCAGGTCTCCGCCAGCTCGTATTAAAAGTTGCTTATGCCTTCATTTAACGTACTGAGCCTTGCTAAGGAAGGGTATGAGGGTTATTGTGTTGCATTTTTCGCTAAAAGCTGACTTCCCGAATAGGAAGTAACTCAATAGGCAGGCTGCGGAACGGGTCCAAACGGTATATCGGTATTGGTCCGTCTCCTAGACCCCTGCCAAGTAGTATGGCCTTTGCGAGGCTTGGCAATGCCCACTGGGGAAGCCTGGAAGCCCTAGCTTCTGGCTTTATGGTTGGCTTCCTCGCCAGGCTTCCTCGCCAGGCTTTATCGCCGGCCGGCATGGCCCAATTGACATAGCCTTATCGTCGGTTTGGCATGGCTACCCTGGCCTTGCCGCCTTTATACCGGACTTGGATGGAGGGGTGGGGAGGAGGGGAGGGCTTCAGCCCCGGCCGGAGCATATGACGGTTGGATCGGCCTGCTCGCGCAGGCCGAGCCAGCCGTCATACACAAAGTGAGGGGTTGACATTAGCGTTGATTAAAAACGAGCGGCTCCCCCTTAGCAGTGAGTAGGAAAAGAGAGCCGCGTGACAGTTGCGCAGCGGCTGACCTGGCAGGCGATCGAGTTGGAATTTTATGCCTTAAAACGAGGGCTTATAGTATGCTTGCCACAGCGGGCGGTGGCCTCACGTCTACAGACATCAAAGTTAGTAATGACTTCTTTTAATGCGCTATCCCTCTTGATACGATATCAAAAGGATCCACTTACGCAGTTTTTCGGTGGCGCCTCTCCACTGGCTTTAGCCACGACGTTCCAGATCTCATTCATACTGAGAACCTCAGTGTACGCGAACACACACCTATTCACAGTTGAAGGGTCGGACATAATCTGAGAAAACGTACTTGCCAATGTCAGCTATATCTGTTAGGGTAAACATTTGATTGCCCTCTCCAACCTTCGATGGTCGATATAGATCATGTGCCCACCATCTGATTTATCAGATGGGATTTTCGAGACAAACACTTGATACCAGCAGCCCACATCGAGGATGGTGTATGGGAGGCGCGAGCGTTGAATTACGCTCAGATTTCGAGTTTCTACATGAGTCAGTGCCTACTGTGATGTCCTCAATGGCAGATAATACATACCTTGTCCTTGATATCGATGACGCACTTTGGTGCTGGACCAACTCACTCCGAGGGCACGAATTTCTTAACGAGCTTCCCAGATTCTATTTCAGATGTTCTCAAGTAATGCAGTAAATCAGAACATTGATGCCCTTCAATTGATCGACGAGCTTTTCTCGGGGGCCATTTATATCGTGGCCGACAATACGAACGCCCTGGGCTTTAAGTTGTTCATTGGTCGCGTTGTTGACAGAAGCCTCGCGCGTAAGCTATGTTACGGTGTGTCAAGATATGTTAGCGAATCCACCAAAGACTGCAACGCATGGGAGAGGCACAGTCGACATACGAAATCGGTCTTTGAAGAAAAGCGAACCTCGAACCACAGACTGGCCTGTTTTGCCAGTTGCGCCTATCACGCCAACAGTAATTGGGGTCGTCATTTTCTGAGAAATATGGGATGCTATTGCGGATGACATATCGCGAAGTATGTGCTGTGTGGAAGTTTTGCTGAGTTATAGATATTAAAGCCCATCATAGATGAAGCTTTGACTGTTGGAGGTTCCCACGTCATTGATTGGCTGCTTTGAGCTGGGCCATTTACCAAAACGGATTGAATAGTGAATCATAGTGATTGCTTTGGGGTCGGTAATAGACACGAATCAAGTTGCCGGTAGGACTCCTTTCGCTTACTCTTGGGTGATTTAGATATCTAGGAATTGGGAGGTTTCCTCCGGAAAAATGGGTCCACCCCTATTCGAGGTGGTAAAAGGCTATGCGGGCTTTTACACCTTTCCCTACGTTTCCATTATTCATCCCTTATTTAATAATGGAAATAATAGATTAATAAATGAATTACTTGGTTAATAATACGGGTATCCAAGAGTATCTATAGCCCTGCATTCCCCTTGCCGCTACAGGAAGTCCAGAGCGTTGATGTAGATGAATGTACACACTTTACGACACACCTTGGGGTTTCCATCATTCTCGATTGAGCCTACCCTATACGTTTTTACGTAGACATTCTTCCAGCGTAGCCTCACCTTCTGTTACAATAATTCCTAGAAGATACCTGTAGCACTGAAGTTAACATCAATTTCATTCCTCAAATCTACCTGTAAATATATCCACTATCACACAAAGGCCTCAGCTTGAGGGTTTCACTGCGAGTAAAAGAGTCATTCTAGGTGAATCGCAAATGGTCGACGTATCAGGCGTGAGCCATTAACCTTTTTGTAACCGGCAGGTTTCCAGCGCTCCGTCATGGTCTCACTAACACCCGACGCCACCCAGCCGCCACTCCCCTACAAACTTTTGACAACCTGTGACGTTCGGTCTATGGAGGTGCTTCCAAAGGTTTTTGCCCACACTAAAATGACGCGAGGGAATAAAGGGGAATACTCCTGTACCATCTCATACATTTACATCCCAACGGTCTTGGTACTCATTTCCTCCTTCAAGCCTTATTATCTCTTCACATGCTTTCAGTCACAGATGGGGGGACCTTTAATCAGAACGCAAATCAACGCCAAGTACCCCGTAGACATATATAAGTATCGCTACCTTAGAAGCCATTTGCCTCGATTGCTTCGTTGTAGTAAGCGCACACATCATCTACAACCTGCGTACCGGCCATTCGCCCGCAGCCGGTCCCAGTTGTGTCAAAAATTCTCAGGTCCTCGGTGGAGGATTCAAGCTTGGCCCAGCTCGGCCCCGTCCCAGGAGACTTCGCGAAGTCATTCCACACCTTCTGCATGGTTCTGCTGAGCATTGTTTGCTGGAAAGTAGTTTGGTTGTTTTGTCGATAAATTCCAAACACTAGAGGAATCTCGGAGGTATGCTAGGCCGCTGCTTCCGGCATCGGTTGGTTATTTGGGAAGCTGGCGTTGGAGTAATACCGCCAGACGTCTTGCGTTGAAATCACGGCTGTGCGGGCAATAGCTGACGTCGTGCAAGTGTAGGTATGGTCGGTCGGGATGAAGTCAGTATCGAAACCTCGTCAGCGTTCGTCCCAATCAGAGTGGGAACGCTCGCAGCTCGACTTCCGTGAACGGCTTGAGAGAAAGAGGAACTGTTCGTGATGTTTTCAACAGTCGGCGTAAATCCCAAGCCCCGTTCACCAAGAATTTTAAGAAGAAAGTCAGCAGGAGCCTTTGCATGTTAATCATGTCTATATGGCATGGAGGCTTCCAGAACTGGAGGACTTGGGATCCAAAAACGGCACTCTCCATGAGGTCTGTTGGTTCATGCATCGCACTTGCTTGGTCTCATTTGAGAGGTGAACACCGTTGTAGCCTTCCCGGACAAGCTTAAATAATAGACTGCGTCAAAACCCGCAATCCCGTGAGATCGTTCTTGCTTCTAGATTAGACCAGGCGAAATACTGATGGCACCTCTCCGGCCCGCCGCCCAAGCAACTCGCCGTCCATGATTCCATAGCAGTAGGCCTCCCCGACATACTTGAATTGCCCTTGGCCTTCCGGCCCAGAATCATCACTCCTTAAGACCATCGGTACGGACGCCCCCTTCAAAATCACAACAACATCTCCTACCTGCATCTCCACTGGCCCCAACCCAACGTATCCCTCTGAAGTCATAAAGCATCTCCTCCCCTGATGTACATCCATAGCAATCGCCAACCGGCTTGAAATCCTCAAACCCTCATCCCTCACATCCGGCTCGAGACTCCACCCGTCCGGCCGATCATTGGCTCCCGCCTCGGCCATCGGACCAAACTTGTCCCAGTGCCGATTGAACTTTTCGCAGAACTCGTAGTCCTCCCAATCCGCGCCGATGCCAAGCCAGTACATCAGGCCCCAGTACAGACCCGTCCGCTTCTTAAGCTCAGCCCACCTCTTCTCCCGCGGACGTAGGATCTCGGACCGACGCTTTTGCCAGCGCACCAACTCGTGCTTTTTGGTGTGGCGCTCAAAGTATTGGCGCCAGATCTGGTAGGCAGCATCGAGGAGTCGTACGTCCTGTATTTCGGGGCCAACTCGCTCGTCGTGGCTTGCATTAAGGTTGTCGGCGAGGCCGCGACCGCCCGATGCCATCAGCCAGGGCGCATCCTCAAGACATGGTGGGGAAGCGGCTGATTTTGCTTGTTTTTCTCTTGCCAGGCGGCAGAAAAATTCAATCTCCGATAAGAAGTAGTGATGCGATACTTCGGTAGGCTCGTCATTCTCGGAAGCCATCATCTTGTAGACATATTCGCCGATTCGGTCAATAACGCCGACCGAGTATCCGGCTACCGCCAGCATTGGACCCTCGACGCAGGGCCCGATTGCACCTTCCCAGATCTGACTGCCCTTCGCGGAGCCTGCGGTGAAGAGGGGTTTGTTAGACTGGAGATATCCAAACGAGCCGGCGAGATTGGAGCTCCAGTCGGGAACCCACGAGGGCAGCCCTTTCAGCCGCTTACGGGCATTCTGTGAGAAGAGAATAACATCAGTGTAGTCCTCTAAAATTGCCGCTGCCAGTTCGATGAAGACCTGCTGTGGTGTCTTTTTGTAGCTGACAACGACGCGCTTCACAGCCGTGTCGGTCACCTCGGGAAGCGCAACGAGCGAGTAATAGCAGTCACGAGGGTCGCGCGTTCGAAACTTTCGCAGATCGTGTCTTTCGGTCAGCGCAGTCGCCGTGTCGGCAACATTGAACTTGGTTAGTATGTGGAAGAGGGGCATCCGGGTCTGGCCCGGTCGGTGGATGGTGCGCCGGGTGCCAAAGAGCCGGTTGACAAAGCGGCCGAGGGCAATGGCGAGAATTATGTCGTCGATCTTGGGATAGTCTCTATTAACTTCTTCGGGCGTCAAGTTGCCGGCCCGGTGTCCCAGGGACATGAAGAAGAGCAGCAATGTCCGCTCAAAATGGTCGGCATGCCAGACGCTGTGACCGCACACGAATTGCAGATTTTCCGGGAGACAGGCTTCCTGGACGATCCACATGCGGCCGAAATACTGCCGTGAGCAGACGTCCACGAAACCTCTCAGGGGAATCTCATCCCACATCTTGATGGCTATCTCTCTTAGCACGTCGCGATCGGGCTTGAGATGATCAGGAACCGGCTTCGACTCCGGGTTCGGTGCAACGACTGACAAGCGTATGATGTTGAGGATTGAGTAGTCGTGATCAGCTAGGCGTAAGAAGGCGCCTGGGGCCTTTTCAAGGTTCTTCATGAAGGACACGAATTTCTCCACCTCTGGGGTTGAAGGACCCAGCCATGCCAGCACTCTTTTCGCCTTGGAGTAGATTTCACCCATCCGTCTGACCAGACGTCCCTTCTCGTCATCGTCCACCTGGTTAATGCAGAGCTGGTCCAGGAATAAGGGCTTGTCCGTCTGCCCCATGAGATATCGCAGTGCCGTCTCTAGCGAGGCACTAATGAGGAGGAAGCCGACAACCTCATCGCCATCGCTGACGAAGATTTTACGGTCTAGCTGCGAACGTTGGTCGCGCTCCTCGGGTGAAAGTGAGCGCTCATGACCAGCCCAGCAGTAGGATAATGCTTCGTAGCAGATGGGATCTTCGAAGGGGCTCTCTACGCACTCGACCCGGAGAGGAACGGTGATGTCGAGTGTCGCCGTCTTGGCGACCGGACCGACGTCTACTGACCAGCCCGGTGCCGAGCGACCTCCGGCGAGCCTGAAGAGGCGGAAAAAGCCGGTGGCTAGCGGAGCGTAGGTGTATTTCTGAACGCCTCCTTCATCTGACTGCTCCATGCCCGTTCGAAGGGGAGGGAGTGATTTGTAGTTGGGCGGAAGATGGAAGGGAAAAGGGACATGACTTCCACTGAAGTATGGCCAAAATTTTCACTCAGCGGCTTTGATCCTAACGACTCTCTCTTTGTCTTTATCAAGGATTTTTCAATCCGCATCACTAAGCTTTAACCCCGCCTTCCTCTACTCGAGTGAGTGAGTGATCGAGTAAATTTTCCGCCCAGCCGACCCCAAGAGTCATCAGGCTCTCAAAGTTAAACTCTTCTAGGCTAGATCACAAAAGGATCCCACGTGTCGGATCATGTGACTTGAATCGCCTTCCTTGCCCTGAATGTCCTCCTCCCTGGATGACAACCCTCCCAGTGCCGGTGAGTCCTTTTAGCGGCGTCCCGACTGAAGAGATGTTTATTTACAGCAAGCACCATTGGTCCAGTTATCCACTTCTCTCAGGTTTTATCTGTGCTCGGTCTAGGGTTCAACTGTACTGTGTTCTTGCAAAGGCAATTGTGAATTGATATACGGGCTTTTTCTATATAGAATATATTTGGGAAACCTGGTATAAAATAATACGACCGATCGTTATGCTGTTGTAGCTACAAGGGCGTTACGGTCGCCCATTTTCCAGACCTTCATTTAGCCGTATTAGCTGCAATTCCGATTTAAACAAACGGAAAAAAAAATCCTTATGTATATATTAGCTTATATTCGACGCGTATATAAAGTTGCATATTTAACAGGCCTTATTTAATTAAATAACAAGTTTTTTTATTTGAATGGTTTTATTTTTTAAATAAAATAGGAAAATAATTATTAATTTTAATAATAACGCTTAAAACGGGCTTTTTTTTCTTATAACCACAACTCGGGCCTCGCTGGCTCGTTACGAGGATATAGGATTAAATTGGTTAATTTTTAACGTAATATAACAGTACATTATATCGGTATTGTTATTTCGAATTAAAGTGTCCCCGCTCTATTTAACTTCTAAATCACATACCATTTTTTATATGGGCCTTTTCATAACGTATGTAAACCTTCGATAGTAATATAATAATAGCCATAATAACAAAAAAACGAAATTTTCGCAATTATTTCTTTTACGTAATCGTATTATCAATAATTTCCTTGAAAACTTTAACTTCTACTTTACGTTCCGTATTACGAAAACCCAGCTAACCTAACCGAATCCCTTTTAAGCCACCTAACCGTACGCTTTTTTTTTTTAAAAAAAAAAAATTTAATTTGAATCGACGAAACCGCAAACGAATATTTCGACATATCTTTCTGGATTAATTCCGCGATAACTAGGAAAAAATTGCGTAAATCGTTTACGAAAATAATTAACGTTATTAAAAAAACCCAGTTACTATTTTTAATACCTAAATTAATAATAAAGTTTTATATAAGCTTGTAACTTAAACAAGCTCGCGATTCGTTTTTTAAGATATTTTAATTAGTTTACTTTATTTGTTTATTACTTAATGCATACGTTATGGAACGTTTTATAAAAAAATCCAAAATAAACCTAGCCGTTTAGTGTTATGGCTTAGCAAGGCTTGGCCCCTCCAAACGGTCGGAGACTGCAGAAGGACAAGCTCCGACCAGGAGCTTAGGTCACGTAACTTGCGATCACGGTGGATTTAGTGATCAGGAGTGATTATAGTAGGTTAATTACTGGTAATTACCGCATTGATAATAATTAGTTATGATTAGGAATGATTACAGTAGGTTAATTACTGGTAATCACCATATTGATAATAATTAGTTATAATTAGGAATAATTATTGTAAATTAACAGAAAGGATATATACATTTATTATTTCCCATAATTTCAGATAGTACTAGCTTGTAATACAACTTGGTTACCCAGATTACCCTTAGTTATTTGTTATTACCAAACGTAACTAGTTTACTTCTTATTGTTTAGTTTCCTATAGTACTACTGCTAACATAAACCCGTACGATTAGGTTTAGTAGTTGGTTAACTAGCCCAGCCGTCACACGTTACAAGCTTTTGTTTAGTAGTACAGTTAAACTCTGAACAATACTCGAACCGTTAGTATGTCGACTAGCGCATAAGCAGCAATTACCCCCGAAGTTACGGCTTAGCAGCTTCAACACAAGATTCAGGAGCTCGAAGCGACTATCTAACAGCTCACCAATCAGGTGGTAACAGCTCAGTCAACACCAGTTAGCACCTACAAGATGAAAGCCAAAAAACCCCAGCCCTATAACGGGAAAAAAAGCGTTCAGAGTTTCCTGACCCAGGCACGCGTTTACTTTTGTCTTGAAGGGCTTACTAATCCAGCAGATCAGATCCTTGCTGTTGCAGCCTGTTTAAAGGGAGACGTCCTTGATTGGTTTGAATTTACCATAAGGGATTACTTCGAGAATGTGGAAGACGATTAAGAGAAAAGTATTAAGGAGATTTTCTCTAACTACGTTAACTTCGAAGATAAGTTTAAAAGTAATTTCGAAAACCCGGATAAGGAACGAATTGCAGTTTAACAGATTTTCCAATTGCGCTAAAAAGGACCAGCTTTTAAGTACGCTATGGAATTCAGAAACTTTATAGCCAAAGCAGGATGGACGGACGATAAAGATGATATTTTAATCGATGTATTTTATAAAAAATTAAAAGAGGACGTTAAAAACGAAATTATTAAACTTTTACGACTTATAATATTCGATAAGTATATTACCGAAGCAATACGAATCGACAATAAGTAATTTAAAAGACGATAAAAACAACGAAGATATTTTATTTTACGGGTTGGACATTTTAAGGCCAATTAAAGAAAAAGGCACGAAGTACTTTTTATTTCCTTTAAAACGGTTTTAGGATTTATGGAATTTGGGACGACTCGATAACGAGATATAAGCCAAATAAAATGTTATAATTGCGGCAAGATAGGATATGTTATTCGACGATGTAAATCGTTACGAAAACCGACAAGAAAATATATTAAGCCCCAGTACCCGAGGGATTATCCAAAGGTTAAAATGGTAACAGACAAATTAACATGGTTCCTATTTGTTACGATAACGAATAAGAAAAAATTCGATAAAGATTAAAAGCAGTTAAAGCCTTTTTATAGGCCGTTATCGACAGATAGGTTTAAAAGGTACGGTATACGGGCTTTTATCTTATTAACTGCGACTAATCCCGATACCCCGTTTACGTAAAAGAAAAGCGACGGATTTACGAACGAATTACCCGTATATGGAAGGAAAGTTTTAATTTTTATATCCAAATTGGGTATAACCAAAAAGATTAATAATGGTATCGAGAGTTACGAGTTTTTATTACTTAGGAAAAGGTCGACGATGCAGCACCGATATTAACATGGCCCAAAGGCGAGGGATGCCTTTAGGGGGATCTTATGTATTATTTCGGATGGTGCGATTATTAGATTTAAAAAAAACTAATTTAGAGGTTTGTTGATAAGTATTGTCAGAAAGTTATTACCGAGATCCAGTTACAGTTAGTTTTTGAAATGGATTTTCGAAAGTAAAAGGTATTACGGGAGGAATTAATAAAATTTATTAGTTAAAGCTAACTAGTCCTTTATACGGGATAGGAGGTTATTGGAGGATTAGAAAATGATATTTAGAAAGTTTTAAGTTAATTATACCAGCAAAAGGAAAAGATTTTCCAACTTAAAGCTTAGCTGCGCCGTTAAGAAGGCCAGATAAAGCAAATACAAAAGATATATAAGCAACTTATAAAATAAGTTTAACAGCTTACAAAATCCCCAAAAAAGAAACGTTACCTGTAGAAAAGTCTTAAGATAACGCAAGCCGGGAGCAGCAGTAAGGATTTCCCAGAATAATTTTAAATATAACGATAAAAGCTAATAATAACCCTGTTACCTTAAAGATACGAATTGGAATATATTGGTATACCGTAATAGTAGATTACGGAGTTTTAGGTGCTAATTACATTACCCCGAAGTTGGTAAATTAACTTAGATTGCCATAAAAAGACAAGAAAAACTTTTACATCACCGAAAACGCCGAAAATTAGGTATTTACTTACGACAACGGAAAAATCGTACGCGAGATTAATTACTTCAAAATTTTTGTTTAAAGACAAATTTAAATAATTAATTTCGATATCGTTCCGTTAAGGAATTACGATATGATTTTAAAAAAGCTATGGTTATACCAATATAACCCTTTAATTAATTAAAGTATTAGCTAGGTAAAATTTACTTTATATCTTATTAACAAGCAAAAAAAACGAATGAAATTTCCATATTTAATTAACGATAGAAAGAATAACAAGTGCAGGTATAAAGATACGATAAAAACCTTACTACCCCAAAAAACGAAACGTAAGAAAAAGAAAGGGCATAATAAACGTATTCGACGTATTATAGCCACAATCCGGGTATAGCTTTACGATATAAACGACGTTCTAGAATACCTGCTTAAAGAACCAGAAAAGGAAGAAAACATGGTTAATATATTACCATAATATTACAAATATAAGCAATTGTTTCGAAAAAAGCTCAGTACGAAGTTACTGGAACATAGCGAATGGGATTACGAGATAGTTCTTAAAGAAAGTACCTCACCTAAATTTTATCCTATTTACAATTTAAATAAAGCAAAACTTTATACTTTACGCGCGTACCTGGAAGACAGACTTCAAAAAGGATGGATTCGACGATCTATATCTTCAGCCGGATATCCTATATTTTTTGTACTAAAGAAAAATGGCAAGTTACGGTTGGTAATGGATTATCGATATCTTAATAGCATTATTATTAAAAATAAAACATTTTTATTATTAATTACCGAAATAAAGGATCGTTTATAAGGAGCTAAATAATTTACCGCTTTAGATTTTAAAGATAGATATAACCTAATTCGAATTAAGCCAGGATATAAATAAAAAATGACTTTTAAAACGAAATACGGATTATACAAATATTTGGTTATACCCATAAAACTTACGAACGTACCAGTAACTTTTTAGCGAATGGTTGATTACGTACTTCGAAAATACCTGGATATTTTTGTTATATGCTATCTAAATAACATTTTGATTTTTTTAGAATTGGAAAAAGCATATACGGGATACGTTCGTTAAGTTTTTTAAATTTTACAAAACGTTAATCTGTTAATTAATGCAAAAAAGAGTTAGTTCTACATATAGAAAGTGGAATATCTGGGATATATTATTACCTTAAGACATATTAAAATAAACCCCAAGAAGATTTTAATAATGGCAGAATGGCTTATATTTATTACCGTTACAAAAATATAGGCGTTTATTGGATTTGTTAATTATTATAAAAAGTTTATCAAATATTTTAGTAAAATTGCGATACTTTTGTTTAATTTTACCCGAAAAGGAAACGAGTTCCATTGGACCATAACGACGGAAAAGGCTTTTTAACAAATTAAGAACGTAATTATTAATAAACCAGTATTAATTATGTACGACCCAAAACGCCCAGTTAAGCTAAAAACTGATTTTTCAGATTATACGTTAGGCGTAGTTATCGGATACCGAGATAATCAAGAAGTATTTTATTTAATTGTTTTTTATTTTTACAAGTTAAAAAAAGCAGAATTAAATTATGCCATTCCCGATAAAAAGTTTATGGTTATTGTTAAAGCTTTTCGAAAATTCAGGTATATACTGAAAGGAAATTTTTATCAAATCAAAATTTACACTAATTACAAAAATCTTACCCGTTTCATTATTACCCGAGAACTTACAGGATAATAATTACGTTATGCAGAGGAGTTAGTAAAGTACGACTTCGTTATTATTTACCAAAAGGGCTTTGAAAACAACAGAGCAGACGCTTTTAGCAAACGACCTGACCTGGAAGAAAAATTGGTTAAGGTTAATTACAAAATCTTCGACGTTACCCCAAAGAGATACCTAAAGTCACGACAGGTCGTAACTATCAAGGTAATACCCCCCGATCTACATTAGAAAATATAGCAATATAACGACAGTTTACCCGAAAATTAGAAAATAAACAAAATATAAGTTCCAGGAAATTACCAGCAAAACCTAATATGGGATATATATCAATACCTACTTTATAAACACCTAGGGATCTATAAAACCTTAAAACATCTACGGCGTACCTATTATTTTCTTAAAATAAAGATAATAATACAGAAAATTAAAAAAGAATGCAACGTTTACGCCAAAGTAAAGGTTTTACGACATAAACTTTACGGAAAACTGCAACCACTTCCAGTTTTACAGCAACCGTGGGATTCGATTATTATGGATTTTATTATTAAGTT
Organism: Monosporascus sp. 5C6A; assembly: GCA_004155035.1. Classification (NCBI taxonomy): domain Eukaryota; kingdom Fungi; phylum Ascomycota; class Sordariomycetes; order Xylariales; genus Monosporascus; species Monosporascus sp. 5C6A. The sequence continues at coordinate 37,293 of QJOB01000193.1, read as the reverse complement.
TTTTTTGTTCGAAAATCTAGCAACAGAAATATACTATGAAAGTATTTTCGTAATTATCGATCGATTTACGAAATTTTCCTATTTTTTACCTTATAATAAAGACATTAACGCAGAACAAATGGTATATGTTTTTTTCGATATATCTTTAATATACATAGATTACTAATAAAAATTATCTTAAACAAAAATATTATATTTATCTTTAAATTTTGGCAAGGCCTTATAGCATAAATCGGCCTAAATTATAAATTATCCAGCGTATTTAAACCTTAAATAAATGGATAAACAAAACGGTTAAATTAAACTTTCGAAACCTACTTACAATACTATATTAATTATAAGTAAAATAATTGGGTTGAAAAGTTACCAGTAACTTAGTTAACGTCTCACACCACCTCGCGGTACATACCACCTCGCGGTACACTTTTTGGCACCTCGCAGGAACGAAATCAAATTGAGCAACTATAACGCCATAAATCAATTTAAACTAGTCGGATTTTTCTTCGCTAGAGGTATCTACAGCTTCTTTACAAGTACGCGCATTATGTCCGGGCTTGCCGCAAACGCCACACTTCCGTTTTTTCGTTTCAACCTTCTTGCGACGATTATTTTCAGCTGCTGTTGGTTGGGATTTTTTACTACCCTTTTTTTTCTTGGCCAAAAGAACTTGTCCTTTTTGTATAGTAAGTGTTCCTTCTTTTTGAAGACGTTTGTTTTTGGTTTTTCGGCGTTTACTAAAAAAATGGTTCGTTTTGCGCAATTAGGCGGTTTCTTCCCGAAAAAGTGCAACTTCGTGCAAAAGCAATAAATTACTTTTGGTTAAAAGATTAACCGATTTAACTATTTTTGTCGGCGAGCTGCCCTGGTAATTTCTGATTTTTCTTTGCAAGTAACGTCCTTACCTCGTTGCTTCATGGATATTTCTAGGGGTTTTCGCGGGGGGGGGAAAAATAAAACCGGCGGAAGTAAGCAGCGAGACGGTCGGCGTAGGTACAGCTGGAAGAATTTCTAATTCGGAAAGGACGTTATTAGGATCGAATGGAACAAATCCAGCTTTTGCGAATCTAGTTTTGATATTATCGGACGTTATGGCAGCTTTAAACGCGTTGTAAAAACCGAAAAGGAAATTTTCTTTTGTAATATAGGTATGGTAACGTTATATTAAATTTTCGATATAAAGCGAATAAGCGCGTTTTAAAATAAAAAAGCAGGATACGTCAAAAGGTTAAAGCCGATAGGAAAAATAAAAAGGCATGTAAAAAGTAATAATGTCGTTATTTGCGTAGTATTTTTCGAATTTTATCGAATGGTGGTTTTTGTAGCCGTCGAGGATAAGGAAACGTTTCGTTCCTTTCGTACACGTCCGAGTATATTTATCGAAATGCTAGATTTATTTTAAACCCAATTCGTTCGTTATCTAGTTATTATAACTAGTATCGACTTTCCAATCGGCTGGTAATAAGTTATCGCGATATTAGGAATTAAGGTGGGTTTTTCCCATTAAAATAATAAATAACGGTACAACCTAACCTTACGAATTAACAGCCTGTATAACTGTAACTTATTCCCGATTACCTTGTTGCGCCTATTTAGATTTTCTACGTTTTTCGGTACTTGTAATTACTATGCCGTAAGTTATCAAAAGCCTTATTAAAAAGCCCGTTTCGTCGAAATTGTAAATATCCTTTTTTGCGATACCGTATTTTACAATTATAACCCGAATAAGTTCAAACCACTTACGAAATATTTCTGGATCTTCGCATAATACCTTTTAATAATCGATTTTTCGATTTAAACGCATTTTAAGTTTGTTTTGCCGTCGTATAAATCTCCACGCCCAATTAACCCTAACGCGTTCCGTAACACGCTAGGTAAGCAACAAATTCGCCATATTTTTAACGTGTTAAAGCCGGACAGGAAACGTTCGCGTATCTAGGTTAAGGATTCGGTCGACAATCGATTTTTCTTCGGTTAAAGTTAGATTTCGCAAACTGGGAATAATATCGGTTCGGACGCGTTTGCCGTTAATTCGCAACCTTAAAGTAATAAATAAAACGTTATAAATAAAACTAAGTTTTTTATAATTAAGTTTCGGGTTTTTCTTTTTAGCTTAAACGGCTAGGTTCATTTTCGTTTTTTTTGTAAGTCGTTCCATATTGCAGTTATTAAAAAATAAGTAACTGAAGTTAGATAATTAAAACGTTGGAAAAAGTGTACCGCGAGATGGTATGTACCGCAAGGTGGTATGAAACGTTAATTTATAACATTAGTTATTAGAAAAGTATTAAAATAACTCCAGTAAACGCCAATTTTGGTTTTATACCAGAAGTTTATAAGGAAATACGCGATAACGGCCCAGTTAACGTTAAAGCCATTTTAATATTAAAACAACTTAGATAGTTATATATAAAAATAAAAACGGAACTTAAATTTATACGCAATTAGATACAAAAATATTACAACTAAAAAAAGTTAAAAAAACTAACCTTTTCGGAAAAAGATATGGTTTACCTAATTACTAAAAATATCAAGATTAAACGCCCAAATCAAAAACTCAACTTTAAGTATATTAATCCATATAAGGTCGTTAAGAAAATCTCAAAAAATAATTACGAATTGGAGTTACTCCCGAAAGTTAAGCTTTATCCAGTTTTTCATATTTCCTTATTCAAGTTAGCAGTGGATATTATCAAAGTTAATACAAAACAAAAAAATAAGGTAAAAGAAAATATACCAGTATACGAAACAGAAAAAATCCTGGATATATACAGAAAAAACGGATTCACTAAGTACTTAATCAAATAGAAAAACTACCCAGATTCCAAAAATACTTAAGAACTTGCCAAAAACCCTATAAACACCCCGTACCTTTTGAAGGATTTTTATTAATAACGCCGGAGTCGCTAGTAATAGCATCTTAGTCGATATTATCAATAATGGACTAATCGGTATTCTCAATACCCAACCAGCTTATTAGATTAGAAACCTGTACTAAAGCAGTCGTACTAGCTTTTAGCCCTTCCTGTTCCTGCCTTTCCTCTTCTTCCAATTTATCCAGCAATTAAAAACTATGCTAAACCATAATAACACCTTTCGAACGCGCTAAAACCTTTTATTTACGCAACCGAATTAAACGAACCAAAACTTCGTTTATTTCCTTTTAATGTCGCCGTTATATTTCCAAATAACGCCGTTAAAACTCCAAAAAACGTTTTTCCGTAAGCGTCTTTTCCCGTTCGAGGCGTTAATGTTCACGACGAATACTTTACAGGAACGATACCGGTACGCCGGTACCATTACAAGAACGGCTTCGGAAAACACATTCTTTGCATCGCGACACGTTTTCCATTATTTCACACTTTAATCCCTTTGAAAAACACCAAGAATAAGGTATAACTTCGAAACCAAAGTTGTCGAAGGCTTCCACGAATTCAGCATGACAAACGGTAAAAAAACGTAGCTTACGGCAAGTTCTGTCTTTTCGATTAGACATATTAATCACCAGAAAAAATGATAATAAAAAAAGGAAATTACTTACCAAAAGTTACAAATAAACAAATTAATCTTTAAAAGCAAAGATCCTAAAAAAGGAAAAATCGTATTATGGCTCAGCAAGGCTTAACCTCTCCAAACGGTCGGAAACTGCAAAAAAACAAACTCCGACTAGGAGCTTAGGTCACGTAACTTGCGATTACGGTAAATCTAATAATTAAAAGTAATTACAATAAGTTAATCACTAGTAATTACCGTATTAACAATAATCAATTATAATCAAAAGTAATCACAGTAAGTTAATCATTAATAATCACCACATTAATAATAATTAGTTATAATCAAAAGTAATTACTATAAATTAACAAAAAAAAATATACGTTTATTATTTCCCATAATCTCAGATAGCACCAGCTTATAATATAACTTAATTACTCAAATTATCCTTAATTATCTGCTATTACCAGACGTAACTAATTTACTCCTTGTTATTCAGTTTTCCACAGTACCACTACCAACATAAACCCGTACAACTAGGTTTAGTAATTGGTTAACTAACCCAGCCGTCACATTTAGGCTAAAAAACAAAACTTAAACTTAATTATAAAAAACTTATTATTATATACGATATTACCAAAGTAATTTTAAAAGCCCGATATTACGATTAATACGTTCGAACCGATATTACTCCCAATTTACAAAAATTAACCTTAACCGAAAAGAAATTATTACTGACCGAATTTTTAACTTAAATACGCAAACGTTTTTTATCCGGCTTTAATACGTTAAAAATATAGCTAATATATTATTTACTTAGCGTATCGCCGATCGCGTCGGGGTTAACTAGGCGTTAAACTTTGTTCGACGGCAAAAAAATACTTAATACGTATTTAAATCGAAAAATCGATTATTAAAAAGTTTTATATAAAAATCCGTAAATATTTCGTAAATAATTCGGATTAATTCGGATTATAATCGTAAAATATAGTATCGTAAAAGATATTTATAATTTCGATAAAACGGACTTTTTAATAAAGCTTTTAATAATATATAACATAATAATTACAAATACCGAAAAACTTAAAAAACTTAAATAAACGTAATAAAATAATCGGAAATAAATTATGGTTATATAAATTATTCATTTATAAAATTAAGTTATACAGTTATTTATTATTTTAATAAAAAAATCTATTTTGAATTTTAACAATGAAATAACGAATAAATTAAGTTTAAAATAAATTTAATATTTCTATAAATATATTTAAACGCGTTCGGAAAAAACGAAACGAATTTTTTATTTTCAACAGTTACGAAAATTATTATTTGATAAAATTCGAAAAATATTACGCGAATTACGATATTATTATATTTTATATACCTTGTTATTTTTTCTATTGGTTTTAAATTTTTAACGTATTTTGTTTTTCCGTTTTAAAACGTATTTATACGTTTTATATCGAAAATTTAATACGATGTTATTATATTTATATTGTTAAAAATTTTCGTTAATTCTTTAATGCGTTTAAAATTATTATAATATCTGATAATATCAAATCCGGTTTTGTAAAAGCTGGACTTATTTTATTTAATCTTAATACGTTTTGTTCCGATTTGGAAATTATTTTAACTGTACCTACGCCGACCGTCTCGCTATTTACCTCTACCGGTTCCATTTTTCCCCTACCGTTGAAAGCCTTCCGAAATATATAAGAAAAAAAAAACCGATATTTACAGAAAAAGATTAAAAGTTATTAGAGAAGCTCGCCGACAAAGATAGTTAAATCGGTTAATTTTTTAATAAAAAGTAACTTAATATTTTTGCACGAAAACGGGTTTTTAAAGAAAAAACAGCCGAATTATGCGAAACTAACCATTTTTTAACAAACGCCGAAAAACCAAAAATAAACATTTTTTTAAAAAAGGAGCATTTATTATATATAAAAAATAAGCTTTTTTGGCTAAAAAAAGGAAATAGTAGAAAATTGCAATTAATAACGGCTGAAAATAATCGTTACAAAAGGGTTAAAACGAAAAAACGAAAATATAACGTTTATAACAAGTCCGAACATAATGTACGTACTTATAAAAAAGCTGTAAATACGTCTAGTAACGAAAAACCCGATTAGTTAGAATTAATTTATGGCATTATAATTACTTTATTTAGATTTATTATTACAAAATGCCAAAAAATAAATCGCAAGCTTGTTTAAGTTGCAAGCTTATGTAAAATGTTACGTATAAAACGGTTATTAATAAACGATTAACTACCGCAAAAACCGTTGCGAAAAATCCAAAAAATAACCGATAATTATTCCCGAAATTAAAGTTATTACGAATATAAAAAAGCAATACGAAAAACGCCCTTAAAATTACGAATAACGAACCTTCCGAAAATAAAATCATTCGAAACAAGCTTTCCGAAAACGAACCTTCCGGAAACGAACCCTTCGAAAACGAAACTATTCGAAACGAACCTTCCGAAAACCACGTTAATTAAGTTAAGTTTTCTGAAACCGAAAACGAAAATGTTCTAAATAAAATATTCCTGTTAACGGTTTTAAAGCAAAGCTTTTAAATATACGTATATAATTCCTTAACGTTCTCAAGGTTACTATTAATGGTAAATTTTTTAAAAAAATAACTTAATAAAATACGAAACGTTATTTAAATTATTAATTTATAGTAACTTAAACAATAACGTACTATACAAGCTTGCGGACCGGTTTTTGGCATTTCGCGATAACAAACTTAAATAACACAACTATAATGCAATAAATTAATTCAAACTAATCGGATTTTTTATCGTTAATTGTATTTACAGCTTTTTTACAAATACGCGTATTATATCCGGTTTACCGCTAACGTTACATTTCCGTTTTTTTGTTTTTACTTTGTTGTAAGGATTATTTTTAACCGTTATTAGCTGTATTTTTTATTACCTTTTTTTCGGTTAAAAAAGTATGTTTTTCTTATATAGTAAATAATTTTTTTTGGAAAACGGTTGTTTTTAGTTTTTCGGCATTTATTAAAAAAGAGGTTAATTTTGCGTAATTTGGTGGCTTTAAAAAAAGTTTTCTTACAAAAATATTAAGTTATGTTTTATTAAAGAATTAACCGATTTAATTATTTTGTCGGCGAGGTCGCCTAATAATTTTTAATCTTTTTCTATTACTATGGTTTTTTTTTGTATATTTCGAGGGATTTTCGACGGCAAGGAAAAAATAAAACCGGCGGAAATAAACGGCGAAACGGTCGGCGTAAGTATAATTAAAAAAATTTCCAATCGGAAACAAAGTTATTAAAATTAAATAAAATAAGTCCAGTTTTAATAAAACCGGATTTGATATTATCGGACGTTATAACGGTTTTAAATACGTCGTAAAAACCGGTAAAAAGGTTTTTTTTTCGTAATATAAATATAATAATATCGTATTAAATTCTCGATATAAAACCTCACGACCATGACATTCGACGAATGGAAAGCCGCAACGATGCCCAAGGTCAAGGGAACGTGGAACCTTCACGATGCTACCGTGTCTGCTGGTGCTGACCTTGACTTTATGGTACTGTTCAGCTCTCTTTCGGGTATCATTGGGCAGCCGGGACAGGCAAACTATGCATCGGGTAATACGTTCCTTGATGCATTCGCCCAATACCGCAACGGACTGGGACTGGAGGCTTCAGTGATTGACATCGGAGCCGTCGAGGGCGTCGGTTTCATATCCGAACATCAAGGATTGATGGGCAAGATGAAGACGAGCGGCTTCAAGAGTGTCACAGAGCAGGAGCTGCTGGATGCAATGGCGGTGGCCATGTTCGTTCATTCTCGGCCGTTCAAGCAACTACCTACTAGTGTTGGTTTCGCCTCACGCATCGTCGCAAACACCTTTGTACTCGGCCTGGGCTCCTCGGTTCCCCTGTCGAGTTCAAGCAACCGAGCCATTTGGAGAAAGGACCGTCGGATGGCTGCATACCACAATGCTACCGCGGGCGGCGCCGACGTCGCGGTGTCCAACGAGACGCTCAAGCCATACTTGGCCAGCGCCAGGGCAGATCCTTCTATTCTCAGATCGGCAGAGGCTCCGAAGCTCTTTGCGGGTGAGATAGGAAAGAAGCTGTTCGACCTGCTCCTGAAGCCGCAAGAAGAACTCAACACGTCGTTGCCCTTGGTAGATCTGGGCTTGGACTCGCTGGTTGCGCTAGAGCTGCGTGCCTGGTGGAAGCAGGTATTCTCCTTCGATATAACCGTTTTGGAAATGTTGGGAATGGGGTCACTTGAGACGCTAGGACAACATGCGGCGGATGAGCTCTTGAAAGCCGCCACAGAACCCGAGGTTCACGGGTCTTGAGGGATTCCGCTGGAAGTCCTGTTCCTGCTGCAAGACAGCAGTGAAGATTCTGGATAGAGCATGATTGTGATAGACTGGCAGTATCAGCTTCTGAAATAATTTAGTTGTGTACGAAAAGAAGAGTAATTGAGCGACTGGGAATCTGGTGTTCGCAACCAAATCTGTGGTGTACAATCGGGTCTAATTAATCCCCGGACGGCAAATTCGTCTACGTTAAAATAAACAAAATTTAATAACTCCACCACAACAGGACTTAAAAATTAGAAATCTGGATAATAAATATTTTAAAGATTTATAAAGCGTAATATGCAATAAAATATTAAAACTAAAGAAAAACTAAAAATTAAAAAATTCATATAAATATAAATAATATATATATATATATATTACCCGCTAATTATTATTAAAATACGAAATAAAACATAAAAAATAACTATATAATTTACTTATATTATAAATATAAATTATTCTACAGGATATAACTTTTTTATACGTTTTTATTTAATAAAGTTATTATATTTTAAAATATATATACTTAAAAAATTAATTTTATGTAATATAACCTTTAAAAATTATATAAAGTCGTAATTAACATATTTATGATATAAATAACTTATATACGAAGATTTGTTATTTTATATCAATGTTTTATAAAGTTATTTAACTTTTTCCAAAAAATTAAAAATTTATACTACCCTTTTAAATAAATATTAAAAATATTAAACTTATCTTAATTAATACGTAATTTTAATATCATATACGTTTTTATATAGATATTGAAATTACGTATTAATTATATTAGTATTAATTAATATTACGTAATGTTTTTAGGATTAAATTTTCTTAATAACTTTTTAAATTTTTAACTTAATATATTAACAGTAGTTAATAAAAAATTCATATTTCGAATATTATATTTCAAATCTGCTCATTTCAAAATGTATATACCCGTGTTTTCGCTGTTTTGTATTAAGTGGTTGATTTTTTATGATTATTTTTCTTGAAATTTGGGGGTGTTCGGAGATTAATTAGACCCGATTTGTACCTATACGTAGAGTGCTAACGTTAGTACCTACCTACCTAACCTAAGACCCCACCTAATGAATGACCCTAGCAATGAATAATTTTAAAATCAAACTCAAATTACACTCAACATACCGATTTATAACTTCAAAAAAATCAATATAGTATAATTTAAATTCGTTATTACGATGTGGAATAAAGTTTAAATTTAATAATAAGTAATAAAAATGGAAATATTTATACAAGGTTTAAAAAATTAATATTTATTAATAAATACTGTTATATAAACTTATATAACATAGATATATTTTTTTTCTATTTTAATATAATTATTTGAAGCCTGAATAATATTATATAACAGTTATATATATTTATTCAATATTAAACCTAAGATAGCAAATCTTTTACTTAATAATAAAAAATATAAAATTTTAACGTAAATTACTTTATTATTAACTGTATTGAATTTTCGAAAATATTTTTAACATATTACATAAGGCTTTATCTTCCGTTTAAAGGTGTTTTCTTTGTATTAAACTGGTTAATAAAAATATAAATATTTATAAAGCAATATTACCATATATATTTTAATATATTATTTAATAAAAACTACAGATATATATAAACTTATAAAACCAGAAACAATTAATTAACGTATTAAATATTGAAATAACGAGTTTTTCATAAACGTAAAATATAAATTGGGTTTTTAATTTTTATATTATATGTACGTAATATATTCGATATTTTATACGTTTTTTCTTATTTTTAATTCTATTTTAAAACTTATTTTCATTTTATATCAAATTAATACTAGCCCGCGTTTATAATACTTCTTTCCTTTTTATTATAACTGTTTTTGTTAATTTTCTATCGGTTTTTAAATATCACGCGTTTTGGTGGAAATCGCTATTCATTGCTAGGGTCATTCATTAGGTGGGGTCCGATGTTAAGCATTCCTAGGCGCTAGGTAAGTAGGGAGTTGTAGATTCCACGACAGCTGACCAAAAGTCGATGACGGCCCGGCAGAAACTATGGCCAACGGGCACCCGCAATTCCATCTTCCAGGGGGTTGAAAGCTGAAACCAATCAGAGGGCAGGAAGAACCAACCCTGTTGCGTGACCAAACGCGTCGCGTTTCGTATTAACATCTTTTAGGTGAGTGCCACCTCCTACTAGGTAGTAATTGGTGCCTTAAGTAACCTTTTCCGGTTGATCTTCCGCCCCGCAGCCTTGAATATCTGGTATAGTACTTCGTATACCGGTTCGTCATTGGCTTCACACGCAGTCCGGTCACTGAACTAATAACAAGCGCAGCCCTCCAGATCCCAACCCACACACCCGGTGCCGCCAAGTTCACAGCCCTAGCCCCAGGACCGTGCCTTGGCCATCATGAGGCTCGCTAGTAGGTAGCACCCGTGGGCGCTGGATCAGACCCTCTAGCTCATGCAAAACAGGCCCGAACGAGGTGCGTACCATTAGCAGAGAGGACCTCGGCCTCTACAATGCAGTCGTAGTCGGGGGAGTCTACGAGTTCGACCGCTCCGAGGTCGACCCGAAGTCACCGAGATCCTTCATTGGTCCCTTGCAACATTGTATCGACACCCACCCGCCACTGAGTGTCGTTATCAAGGACAAGCACACGGACAAGCCATTCTATGAGCGTGTCCCTACAGTTGATCTGCATGATCACATCTCAATCATGAACGACGACCGTGGTGGCCGAAGTAACCAGCCGTCAAGTGAGACGGTGGCAATTGAGCAAGTCCTGCCCTACATCCTTGACCAGCCACTGCCATCTTCTTCTCCGCCGTGGAGATTAGTAGTGCTTCCCCTGTCTTCACCCGAGGCGGATCGAAGCCGCTGTCTAGTCGTTTTCGCTTTCTCGCACGCACTAGCTGATGGCATTGGTGGGCTCGCGTTCCACCGCACTTTCCTCGCTGCCCTTCGCAGTGGCACCAACGGCCACGACACCGCGCTGTACGATACACCTAAGGCCGAGCTGAAGCCTCCTTTTGACACACCCGAGAGACTACCCATCTCATGGGGCTTCCTCCTCGCGCCTCTCTTGGCAACGATTCTACCACAGTGGATAGCCGACAAGCTGGGCCTCCGGGCCGATGTTGCCGGCGTGAATCCCGGTACATGGACTGGATCGCCCATATTCTGCGATCCAAACAACCTCACCAGCCGCGTGAAGCTACTTGAGATCAATGCTTCAAAACTTCGGGGCGCCTTGGCCAGGTCGAAAGAGAATGGTGCAAAGCTGACGGCGGTTATCCATCAACTGATCGTTCGAGCTGTAAGCATGGCATTGCCGGACCGAGAGGCAACCAATTTTGTGTCACAGACCGCAGTCAATATGAGACGTGCTCTGGGAATCTCGGGCGATGAGATGGGTCTTTTCGTCAACGGCTACTATGAGACTCATCCTCGGGTTGATGGGCCCGATGCAGCTCTCTCGGACGAGGCTTGGGCTGCTGCTCGCTCCATGACCGCGAAGCTCGTAGAGAGCGCGACGACGCTGGCGGACCAACCGCTCGGGCTACTGAGATACGTTCCGAGCATGAGGAAGTGGACCACTGGAAAGTTGGGGCAGCGGCGAGATTGTTCATGGGAAGTTAGCAATCTGGGTGCCGTTTGCGACACTGAGGCAAACAGAACAACGAACGTCCATCGCTGTAAGATGACAAAGATGCTGTTCTGCCAACCTGCCAACCCTACGGGTCCCCCGATAGCCTTCAACGTGGCCAGTGTCGACAGAGGCAGTCTTCTCTTCGCTATTAGCTGGCAGTCAGGAGCCTTGGGCATGCCGGAGGATGCGGAGAGGGAGTTCATTGATGCAGTCAGCACCTCCATACGAGATGGCTTTTATGCGTTGGGACGAGAAGCCCTTTCGGGAAAAGGCTTCTGACTCCTTAATAAGCAGACACTCCGGCAGATCTTCTCCCGTAGAAGCTTACTGTTATTCGATTATAATGTTTAATCCTTTAGTTAATTGCTTAATAATGATATTAATCTAAGGTGATTAACAAGCGAGCGATAAATACAAGCGAATTGTGAGCTTCTCCTAACACTGTAACATTATCACATAATTTAATCATAACCCAATTACTTTGATTTAAATTAATCCGAATACTCTTTATTTGACTTTTCTACATGTACGGTACAGGTGCGCGCATTATGGCCTGTATTGCCGCAAATGCCACAGCGTCGTTCGCGCGTTATCGCCTTCCTCGGACAGCCGCTACCTTCACCCGACGCCTGCCCTACCGACTCACCACCTTCCTTGACGACCCGAGGACCCTTTCCGTCTCGAAGGGTAAGTGATCCTCCAGCCTGGAGACGTTTGTTTTTGGTTCTTCGGCGCTTGCTTAGCAGGTGATTGGCTTCTTCCAGCCCGAGGACCCTGTTCTCAAGCATGATGTTCTTATGCAGAAGACCGTACGTAGCCTTTGTAAATAAGTGCATAGCATTAATAATTGATGCCGGCGACTTCCTGATGGGCAGAGATTCGGGTTCCTAATAAAAACCGATTGGAAGTTGCCGAGCTGATGTTACTTGCCGTCTTGGAAACCCAAGGAGTGGTCGGCAGAGGGAGGGCATGCAATGGCGCTCGAACTATTTGGCGTGACTTTAAGCTAGGTAATAATACTTTCTAGGTCGAAAGGAGCAAGTCCAGTGACCCTGAAACCAGCTTGAATATTGTCAGATATAGGGGACATCAGTTGTGTTGTTGTATTAGGCTAACTGCGTATGCTGTTATACACGTTCAGCTTTAGGTAGTCTGCCCACGTGACATATATGGGCCGATTAATAGGTGACCTTTCCGTATATAGGGTGCGTTACGTACCTTTTAATTAGCTAACATACCCTTTTAACGCCTTAAAGTATTTACGGCATTAATTATCGCATTTTATTACTTTTTAAAGCCGCAATATTTTATTAAAATATTTTTTTCTAGTAATAACCTTTTAGTAAAATCGTCGCGTAACCGATTTATCCGTACGCTATATCCTTGTAACCGACTATCCGTATGCTGTATCTTAGTTATGAAATTGTTATGAAACCGTTACCTTGCAGTAACGACTTAAAGGGGACGGCGTGTAGTAATCACCACGCCTTCTTAGTTCCTAACAATATCCTTCTTAATCTTCTGAAGTTAAGCGTGGTCGAACCGACCATGTTCGACCACAGTCGGGTTACGTAATCCTGGGTCGGTCCTTCCTCTTCTGCGGCCCTGACCGTTTGAGGAAGCCAAGCCTGGCTGGGCCATAACAAGTAGCTAGCCAGTTTTAAAAATTGATAGCGCTAACTCCTTGTCGACTTCCGGCGGATATATCAAAAATCGAATATTAGAATAAAACTTAAAAGGCAACTCGATTTCTTTATAGGGGAAAAAAATAGAAAAGAAGTTTTTAACATTATTATAAACTTTTTAAATATACGATTTTAAACACAGTCTAATCTAAAAGAATTATAAATATAGATATATATAATATTTAAAAAAGCGAATCTTATAGTAAAAAAGTAATAAGTAACGTTTTTAAAAGTTATATACAATTCAAAAGTTTTTAAAAAACTTTATATATTTTTATATTCCAAATAACTCCTTTAACGAACGAAAACTTAAATTTAATCGATATTTTTAAACAATTACTGTATAAAAAGAAGAGTTTCTTATTGTTATTGTTTAGCAAATATATAATTTATTATTTTCAGGATAAAAGACGCCTAAATAACGTTGCGATAGTTTCGTAAAGTTTATTTTCTGGATATAAAGTTTCGGAAAATCACGGATTAAAATGTGAAAACACAGGGTTTATAGGGCGGCAGCCGGTAACCAACCAGGCGAAGACCTACTTATTAACATAAATAACTATCTAACAGCTAGTAGAAAACGTTAAATGGAAACAACTTAATATATTTATTTCTTAAAATTTGTTTTACGAATAATTGGAAATTACCTTACCTTAACTTACAGCTATTTATTATCTTATAATTTTTCGATCTTTCTTTATAGAAAAAACCGCGATAATTATTAAAAATAAAGCGTGCCGATTATAGGAAAAACCTAAGTTACCAGTTAAAAAGGTAACCGATTGAAATACGACTTACAAACGATTGGTTATAATACAGAAACAGGCGAAAAAGCCTATGATAAAGCCCTAGTAAGTAAAAGTTTATAATTACCGAAATCTTGAATTTTTTTATATATATAATTAGGATACGTTTCGATAACCGTTAATCGAACGGTCGGAAAATAAACGCAATATAATTATTACGTTCCGGAATTTAAAACAAAAAGAAATTAACTTTTCGATAACGATTATATTTTAAATATTATCGGTTAATAAAATAAATAATATTCGGTATTATTTCGATAATTAATCGAATAATAAATAATAATATAAGTTAAAAAAGCAAAGCTTTATAAGTTAATTATAACGTTATCGTAAAAGCTTAAAAATAACGAACGAATACCGTGTTACAATTACCCGAAATTTACGTTAAAAAGCTAAAACGCAATATTTTTATTTATATTCAATAAGCTATAAATTATGTAAACGTTTTTATTACGAACGTTTAACGATTATATTACGTTACGTTTAATTATTTCGATTACGAAAGAAAGTTTAAAAAAAATCATAAACCTTTATTAAGAAAAATTACGTAAATTTTAATCTTTTCAATAAAGAATACAAAAAATAATTTATAAAACTGTAATAACGAACCGACTAATTGTCATTAAACTTTTACGTAAAATGGAAACTTTTAATTTATAAAACAAAACTTATAAACGTTTTTAACCCGGAAAACGATCCGATTAATAAAAGTCTTATATTTGATTATTTTTATAAATTAAAACCAAAGTTACGCAACATTTTATTACGAAAAAATATCAAGCTAAAACAAATTAATAACGTAACAAATAAAATACAACGTTACCAAAATACCTGGAAAAAGGCGAAAAAAACTGATTGTTTTTCGTTAAATGTACCAATTAGGATAAACGATCTTATTTTAACGTTTTTAAGAAAAACAACCTTAGAAATAAAAATTAATCAAAGACGTCGCGTAACGGCAGTAAAAACCGTAGGTGTTCCCATATTCGGAAACCGGACAATCGCCGATTTAATTCCGATCGAAACAAGTTTATATAATCCAATATTTCCGACTTCTATAAAGACCTATTTAGGTGTTTAACTAAAAAAGCCGGGTTACCGGAATATGGACTGTAAGTTTAAAAAGGATACGAAAATACTGCTATCCCGGCCGTACGGAAAACAACTTCCGAAAACCGTATAAAACGTTACAGTATACGACAATGAATTAAATCAATTCCCAAATGTAAACCAGAAAACAAACCGGAATAAACGTTTATATCTAGTCCATTTCGGCTAATAATTACAAAACGGTCGGAATAAAACTACTTTTAAAAAAAAAGACATTTATCAAAAAAATACAGGAAACGTAACAATATAAATAAATATAAATACCGGAACCCAAGTAAATATTATAAATAGAAAGTTAACAAAAAAACTTAATTTCCTATTAATCCCCGTAAATATTCCGGGCCTTATAGGCGTTAACGGCGCGTATATTAAGTATTATAGAATTTACGAAATTTCTATTAATATAATTAATAACGGTAGGAACAAACGAGAATTTAAATAAATTTACTTTGTAATTTATTACGATCGGAAAATGCTCGGTTTCCTATTATCAAAGCCAAAAATAAACAGGTTAAGGATATTTTTAAATAAAACCATATATTAATAATTATACAGACCGTTATGAAAAGTTAATCAGTAGGAAATCATAAATTTAACAGTTTCCGGTCAGCAAATATATATTATTAACCTAATTAACCTACTCGACGAATTAGATATTTTCAATTTCGGAAAACAACCGAAATAAAAAATAATTAACCTTTCCGTATACCGAGAAAGCCTCCGGTAAGTATATTCCGAAAAAGCAATAAAAAAGTTTCTTTAACTGTTAAAAGCAAAATATATTATAAACCTGATCCCAGGAAAAACACCCCTCTTTGGCCTAATTTACCTTATTTCGAAAACTTAACAGAAGGCATTCGAAAAATACATCCGAAAAAAAACCTAAAAGCAAATCGAATACGTTACTTAAAAGCGGATATAAAAGTATTAATATTATTCGTATCCAAAGAAACGGCAATTTGTGATTATACGTTAATTATAAAGAATTAAACCGAATAATGGGAAAAAACTAATACCCCTTATCTCTAATTTCGAAAATAATAAACCGCTTAAAAGCAACCAAGGTATTTTCGAAAATTAAGCTTAAAATATTTATTACCGCATCAAAAAGAAAAACGTTTAATAAAAAACTTCTTTCCGAATATGTTACGAACAGGTCGAATATACGGTTATGCTGTTTAGCTTTACTAATATACCGGTTACGTTCCAGGCTTATATACATAAAACATTAACTGGATTAATTAATTATATTTATATAATATATTTCAACGACATAATTATTAACTTAAATAACGAAAAGAAATATATGAAACATTTTCAATTAATTTATAAACGGCTGCTGTAATATTAATTATTCGCCATAACATCTAAATACGAATCTTTTAAAAAGAAAATGTATTTCTTAAGATGTGTAATTAACACCGATAATTTTGAAATAAACAGCCGACGGATCGACATTATCGAAACATAACTAAAACCCAAATCGAGTTATAATATCTAAATTTTCTTAAGCTTTACGAACTTTTATTAAAAGTTTATCGCCTATTATTTACGCATAATTAAACCTATTACCAAATTATTAAAAAAACGCAATACTAAGGCAAAAAAAACAAAGTTTTATTAATTTTAACGAGCTAAAAAAGCGGTGTGTAAATTAAAGGACGCTTTTTAATTAGCGATTATTTTCCGATATTAAGATAATTTTAAAATTACTAAAATCGAAATAAATGTTTTAATAAAAGTTATATCGGGGATATCATCGCAAAAATATAAGGAAATATTGATACCTAATTGTATATTAATCGCGGAAGTTAACTTAACCGTAAAGAATGGGCTATAAAATAACAAAAACTTTTAATAATTATCGAAACTTTAAACTATTAACGTTAATACTTCAAAAGTACGGAAAAGGGTTTTTTAATATTTACCGATTATATAACGTTAAAGGGCATTATAAACGTACCCGCATGTAACTTTAAGGAAAAATTAACCCGATAAGTTTATCGCCTTTTATAGTTTAACTTTAACCTTTAACATTAACTAGGTATCGGCAACCCGGCAAACGAGTTATCGAAACGTCTAAATTATATATTAAGAAAAATTGCGTATAAAAACGTAATTTTTACGTTATCAAAAAATTAAAACTTCCGGATAATATAGCAGAAAGCATACGGAAAAAGGTCGCAAATATATAACATAATTTAAAGCATTACAAAAAAATAAAAATCTTTATAAAAACGGCGTAAAGTTTACTTACCGTTATGTTTCCGGATAAACTCCAGGTAATTCAGATTCAAGTAGTTACTATCTGTGTAAAATAAACAAAAAACCTTTGCTATATAATCGTAAGAAACTTTCGAGAAAAAAGAGAAGGTAAGGAATTATATACCCATTAAACCTATTATTTACGTATAGCGATATAAATATAAATTGTAGCAGTAATAGTATTAACGGCTAAATAATAACAATCGTAAAATATAACCGTATTACGATTTGATTCCGAAAGGTTTAGAAAAACCAATATTAATATTAAAATTATTATTTATAATTAATACGTTTTAGGGTTTTTAACAAAACGAATTATACAAAAGCGAAACGGCATTATAACCGAAAGTTTCCCGACAGTTTTGCGATTAAGTTCGAAAGTTACAAACCAAAAACCTAAATATTATAAAATTAATACGGTTAATTGAACGTTAAACCGGAATAAAAAAAGATATTTGTTAAATTTAAATAAAGCTTTATATTATCGCGATAAATTTGAAATTCCGTTATAAGACGCTTTACGAAAATAATTAATGAACTAGTATTATAATAATTTGAAAGCAAAATATATAAGATATATCCGTATGGTGAAATAAATAACTAGAAAATTCTATTAAGAAACTATAACAAACGATATCCGAAAATATACCAAATAATATCCGAACTACAAAGGCATAATAAAGTTACGTTACAAGCTATATAAATAGTTATAATTTTTATTATTATTTAAATAACTTTTTTAAATGTTTTTGTTAAACTTTATTACAAAACTTTCTAAAAATCTAAGTTGAAATAAGTTAACGTACGATGTTATCTTAATAATCGTTAATCGTAACCGAATTAACTTAATTATTTTACGATAAAGTGGAATATAAATTTGGTACGTCTGCCGGAATTATTAATAATAAAAATGAATTATTAAGAAGTTAATTTTAAGCGGGTTTTTGAAAAAAAAGAAAAATAAAACGATGAATATTAACCGTTTATTATCCGTATATTAATAGGCAAACGAAATATACCTATTAAATTCTAAAATATTACTTTTGCAATTACGTTAACGAATATTAAAAAAATTAAATAAGTTACTGCGAAATACAAAATTCGTATATAATAATGCCCGGAACGCATTTACCGGCCGTTTTCCGTTGAAAGCACTATACGGATATTATCCGAAAATAATAAAATATCCACTTTAAAAATTTAAAGGACAAATATAAGGAATAAAAAAACGACTCGAAAAAGTAACCGTTATCCGCTAAATAATATACGAATATTAAGAAAAAAATAACGGCAACCTAAAAGAAATATTATAATTAACGTTAAATACCTATGAAATTTTAATTAGAGTAATAAATAAGTTTATTAATTAAAAACTTTAGGTTTAAAATTAAAGAGCTTGCATTTAATTATATCCGGATTATAATTAAAAAAAGAATAAGTTCTTAAACGTATAAAATAATTCTTTTTATTAAATATTAACGGATACATAATATATTTTCGATATCTTTATTAAAACCGTAACATAATCGGAAATTATAAAACGTCCAGATAACGTTATTAGATTTAATAAAAAAATAAAAGAAATAAATAATAAAGGATATTATCCGTTACCGATATAATCGGGGGTGGGGTAAATACCTAATTAACTAAAAAGGCTGGCCCACCGAATATAAGACCTAAAAATCTCGAAAACATTTCGAATACGCGTTTAAGATATTGCAACGTTATAGAAAAGAAAGTTAGATACGTATATAGGAAATAAAATAACTTAAAGATTACGGCACTATAATAATACTATCGGAAATTGGTTATATAATAATAGTAAAGCCATAAAAGTAAGTTTAATAAAATTAAAATATTAAGATTAAGTATAAATTACATAATTACTTTTACGTTTTGAATAGGTAATTACTTTATCGTATACCGGTTGGAAACTGACCAATTATATTCCGGTTTATTAAATATATTTAATAAACCGGAATATAATTAGAAATTAAACGATAATTTAAAAGGATTCGAACTTTTACCCAAATACAAGCCTGCATTTAATTATTAAGTTTTATATTACATAAAAATATATAAAACCAAATTATAATTTTTCGTAAATAAAACGGAAAACGGACGGAAATTAACAAGTAACGTAAAAAAGTTCGAACCTTTACTTCGAAAGCATAATCCCACATTTATTTATTAAACTTTACGTTAATTAGCTTTTAATAAACATATTAAGAAAGGTAATATAAAAAGTCGGAAAAAAATTGGAAAACGTATAACGACAAAATATAAATACGTTGATTAACTTTGTTAAACCTAAAATCTAGAAGGAATTATAAAATGTTCTATTCCTTATGAAAAGTAAGGTTTAAATAAATAAAATATAATCGGTCATTAATTAAAAACAAATTGCCGTTTTTAAAACGCTTAAAGTATTTAAGCTTAGTAACGGCTTTACCGGCTAAAAATTTGTTTTAGTTATAATTAGTAATAAATTCCATAACTTTGTCGAAACGTTTAAAACCGAAAAAAAAAATTTGTTCCTAAACGGGAAAAAAAAATAATATAACAATGTTACGACCTGACATCTCGGATGTTTCAGTAATTTAAAGAAACGGTCGCAATTACGCCACAGGTAGCTAGAGGAGCTACGTTACGTTCGAAATAGCGCTAGATGCCAAAACAACGCAGGATGCAGTTAAACGGTATAGCGCTAAATGCCAAGGTATCGTTATTTAGTTATACGGTATAGCGCTGGTTAGCAGTATATAACCATTTAAGGCACGATTTAAATATATAGCCACAATCGTTATCTATTTTTTAAATTTAAAAGTAACAGCTTATAATAACATTTAATTATATAAAACGCATTTTGTTATTATTAAACGGGATAGAAAAATTTTAGTGTTTAATATTTACGATTTATTTATTTATTAACATAAACCGTACGTTTAAGGTTTAATAATTAGGAACCTTTTTAATTGTTATACGTTATAAGGTTTTATTTAAATAAATTCTTAAGTTTAAAACAATATTTCAGATATTATATTAACTAGTAATTAAAACGATGTTGCTTAGTAACTTTAAAATCGGTTTAACCAGCTTAAATATATAATTTAACACCTTACCATAAATACGAAACCTATGGCATATATACCCATTTTACGAAACCTATGGCATTTATACCTATTTTACGAATTAAGGTAAGTGAGTCTTAGCCGTACGATGTAAAAGGAAGCGTTTAAAGCTTTTTAACTTAGGTTTAAATATACTTATACTTTTTTTGAATTAACGACCTAGCAAAAAAATTCTTACTATTACAGCTTTTTTATAAAAAACGCTTTTAATTAGTTTAAGCCTGTAATGAAAAATTACTCGGAGAATACGGAAACCGATAAAGTAACGTCCACTATTTAATTAATTATTAATTATGTTAATTTCGAAAACAAGCTTAAAACAAATTTCGATAACCTCGATAAGAAACGCATAGCGGCGTAATAGATTTTATATTTACGACAAACCGGATCGGTATTTAAATATGCAGTAATATTCCAGAATTCTATAATTAAGGCCGGTTAAATAAATAAAAAAGATAACAGTTTAATTAATATATTTTATAATGCATTAAACAAAGATATTAAAAACGAAATTATTAAATTTGAATAAGTTAAAAGTTTTAACAAATATATTACAAAAGCCGCTAAAATTAACAACCTATAATACGAATAACGTTACGAAAAAAATTAATTTACGATTAAAACAAAAGCCTAATAAAAGAGAAAAGCGTAAAATACCTTTTATGTTTTATAAAACGTAACCAGGACGTATGGAATTGGAATCGATTTAATAACGAAACTTAAATTAGATTCAGTGTTATAATTATAACAAAAAAGGACATTTAATACGTAAATACAAGGTACCGAAAAAGCTCTATAAAAACGACAATAATAATAGCCAATACCTAAAAGAACTTTATAAAGTAACGGATTAAGAAAATCAGTTTTTATAATTCGCTAAAAAAAAGGCCTAAACCCAAGCGAAAAAATCCGATAGGAAATAAAAGCAGTTAAACATTATCACAAATGGCGATTTAACAGCAAATGGTAAAATAAGTAAGATAAAGAAACTTAATTAACACAAATTTAACAACTTTTCAAAACCCAGAAAACCGATAGGCCTTTAAATAATAAATTTAAAACTATTAAAAATAAATAAAAGACCAATTACCAGGAAATCTTCGATATTATAAGTTGGTTTACCCAATAAATTATTCATAACGCAATTCCGTGATCCATGGGGAATAATAACGATACATCGCCCGACGTATTAATAGGATATAAGAAAGGGTTCGATTTTACGAAAATCGAAAGCAACGAAAACGATTAATAATAATACGCTTATTTTTACATATTGGCATTATAACACAAAATTGATATATTCGCGGTTAAACGTAATTAACTAAAAGGATAACGTTATTTATAAGATAATCCCTTATATTATTATTAAGAATATAATTATTAAACTTCTAAAAAATTGATGTACCATACAGTAATAAAAGTAATATTACGAAGTATCGGTAATTTACAATTCGAATTAATATTTACAATAAACCCAAAAAGGCAACAAAAACTTAAAATAAGATTTAAAGATTAATAAAAAATTAATTTAATACAACAAAAATTACGAAGCCAAATAGGTAATATCCGGTAAGGAAATTGTGAGCCGCGATTACGAAATATGAATTGCAAAAATAAAAGCCTAAATTAAAATGTAAGAAAAACAAATTGGCTATTTACGAAAAATTAACTAATGGTTAATAATACGAATTAAAAAGTTTAAAGAGATTAGCCGTTACGTCGACGACATATTACTCGGTTATGAAATAATAATAATATAAACTAAATGTCTAAAAGAGACATTACTTATAAAAGAACCTTAAGATAACGAAACCCGGAAATAGTAACAAGGACTTCTTAAAAAACTTTGTATATAACGACAGGAATAATAAATAACCCTGTTACATTACGACTACGAATTAAGACGTATTAATATAGCGTAATAATAGATTACGGAACGTTAAGGGTTAATTATATCGTAGCAAAATTAATAAATAAGTTTAAACTATTATAAAAGGATAAGAAAAACCTTTATATCGTTAAAAACGCCGAAGGTCCGGTATTTGCTTATAATAATAGGAAAATCGTACGAAAAATTAATTATTTTTAGATTTTCGTTAAAGAAAAAATCTAAACAGCTAATCTCGACATAATCTAGTCAAGGAATTATAACATGAGTTTTGGAAAATCATGATTATATTAATATAAACTCTTAATCGATTAGAATATTAATGCAAGGTAAAAGTTAGGTCCAAGCCTTAGTTGCTAGGCTGAGCCAATATACAGAAAATGATTCCACGATAAGATTTCCACGATAGACACTATATCTTAGAATAATAATTAGGTAAAATTCGCTTTATATTCTACCAACAAAACAAAACAAAAGAAAGATTTTCATATTCGATTGGACTAGAAAAGAAAAACGAATATAGGTATAAAAATACAACAAAAACCTTATTACTCAAAAAAACAAGATATTAAAAAAAGAAACGGCATATTAAACGTATTTAACATATTATCGCCATTATCTAGGCACAACTTTGCGACATAAACGAAATTCTAAAGAATTAACTCGAAAAACCAAAATAAAAAAACATAATTAATATATTATTACAATATCGCAAATACAAATGATTATTTAAGAAAAAGCTCGATACGAAGTTACTTAAATACAATAAATAAAACCACGAAATAATCCTTAAAAAAGCACATGACCAAAGTTCTACCTTATTTATAATTTAAACCAAACAAAGTTATATACGTTACGAAAATACCTAAACGATAAGTTTCTAAAAAAAATAAATACGTTAATCGACATCTTTCGCCGGATACCCTATATTCTTTATGCTAAAAAAGAATGGGAAATTACGTATAGTTATATATTACTAACATTTTAATAATATTATATTAAAAGATCGTATACCTTTGTTTTTAATTACGGAAATAAAAAATCGCCTGTAAAAAATTAAATAATTTATTGCTTTAAATTTACGATACGGGTATAACCTTATTTATATTAAGAAAAAAACACGAACAAAAAACGGTATTTAAAACGAAATACGGATTATACAAATACTTCATTACGTTAATAGGATTTTCTAATATCTTAATAATAATTTTAATGAATAATTAACCATATATTAAAAAAACATTTAGATAGTTTATCGTTTATTATCTCGACGACATCTTAATTTTCTCGGAAATACAATGATAATATGCGAAATACGTTTATATAATCCTATAGGCTTTATTAAACATTAATCTACTTATTAATACAAAAAAAAGCTAGTTTTATATATAAAGAATTAAATACCTTTAATATATTATTACCCTAAATTACATCATAATGAACCCCAAAAAAGTCGCAGTAATTACGAAATAAAAAAGGCCTAATATTATTAAGAGGTACAAACCTTTTTCGGATCCGTTAATTATTACAAGAAGTTTTTCAAAAGTTTTTAGCAAAATTATCATACTACTAACGAATTTTACCAATAAAAATGATAATTCCAGTAAACGAAAATATTAGAAAAAGCTTTTTAGAATTGTTTAAAAAAAACCTTTAAAAATTAATTAATATTAATTATATATAACTTATATCGATTTATCGAATTCGAAACAAACGCTTTAAATTACGTTTTAAAAGTAATTATCGGATATAAAAATGATAACGGAATGTTATATTCCATTACATTCTATGTCTATAAGTTAAAAAAAACAAAACTTAATTACGATATACCAAATAAAGAATTTATAGGCATAATATATGCATTTAGAAAATTCAAATATATGTTACAAAACAATATATACCAGATCAAAATTTATACGGATTACAAAAGTCTTATACGATTTGCAATAACAAAAAAATTGACAAAACGACAATTACGCTATATAAAAAAACTTGTTAACTCTAATTTCGTTATTATTTACAAAGAAAACTTAAAAAACGGCAAATAAACGCCTTAAACAAACGGCTAACCTTAAAAAAAACTTACCAAAATCAAACATAATCTTTTATATTACGATAAACGGATATTTTAAAACAC
Organism: Monosporascus sp. 5C6A; assembly: GCA_004155035.1. NCBI lineage: Eukaryota > Fungi > Ascomycota > Sordariomycetes > Xylariales > Monosporascus > Monosporascus sp. 5C6A. The sequence goes on along the minus strand of QJOB01000193.1, from coordinate 12,769 downwards.
GATAGATTGTAATAATTAAATAATATCAATTTATTAGTTTTTATATAAAATACGACAATATAATAAAAAACCACTAACGGAATAATAACAAAAAAAGGAATAAATATTAAAGGAATACTAGCAAAAACTGATACGATACATATACGAATATCAGCTTTACGAATATCTAGAAATAAACAAAATATTTAAACGTTTATAAAAAACATTATAATAATGCGACATATGTAATAAGGTTAAAATATAATAATATCGATTGTACGAAAAGTTATAACTTTTGCTAATCGTAAAGCAATTATAAAATTTAGTCATATTGGATTTTATTACAAAATTATTACATTCAAAAAACCTTGTTATAAAAGTACGTTATAATAATATATTTGTGATCGTCGACCGATTTATAAAGTTTTCTTATTTTTTCCTATATAATATAGATATAAATACCGAATAAATAGTATAAACTTTTGTTAAATACGTTATTTATATATATGGATTACCTAGGAAAATTCTTTTAAATAAAAGAATTACCTTTATATCAAAACTTTGGTAAAACTTAATAACATAATTTGGGCTGAATTATTAATTATTAAGCGTTTTTAGATTTTAAATAAATGGGTAAATAAAAAGAAAGCACCAAATATTAAAAACCTACTTACGATATTGTATTAATTTTAAGCAGAATAATTAGGTTAATAAATTGCCCATTGCATAATTTAGTTATAATACATATTATTATGAAAGCATTAAGATTACCTTAACAAATACAAATTGTAGTTTTACTTTAAACATTTATAATAACGTTTATAATAACTTAATAAATATGCCAATTATCTTTATAACAAAAGCATTTAAATAATTACATAACGCAATAAAAACAAAACTAAAATTGGTACGATAACAGATACAGAAATATTATAACCAGAAAAGGTTAAATAGACTAACCTTTTAAAAAATGAAGATGGGTTATTTTACTACAAAGAATATCCAGATAAAACGACCAAGTTAAAGACATAATTACAAGTATATTAATTTCTATACAATTATTAAAAAAGTCTTAAATAATAATTACGAATTAAAGCTATTTTTAAAGCTTAGGATTTACCTAGTTTTCTACGTTTCCCTGCTTAAATTAATAGTAGATATTATTAAAGTTAATTTAAGATTTAACGAAAAAGTTTAAGAAAACATACTAATCTACGAAGCAGAAAAAATATTGGATATATAAAAAAACGGATTTACTTAATACCTTGTTAAATAAAAAAATTACCCAAATTCGGAAAATATATAAGAATCTGTTAAGTACCTTATAAACGCCTAACGGTAATTACGGAACTTTATTAGTAATACCGGAAATATTAATTAACGACCCCTAGTTAAATTGGTTAATAAGCGGCTAGTCGGTATTTTCGATACCCGATTAATCTAAAACCGGAATTAACGTTAAAATAAACGCAAACCTACCTAACCTCGTACGTCTTTGCTTTTACCTTTTTTATTTTTCTAATTTGCTAAGTGATTATAGACCATAATGAACCATCTTAATATTTCGGATGCGGAATTATTTTTGGTTAACGTTTAAAATGTTAGAAACGGTTTATAACTTTATTTATTTCCTATTAAAAACGTAAAAGTTATTACTTAGTTAAAGTTTTCTTACGCTTTCAACGTTTGGACTTCCGAATAATATAACGTAAAGAAAAAACGGATATGCTAAATTAATTACAAAAACGTTAATAAAAAACATAGTTCTTATAACGTAATAAACTTTCGGACATAATATATATCGTATAATTACGAAAACAAAAAATAAAACATAACTTCGAAAGTTGATTAATGAATATAAAAAGCGAACTTGGTACGTTTTTTTTTACAATTACGTTTGCGAAATTTAACCGAACAAGTCGTTATAATAAAACAATTACGGAAAAAGAAAGAAAGGAATATACTTAGTATAAAATTACGGAAGATTTTCGAGGACGAAGATTTTAGAAAAAGAAAGATTGTATTACGACTTAACGTTTCAGACGTTTCTGTAATTTAAAAAAAAGGTCGTAATTACGTTATAGGTAACTAGAAAAATTACGTTATATTCGGAATGACGTTAAATGCCAAAATAACGCAGGATGCAGTTAAACGGTATAGCGCTAAATATTAAAATATCGTTATTTAATTATACGGTATAGTGTTAGATGGCGGTACATAACCATTTAAAGCACGATTTAAATATATAACCACGATTGTTACTAATTTCCTAGATTTAAAAGCAGCAGTTTATAATAATACTTGATTACGCAAGACGTATTTTGTTATTATTAAACGTAACAGAAAGATTTTATTATTCAATATTTATGATTTATCTGTGAACATAAACCGTACGTTTAAGGTTTAATAGTTGGGAACCCCTTTAATTGTTACAAACAACTTTCGAAGGTGTTGTATTTATAAAAATACTTTAAAATTACGTTTAATCGGAAATTAATTGTAAAATAATAGTAGAAAAACTGGGATAATTATAAATACAACTTAAATTTGCAAATTTATAAAACGACGTTAAAATTAAACTTCTGTAACTATAACGGATAATCGGAAATTTATTTTCGATATAATGAAAAAACGGTACTTTTTATTAATAATTACTTTAAAGGTAAACCTAACTTTACGGAAAACGTTAATTCGGTAATTAATCGTAAACACGGCGTTACGGTTAACCTAAATACCCGTAATACGAACCTTCTTAAGCTCGCCGATAATTTCTTAATTTTTAACGGCAAACTAAGCGATAAGTTAAACAATATCTTTAAAAACAACTGGAATTTAAACGGAAATTAAACGGTAATATTAACGATAGTAAAAATAAACATTTATCATACGAAACGTTTTATAATAATAACTAGTTACGACATAATTTAAAACGTTCGGAACCTAAACGCAAACCGTACGGTAATCGAAATAACGTTATATTACGTCAACATAATACGGCTTATTGCCGCCCGTAATCCGAATATCGTTCATTATACCGTCGTCGTCGATAAGATAACGCGCGAAAAACGTCCGACCTTTTTAAATATCAAAATACCACTTTTCGTAAAATCGCTTACGAAAAACAAACATAATAAAGGGGGATAAAACGGAAATTATACGTATAACAAATAAAAAAAGATACGAAATAAAGGTACAAAAAAGCCGAAACGGAATACATACGTAATAAAAACGGAAGTAAAAACGCAAAAGACTAAAAAATTAAAATAAAATAAAGTTAAAAATAGATTATAAAAAAAACTAAACGGAAAACAATTAATTACTTAATAAGCTCGTATTAATTATTATAGCAATTACTTACAACATAATACAACCTACGTATTATATACGGAAAATACTCGGGTAAACTTCGTAATACGATTTACGACCGTAAAATACTAAATTAATAATATTGTTAAAAACTAATAAGTTAAAAAAAGAAAATAATTATAAAAATACAGCGCTTATAAAGCTACGGCCGGTAACCAACCAGACGCAAACTTACTTACTAACATAAATAACTATATGGTAGTTAGTAGGAAACGCCAGATGGAAATAACCTAATACACTTACTTCTTGGAATCTGCTCTGCAACTAATTAAAGATCACCTTACCTCAGCCCACAGCTATCCATTATCTTACGTAAAGGACCTTGTTATAAAGGAATACGTTACTTGTAAATACGCTTAATTTTAATAAGAATATATACTATCCGATAAGAAATATCTTAACGTAACTGGTTTTAATAAAGAAATTATTATGAATTGTATTATAGTTTAACTTTTTACATTAAAGAAATGCTAGCGTTTTAAAAAATAATTTATATTTTTTTAATCCGAAAACGTTAATACCAAATGTAGTTATCGAGAATTTGTAAAAAAGGGATTTAATCGTTAAATAAAAGCGTTAAAGTTATTACTGCTTTAAAGTTAAAAAATCAGCTTTTTTGCAATGAAAAGGAATTACTAAAATCCTTGTTTAAGAAAAAGTTAAATTTTAGCTAAATAAAATATCTTTTAATATTAAGATATTTATAAAGTTTAAAAGAAATAAAAACAGTAAGCAATATTATTAAAGAATTATAAACATTAAATAGCGTTAAGAAAAGGATTTATTAAAATGTGCATTTGGTTTATTAAAGTATATGCGTAACCTTAAATAAAATTAATTGTATTGTTTTATATGGCGTTTTATATGCGGATATGGAAATGGGTATGTTGCGGGGTTAGAGAAATTTTCTCCAAAAATGGGCACATTCCAAAGGTGGGTCCCCCACATTAGTACCTAGTTTTGTGAAAGTTCCCAAGGCATACGGGCCGCGTTTCCTTCTGCTTCACTTACGTGATTTCCGGCAGCGTTACTGTTATGCCTAGCAGGTTAGAGTAACTGTGTAGCTCCTTTGCTATGCCTGCTACAGTCTAACTATGCTTAGAGGTAGACTTAGATTGATAACTCGGGGTGATGGCTGACTAGATACATTCGAAATAACCATGCTTATCCCCTTATACGAGTGATGCACCACAAACCTAAACAACCCAAGTTAAGTAGTCGGGGAGAACCTCTAGAAATTGGGGTGGGAAATTCGGTTCGAGAGGTGTATACCTAGGTCTCGCCTACGCTGGATCGTAAGAACGTAGTGGTATGGAATCTTTGCCTTCTTCCGTGGAGTATTTGTCTGGCTGGCGCGGTGCTTGTTGATCGGTGATTTTTATGTAACTGGTTGACTTCGCTTGGGTCTTCGCTGGAGGGGGAGGGAAGGAATAAACTAATACTGGTTTCAATGTTGGAAGACAGGCTGATACTACGGCTATAGCCAATTCGATGTTAGCCCAGAAGAAGGCAGGCGATGTGTAGTCTAATGATAGATGTTTTAGTTATCGCACATTGCAATATGTTCCCATAGGTACGTACATGTCTGATCGGTGTAGAAGACAAGATACAGCGAATTCACTTCCAATAGTTGGACAAGCCGAGCAATGCTGACGGCGACAACACTGAAAGGACTTGTTAGCCACTGGTGCCCTTTGAGATATTAGGAGGCCGGTACTTGCACTGCACCAAGCAGGAACATTCCAAGCACTCCGAGTCTGTCCCTCAATGGCAGATGTAGGCGCAAGACAACGGGAATTGGCATAGCCAGGATGAGAACGTCGAATATCAGATTGGTTACGAGGGTAGAAAGAAAAATGGCGGCATTATCAGCGCAGTTGTTGCCATAGAAGGGTTCGATGAGCGCTGTGACAGGATAACAAATGAATAAATTGGCGAAGAAGAAGGAAATAGACGATGCAACGAGCAGCCCAAGCATGACATAGGTGGTCCATCGGAAACGGCGAATATTGTGGAAGATTCCCTTGTAGAGAACGAGAATCGATGCTTTCACAAGCCCGAAGCCGATGGGGCTGAGAACGTTAACGGCGAGTTTGGTCTTGAAGAGTGAGTATATCGTTAGGTTCATCAATTGATGCAGTCCAGTCTGTCCCATTGCTTACCCTTTCGTAAACGAGGAACCGTGGATCATCCAGGATAGCTTGGCCATCAGGCCCAAGGGTTTGATGCTGGCCTAGCTGCCCATTGATAGAAGCTGTGTAACTCTCAGCCTACTGAGTTCGAGATACCCATCGAGAAAACCAATGACTCACCATGGAGCTGTAAAGCGCAACAAGTATATCCGAAGAGCAGCCCCCCGAAGCATAACCAATCAGCTGCAGATAGATGCGTGCGTCTCAGACTCCTTGACCATAGTCTTAGGCCAAAAAAGATGGTGGGTAGGATGATGGCGCCGACGGCCAGGCCTATCATCAACTCTTTACTATACGGCCCCAGCATCCCGGTAGTCTGCCTAGCAGAACGATCGAGCAAGGAAGATGCGTGAGGATGGCTGCGCTGATGATGAAGTCAAAGTGGAGGTGAGGCCCTGAGTTGTCACGACAACTTTATGGGGATAACTTGCTTCTATGTTACAATTGGCCTCTACAACGCAAATCTGGATCGGGGGCCACGAGTCCAACCCACGGGAAACTGAAAAGGAGAGTTCATGATCACTATTGGGGGCAGCGTGAAAGTAATGGATTGAATGGTTGCACTCAAAATTTCGCCACACTTCTATATTACTGTGCCGCAGACTTACAGGCAAGACCTGGTGCGAAAGTCTCGATGTGCTACGAAGGACGGAGCATGAGCGGACGGCTTACTTCTTGGTAGGTTGCATTTCAGTGGTCGCGTCCTCGAGCTTCTGAATCCTACCCATAACATGCTATGATTGAAGTAGCAGTGGCCTTTATGCATTGTAAATGTCTCTGTTCGAATTCCCGAGGTCTATCAGTGAGTCATCCCGACAGCTTCTAGTCTAGCCACCTGTTCCTTTTAGTTAGCAAGGCGGCAAGTCAGCATCATGCTGAGCGCAAGTGTCGGAGTTAGACGGTTCTTGCAATTTACTTTGCTAACTCCCCTTGTTTTAGGGAGTGTATCACAGCATATAACCATACCGGTATACGAAGTAGGCAGGCAGTGCATTCTGATTGCAACCGTGTCGGCCTCAAACATCTCCGTGAATATATGTACTGAGGCTGCTTGGCAAAATGAGTGGGCCACCGCAGTACTCCCATTTCGAATCAGAGCGTGGGGGGGGGGGGGGGGGGGGGGGGGGGGGGGGTTCCCATTTCCCCCCCCCCCCCCCCTCCCTTCCCTAACTTAGCTTATGAATGTTATGACCCAACAAGGCTTGGCTTCTCAAAACTGGTCGGAGTCTCAGGAGAACAAGATCCGACTGTGACCCAAGGTCACGTTACCGGCTCAAAGGTCTCAAGGGTCTTGGCACCTTAAACGGCTTAAGCTGGGACAACGCTTAAAGGATTTAACGGGCTTAAGGATTTAAACCGTTTAAACGCCTTAAGCCAAAACCTTAAGCCAAAAGTAAGATATACGCTTACTATTCTCCCTCGAAAAGACGTGACCGTGTATACAAAATTGGATGAAATGATAGATTGCTACCTCAATTCCTATGCTTTATTAATACCTTTCCGTCTCGCAGGTATCTTATTTTAAGACGATTCCAGACTGCCTAATCCTGCTTCTATCTACGTCGATTCTTATCGGAATTTTGGAAATTCCTTACAATCTTAAGCAGCTGAACAAATTAACGTTCGTAACTTTTTAACGTATAATATTCCAGTAGCTGGATTTCGGAATTGTTTAATTTGTTATTTTTATTATCCTTATCTTTTTATACTTTCGTTAGTAATTTTTTAAGTCGATAGTTACGCCGATTATTTTAGATTATGCGGTAATTTTTTTCGAATGAATTACCGTAAACGGGACGGTTTTTATCGAGATTTTTCTGTTCCGGATAACTGGTATTATATATTCGTATAGCATGTTATATTATTTTAGTCCGTATTTTAATTAATAAGAACTTAAGAAAGTGCCGTAAAAACGATTAAGGTTAGACTTTCTAGTCGTGAAACTAGCAAGGGCCCATAAAGCTTGTTATACGTTTTTAAGGTTTATTTTTAAGGTTTACCGTATAAAGCTATTATCTGCTTTTAAGGACCTTATTAAACTGTGGCCAGCAGGTATAAGGTTTATTAGGGCCGAAGCTTATCGGCAACTATTCGGAATTAAAGTAAAGCACGGGATTGAAATATGTAATCTATCCTAACTGTAAAAACCGTTTAAAAAGTTATCGTATTCGAAAATATTAGGTATAATATCTATCGTAGAAATCTTATCGTGGAATCATTTTCTGTATATTGGCTCAGCCTGGCAATTATGGCTTAGACCTAACATTTACCTTGCATATACGCTTATTATTTCCATAATTTCTACAAGATTTAATTTATAATACGACTTAATTATTTATTTTACTTTTAGTTATTTATTATATACGAACGTTATTAATTTACTCGTTATTATTTAATTTTCTAAAATATTATTATTAACATAAATCCGTATAACGTACTATATAAGTAAGTCGGATATATAGATAAGTTGGATGTTTTTGAAGAATTTCTAATATTATTAAATCTATTAATAATAACGTAGGTTATTTCAATATGTCGTTTACTAGCTAGAGACTATAACAACGGCTTTAATCAGTTTTGTTATACTTTCTATTAAATTATTTAACACATCTTTTACGAAGCTTTTGTATATAATAATTACAGTAATAATAAACGGATTTAATGCTTTCTACGTATTAACCAGTAACTGAACCTTTAGCTTTTATGTTAAATGCGTTTTTTTAATTATTTTTATACTTTGTTTATAAGGTTTAAGTCGGGTAAATAAAACGTCCATTTTGATATTTCTATAACGTTCGTTTAAACTTATTTTTAACGTTTGAATACTATAAACAGGAACGTTATTTTATATAAAACAGAAGTCGTAATCGAGGTATCCAGAAAAATATTTGTTAGAGTAATTAAGATAAACGCGGCCGGTTATTCCGCTTTAGGCGGATTTGGAATCGCTATCGAAAATTGTAACAAAGCTTTTTTTTATACCGGAAACTACCTTAAAACATTTGCCTCTGTCCGGTTTTTTTTATATCAGAGTTATATATATTTAGATAATAGCCGTGCCTTTTTTTCTTAGAAAAAACAGTTAATAATTAAAATTAAAATAAACCATATATTAAAAAGCCTTTCAGTTGAAAAGCTCTCACGTCTATATACTATAATTACGATCTATATTTGTTTTGTCATTAAATAAAACCTTTCGCTATTATTTAATAGGTTTATTACGATATGTTAAAACCCAAGCAAGCCGTTACTTCGTATGTGCCAAGGTAACAAATAATCGTTAAAATACGCGTTTATACATTATAAGTTTTATAAGGAACTATTTTATTAAGGTTTATTTTGTAATATAAAATTAATGTAATTTAATAAATTTAACAATAGCTGTATAAGCTTAAATTTAATAAATCGTCCTTAGTAGCTTGTTTAAATAACTCGAAATTTATATAAATAGCTTAAACGTAACGAAAATTAAGTTATTTTTAACGTATATAACGATTATATACGCTTTAAACAGTATTAAGAAACATGATGTATTTTCTTATAATTTCAGCGAAACTTTTTCCCAAATCTCTTTTGGACTTTATTTTTGTTATTACAAGACGGCCATCTTTACGCGGAATGATTAGATATAATATAGGTAATCCGCTTATGGTTAAAATATAAATGGTGTTGGTGTTAAAATAGAAGAAATACGCGTTTTTGTAGAGCGTGCAGAAATCACCGAGACTTTTGCACCCCCACTGTACTATCTCTGAGCCAGCCTAAATTCAGAATATCCCGTTTAGTAAATATTCGTCTCGGTGTGTGAGCTATACTGTGTTACACACAACTTACACACATGCACAGGTACGGCAGACGGCAACGACACGCAAACGGTAGGTGCCCACAGGAGTCGGTAGGAATTGGGGAAACAATCCGATGAATCGCACCACTTTCTTTAGCTTTCCAACCTCGGTGAGGTAACCAACAGAAGGGACAGATAGCATGGAATAGGTATAAGTATAGATACCCCTCCCTTATTTTTCATCGCATCATATCTACTTCTTCCTTCATTCACTCCCTTACTCCCACATTTCCAATATGGCCAACTTGATTGCTGATTACGTTGTCGTGGGCGGTGGCCTCGCTGGATGCGTCATAGCCTCACGCCTCAGTCAGAACGATAAGGAAGTCATTCTGCTAGAAGCAGGGCCCGATCCAACCGGCAACTCGGCCACTGAATTCTTCTTGAGCGGCCTATCGCTTCAAGGCGGCGAGCTTGACTACGCTTATCCAAGTGAGCCCGTCGCCACTACAGCTGATCGTGTGCACACCCTCAGCGCCGGCAAGGCTCTAGGCGGAGGGACTGTCATCAACTTTGGCGGTTGGCTTCGAGGAGATGCTGCCGACTACGATGAGTGGGCTGAAGTAGCTGGAGACAAGCGCTGGAGTTACCAAGGCCTCAAGCCTTGGTTCGTCAAGTCGGAGACCTTCTACGACTCTGGTGCAAACCCTCAAGAGCATGGCTTCGACGGACCTATGTACGTCACTTCAATCGCCGCCGCCGAAGAGGGACAACGTAAATACCCTCTTCGAGAAATCATCAAGAACGCATGGGCCGAGCTTGGAGTCCCTCACAACATAGACAGGAAGAATGGCGCTAGTGTCGGCGTGAATGAGATGCATGAAAACTCCGACAAAAAGGGCATGCGACAACCATCCAACGTTGTCTATCCACTCAACCGCGTCAAGGTTTTTACCAATACCCCCGTGTATAGAGTCACTTTCGATGATACCAAAGCTACTGGCGTGGAACTGGTTGACGGTCGCAAAGTTGCTGCGCGAAAGCAGGTCATCGTCTCTGCCGGCGCTTACCAGACTCCTAAAATTCTTATGCTCTCAGGTATCGGTCCATCAGCAGACCTCGCGGAACACGGCATTCCTCTAGTATATGAATCCCCATACGTCGGTCAAAACCTTCATGACCACTATGCCATCCATCTCGCCTTTCGTGTGCGCGACCCTTCGCTCGGGTACGCTTTTGGAAGTGCTGGGTTTCAAAATCCTGCCTTCCTGAAGGGGCTTCCATGGGACTGGATTGCCAACCAGCCTCTTCCCGAAGAAATCCTCTCTAAGCACCAGCATGATACAAAACCCGGCTGGGAGAAGCGAAATGTTTACGAGGTCCTTACTGCGTATGTTGTACCAGGCATTCCTGGTATTCCTATCGACGGCACACATATTGCTACGTCGACAATGCTGCTTCTCCCCACATCGCGCGGTACGGTTACCATTCGATCCAGTTCACCAACAGATCTCCCGCTCGTGCAACCAAATTATCTCTCAACTCAACTAGACCGCGATGCTCTTGTTCATGCTACCCGTACAACTGTAAAGGTCCTAACGGCAACTGAAAGTTTGAAGCCCATCGTCGAGTGTGAATCGCCACCTGTCAAAGAAGGTCTGGAAGGGCTAACGCCGCTTACTGTTGATACGAGTGATGAAGTGATATTGGAAAGACTCCAGCGGACTGGAGAGCAGCACCAACATTCCGGCGGTACCGCAGCCATGGGTAAGGTGGTCGATGGGGAAGGCAAAGTGTTAGGCGTCATGGGACTTCGGGTTGCCGATGCAAGTATCATTCCAGTGCCCCTGGGCGGACATCCGCAAGCTTCGCTCTATGCCATGGCCGAGCAGCTGGCTAGTATGATTCTTGCAGATTCTTGACGTGAAGAATCAGAATAGGCGGAGGAGCCTGACGGAATTGGCTTCGTTCTGCCATGTCTCTGTATTCTTCATCCACTATTCCATACTCGCTCATCTATGTAATACCTCATTGGAATGAGATCCCTTCCAGCTAGGTAACGGGCAACATTGACCAATAGTCACATAACCTATGAGATACAAGTAGACAAGGGTAATGGATAACAGGCCATCCAATACAACAAGCCAAAAAAGTAATATTACGACGTGAAAAAAACTTCGCCTTTAATTTTTTATACAACCTAACATAATAAGAACTGAGATTTACTATTACCGGAACCAGGCGACCTTTAAAAGCAAAAACTGTCAGCTAGCCAGGTATGCTACTTTACATTGCCCTCGTTTTAACGTACTGAGGAACGAAGGGAGTGAAACGATGGGTTATTATGTCGACCTCCGTTCCCTTAGAAAACGATATCCTAATTTGGAATTTTAACGCGTCCTAATTAGGAGGGTAAAGGTACAGTGAGAGGTCAAATTAATCCGGTCCACCCCCAGAATCTATAACAATGCTAATATTTATTAACAACTTTACTTATACGTATTTTAACCACATAAAGTCGTAAAAATAAGCGGGTTTCAGGATTATCTTCGTTTATTTCTAAACTTCAAAACCGTATATACCACCTTTAACTTTTTTAACCGTACGCCGCCGTTTCTTTATAAACTGGATAACTTTTATTATAAGTGCTTCCGGAATAACTTCTTACGTTTTATGTAAACACTTAATAAAACGGGTAATATCCAGCTTAATTCTTTTAAGTTTTCTTTTAAAAAGTAATCTATATATATTTAATTAGGTTAAAGTTAAGGTTATATAATAACTAATCTGGAAAATATTTTATAACGTTATGTATTAACTAATTTAAAATATTTTTGTAAACATATATCGTAACGTTATTTTGTTGAAAAAATCGCTAAAGTTTATAAATCGGTAATAATGTTTTGTTTTAATTTTCCGATAGTTTTAATTATTAATTTTTCGTTAGAAACCGTTTAATTTTGGAATTAAATTACGTTACATAGCGATAAAAAGTATACGGTATTTCTTTTATCCGTCTTAACGTAAATATTACCCCAAACTATTATAAAACATTTTACTTTAACATAGTTTTTAAACTTTACGAACCTTTTATTTTATTTTTTAAACGGGAAACGGAATATTTAAGCGCTTAAGTTATTGAAGAAAATTTGATAAGTAAATTTATTAGAAAATATAATTTAAAATAATTAATTAAAAGTTATATTAATTTTAACATTACGTACCTGTAACAAATCGTTAATATATTTAAACTAATATTATACGAAAGTATATTTAGCTTTTGCGGTTTTTTTTTAAAAAGTAATCTTTTTAAAAAAAATCTTTATTTACGGAAATTCTGCTTTTTCATAATACGCTTAACCAAACTGGTATTAATTTTAAACCCTGCTATTTTCCGGATATTTTTATATACCATTTTTCGGTTTTTTTTTTTTTTTTTTTTTTTTTT